>JAUTXW010003469.1:0-320000 GCA_030620095.1 Kuschelorhynchus macadamiae
TCAAGTCGGCATTCAGGGAACGAATATCTTATAGGATTTCCTCACCCCAAAACTTCATAAATGTGAAAGAATATTTTCAACATTTGGAATACAAAATTGTACATCTAATAGATCAAGAACTGCAGAAACATAAATGTATTAAGCTAAATATAGAACTGTTCGGATTCTATTTTAACCCCAGCAGCGACAGCTATGATGTCAAATCTTTTAATGCGCCGTTCCGTGCCAGGGATATCAGACAAAAGAACTTTTAGAGCAAATCTGCACCATTATTGACCCGAAAGCTGACGAATTTGCAGAAAGAGATTCAGGTAAAGAATTTATTTTCTATTTTACAACGGCGACAAGAAAAGTAATTTTTTAATTTTTACGTTGCAGGATGGGTTTTGATGAATTTACTTCATTTGGAAATTAATGTTAACAAGCACAATCCGCTGAGAGCCTCATCTTTTATCGAACTTCCTCAAGAGGTCAAGAGACGTCAAGCTGTGATCAACATTAGGAATGATGACAACTTTTGCTTCGCCTGGGCAGTTGTGTCTGCTCTTCACCAACCAAGCAGATTAGATTTTGAAACTTCATCCTACCCACACTACTCTTCTGTTTTGGATATGTTAGGTATAGAATTTCCAATGTTGCTAAAGAACATTAAGATTTTTGAAGAAAAAATAACATTTCTATTAATGTATATGGATTAGAAATAATAAATCCTAAAAAGGGGTATGAAGTAATTGGTCCACTTTATTATTCATCGAATAAAAAAATCAACATGTCAATTTATTGTTAATAAGTGATGACGATGAAAAAACTTTTCATTATTGCTATATTAAAGATTTATCAAAATTAGTTTCTGCACAAATGTCTAAACATCACGGAAAAAAATATATTTGCGACGTTTGTTTACAATATTTCCCTACAGAAGAAAATTTATTACAACACAATAGCTATGATTGTGATCATTTATCAATTAACCTACCTTCTAAAGAATTAATAAAAGATAAGTTTGGAAACTATTCATATGATATTTTGAAATTTGTAAATTATCATAAACAAATGAAAGTTCCTTTCGTGGTGTATGCAGATTTTGAATGCATTTTAAAGCCTTTAAATAATGACAATGTTGACAAAAATCCTAATACTTCATACACCTTAAAACAATATGAACATATTCCACATTCATTTGCCTATTACATTAAATGTTCCTTCGACGATAATTATTCAAAATTTGAAAGATATAGAGGTCAAAATTGTGATACATTATTTATAAATTCTTTAGAAAGAGACTGTATAACATATACAATAAATTTTTAAAGGTTCTAAAAAGATGATTCCTTTGAACGAACTGGACAAAATTTATCATAACTATGAAACAGTTTGCCATATTTGTAATAAACCTCTTTTAAATGACAGGGTTGCAGATCATTGTCATATAACTGGTCTTTATAGAGGTCCAGCTCATTCACTCTGCAACATAAATTACAGAATACCTAACTTTATTCCAGTTATATTGCATAATTTGCGTAATTATGATTCTCATCTATTTCTTAAAAAATTATACTTAAACAAAGAACAACTAACAGTTATCGCACAAAACAAGGAAAAATATATTTCATTTGAAAAGCTTATTCATGTGGACAACTATTTTGATAAAAAAGACACAAAAGGCTAAAAAAAAAAAATATATCGTTAAGGTTCATTGATTTATCAAAACTCTCTGAAAGCTTAAAAGATGAACAATGTAAAGAAATAAAAAAAAAATTCAATGATGAAGAAAGATTTAAACTTATTCGCCAAAAAGGTATATTTCCTTACAATTATATTGATGATTATTTAAAATTAGAAGAAAGAACTTTACCTCAGAAAGAGGAATTTTATAATACTTTAACGGATGAGCACGTCAGTGATGCAGAATATCAAAGAGTTGTAAAGGTTTGGCAATTGTTTAAATGTGAATCTCTTGGTCAATACTCCGACCTTTACTTACTCTCTGATACTTTACTTTTGGCAGATATTTTTGAAAATTTTAGAAGCACTTGTTTATCCACATACAAGCTCGATCCCGCTCATTTTTACACTTTTCCAGGTTTATCCTGGGAGGCGTGTTTGCGTTATACTGGAATAGAGTTAGAATTGTTAACAGATCCAGATATGATACACTTTTTCAAAAAAAAGCGTTCACGGTGGTGTGAGCTTTTGCATTTGTAGAAAATCTGAAGCTAATAATCCATTTCTTTTAAATTTTGATCCTTTAAAGCCAACTAAATACATAATTTATTATGATGCAACAAATTTGTATGGTTATGCAATGTCACAGCACATTCCAACGGGGGATTTTGTTTGGTTAACAGATAAAGAAATCAACGATTTAAATATTATGAATATTTCTAAAAAATCTAATAAGTTTTAGAAGTTGATTTAGAATATCCTACAAGTCTACATTCCTATCATAACGATTTTCCGTTGTCCTGAAAACTTTAAACCGCCAAATTCTAAATGCATAAAATTAATACCCAATTTAAATGATAAATCAAAATATGTTATTCACTATCAGTTATTAAAACAATGTTTGGAATATGGACTCAAGTTGACTAAAGTTCATAGAGTTTTACAGTTTTCTCAATCTAATTGGTTGAAAAAATATATAGACTTGAATTCAAGATTAAGAAATGATTCAAAGAATGAATTTGATCGTAATACTTACAAGTTGGCAAATAATAGTATTTATGGCAAGACCATGGAAAATGTTGATAGCATAATTGACGTAAGACTTGTCACAGAGTGGGAAAAAAATAGAAGAAAAGATGGTGCTAAGAATTTAATTGCAAAACCATATTTCAAGAACTTAACAATATTTTCTGAAAACTTGGTAGCTATTCAAATGCAAAAGATTCAAGTTACTTACAATGAACGAATATATGTAGGCTTCTCAATATTAGATATATCTAAAACTGTCATGTATGATTTCTTTTATAATTTTTTAAAACCTCTTTATCAGGAAAATATTTCACTTTTATACACCGATACCGATTCGTTCATTTTAGAAGTCACAACTCCAAATATTTATTCTGACATGATAAAAAATATCCACAAATTTGATACATCTAATTATGAATTTGGTAACATTCATGAAATACCTATTACAAAGTCAGTTATATGAAAATTCAAAGATAAATATGCTGGTGAACCCTTTACTGCTTTCTTTGGTACTGGAGCAAAAGAATATTGTATTAAAACGGAAAATGGTTTAACAAAAAAAGCAAAAGGTGTTAAGAAAAGTGCCATTAAAAAGCAGTTGGATTTTATTCATTATAAAGATGTTGTTGAAAATCATTCTAAAACCTTTTGTTCAATGTATGTTTTTCGATCTAGACAACACACAATTTTCACCGAATTAATTAATAAATTGGCGTTGAGTTCTGAAGATGATAAGCGGTATAAAATTCCCTATAGTTTTAATACATTAGCTTGGGGACACCAAGATATTGCTTTGTATCAATGGAATGCAGAACATGAAGATTTAGATATATTTATGTAGATATTATTAGGTATTTAAACTTGTTGTTTTTGAAACCAAAGTCTTCATAAGCCTTTCACAAAATGTGCTTAGAAACTTTTGACAAAGAAATTCATATTTTAAAACATATGAAAAACGACTTTCCACTTTTAAGAAATGGAAAGGAAAATTGAGACCGGAAGTGCTGGCTGGAGCTGGCTTTTACTATATTTCAATCAATGATATTTGTAAATGTTTTTATTGTGGTATTGAAATTTTTGATTGGTTAAGTTATGATGATCCTATTGTGGAGCATAAGAAATTTGCTAGGAATTGTGATTTAAATAACTGTTTATTGAAAAATAGGAATCGAATAATTGTAACCATTCAAAATAAGTCTTCAAGCTACACATTTTATATAGTATTATTAATATCCTTATTTATGAACTTTTACATATCTTTAAATTAAGTATTTTATTGTTATTTTTTTACAACTGCTTTTGCATTTGTGGTGAAAGTATCTGCTTAATGTTAATAAATTTGGAATATAATTATTAATTTGTTTCAATGACTATCAGTAGATCGCAATTCATTCTTCTTTATTCTATTTTCCAAAATGTTTTTCTAATAAAACAGGCGCCACTCTAAGTTAATATTGTAAATTTATGAAAATTGGATTAATTAACAATAGTACAATTAGTTGGATGAAACGAATAAATGGAGATGAAAATGCAAGGAAATTTTTTAAAATTTTGTATCATTATCCAAATCGATCTTTCTTTGATATAAATTGGATCGAAAGGTTAGAGTTTAAAAAAAAATCAGTTACAAATTATAACCCCCAACTGTACCAATTGGTATGACGGATTCAAAAATTATTAATTTTCCATCATTAGTGTTACATTAAACTTTGCATTATTTTTATACATTCCCATTTTAATTATTTATCTTTATTACAAATTTCAAACTGGAAATCTATTTTTTCATTAATCCATTTTAATCGAAACTTTAAAGAAAGTGGGGATGAGAATATTTAAGTACAAGAATAACGCAATATGTTTCAGTCTCGTTTAGTCATTATGAACAACGCCGTGGTTAATAAACCTTTAGAAACGCTTCTTAATTCAAAAATTTATTTTTTAAATAATTCTTTGTCAAAATTTGTTCTTGTTGGCATTAGTTTAAATGATTTTTCTCCATATAAATTGTAATTGGTGGAAAAACTGGATTTTTAATCGCACTAACCGAAGAAAATTGGAAAGACATTTGTGTTCATCAAGGAATTATTGTAAACAATTTCTAGTTTCCTCAAGTTGATCAAACCAGTGTGAAGATAAACAACATTCATCTGCAGGTCCAGAAAATAAATAATATCCCTATTCTGCAAATTACAAAAGGCCCACACTTCATATATTTAGGACAAGAGTCTTTGGACAATTTGTGGCGATTATCTATAATTAAAAGGCAAGAATTCAATACATATTTCAAAATATTTTAAAATAATATTTCAGCTGATTTTGGCGACTTGTGTACGCATGTTTATAATATAATAAGTCCAACACAAAATCCTGACAGTGAAAATGTTTCAACTATGATGGAATTACTTGCTTTATATCCTGAAGAAATGGAAAACAAATTGAAGCAAAATGGAACAAAAAGAAAATATTACGAAGAAAACAATGAAAATGGATCAAAAAGAAAATATTACGAAGAAAACAATATCTTTTCTGGAAGAGAACAATAAGGTGCATGTGTTAGTGAATTTGAGCTTTACTTACAGACAAGCCCGTAGGAGTAACTTTCAGATGTGGTACTTAGATAGACTCCGTTTTGAAAAAAGAATAAATGATTGTAAACTTATTCTAGATTTGATATTATCTGAGGAACATAGAAATAAAATATATTTGACACGTTTTAATAAAAATTGTATTTGATGTTTTACTTAATAAAATTTTAATTTCTTAAATGTGATTTTTCTTTGAAATTAATTAGCACATAAAAGTAGGTACTTTTCAGACATTGTAATTTGTATCAGCTAAAGCATAAAGTGAGGAACAGAAATAAAACAAATTTAACTAAAATTTAATTTCAATTTAATTAAACAATATTTTTTTTATCAATCCATGTATTATATTTTTTATCAAGTCCTAACCATTTCACATAAACTTTGTTTCCTTTCCTTCTCAAAATCTTCTCAATAAGATACACATCGGTATGCTTTACTTTTAGTAATTCTTGCTCATAGAAACCACCGGAATGTCCTGATTATCTTCGTCTTGAATTAAATATGTCCAGGGGTTTGTCATCTTAACTTCTTTAATGTGAAATATCTCATTTGACGAATTTGGTGTGTAACCTTTCGAAAATGCATCTCGATGCTTGCTTATGCGTACGTGATCACCCACTTTAAACTTTGGAGATTTTATATCTAACGTTTTAGCATGAGTAAATGCAGATTTCAAGATTCTCTTTTTATTTGTTTTATTTACTTGTTTTGGCTTCATTCCTATTGAAGAATGTTTTGTATTGTTATATTCTTTTACAATATCTAATATATTAAACCATTTGTAGTTTCCTTGAATGCTAAATATTTTCCACATATTATTCTTTAAAGTCCTGTTCACTCTTTCTACTATACCCGTTTTCAAATTGGAAAACGTGCTATAATAGTTAATTCGAAATTGTTGCATCAAATTTTGAAAATTTACATTGATAAACTCTCTCCCTCTGTCCGTTTGCAAGTTTTTTGGTGGAGTTTTTGCACTGATTAATATTTTTTGCATTGCCGCTGTTACGTCTTTTACAGATTTAGATTTTACCGGTTCGGCCCAAACATACTTAGAAAATACATTTATGGTAATCAAGATATATTTAAATCCCTTATTGAATTTGGCATAGGGTAACATTTCAACCAAATCAGCTTGAAAAAGATCATTTAACCCTTTCACCACCACCCTTCTGCGTTTGTAGTTTTTTCTAGCAGGTTTATGTAATTCATTAACGACTTGTTGTTTAACGGTTGACATGACAACAAACTTGTTTATTCAATTTAAAGGAAGTTCAATTTCTATGTTTTGTAATAATTCGAAATATAACTTTTATGTTTTTTCCCATTCATTCAATTTATCAATTTGTATTGTATAACTTTTTTCATTTAAAACTTTACTAATTTTAGTAATCTCCTTTTCTAAAGCATTAAAGGAGTTTTTTATCTCTCCAGTTAAGAAAGTAGTTGATCTACTAACACTATTTTTGAATTCCTCCTCTGTTTTATTTAATTCTTGTTCTAATTTCTTAATTACACTAGACTTTATCTTTCCAAAGGAAATATATTGTTGTTTTTCTTCCAAAGAGAGTTGGTCAATTGTTCTACTGTTAAGAATGCTATTTTGATTTCTTTTTTTTTCATCATCTAACCTTTTTATAAAAGTTCTTAATTGTTTAATCTTTTCCTTGTGTTTTTCAATTATTACTTCTCTTATATTTGTTTCCATTATTTTATTAATTTTGTTCATATTATCACTTAATTTTTTGTCTTCCTTTTTAACATGTTCATTTAAAAATTGCAAATCTTTACTTATTTAATTTAGCGTTAGTAACTGTTTATTAACGTTTTCAATTGAAGTATAACATGTTTTAATTTTAACCTTAAGCTTTTTAGCAAAGATTTCATTATTTGTTTCATTTTCACCTAATCTCCTTTTTAAATTATTAATGTCACTTATTCCCTCTCGATTTTGTTTAATAAAATCTAACTTAAAATTGTTGAGAATTTTACTTTCAATATTTGAATAAATTGTATTTTCCAAAGAAGCAGAATTTATTAATTGACGTTTTGAAATATGGCGTCCAAATTTATCAACTGTCATGTTGAGCTTTCATTAAACAATAAATATGATTATATTTAATAGCTGTTTTTATAGTATAACTTTATCTTCTCTTAATTCTTCAATAATAGAGATAATCTCGTTACTATGAGCATTATTTCCCGCATCACTTGATGAAATTAATAAACGTAGCCTATCAACAATTTCGTTTACATTATTCCAGTATACATAGTCTGTATTTGATCTGTTTGTTTTCAAAATTAATCCATTTCCTGTTGTTTTGGCTCTAGTTATCCTAAAAGGAGGTTTTGGTTTGTTAAATGCTGTAACTAATCTTTGCAAGGTTTTTGTCTTTGTAATCCCCTTTTTTTGCAAATATGGTCCTATTATTGTAACATATTTGTGTGATGTATTTCCTTGAACATGTTCATTTGAATTAAAAATTCCTACGATATACATTTCTTTTAGCTAGAATGTTCATGTAATTATCTAAATCTTCCTTATTATAATCTTTCGGTTCTTCTTTGAAAAGCAATTCGTATAAACCTGGCGTGCCCGTGTACGTTATTCCTTCCACTTTAATGTCTTTTCCAATAATTTCTACCGGTATCTGTGTTAAACCAAAAGAAAACTTATCCGTTTGGAGGTCATGAACTATTCGATAATAATGATCAAATTTATGTTGTGTATCTTTCACACCCTCATCAATATATGATCTGGGTAATTCATGAAAATCTGCTAAGTAATCTTTATATGACGGGGTGCCAACATAGGTTTGAATTGTTTTTCTAGTTTGTTCCAATATGTCTGACAAGTTTAAATTTGTTGTGTCACTAGAAGGATCTGAAGTTTCCGCTATAACAGTTGATGTCAATGGTTGTACTACAGGAGAGGAAGAAGTGATACTACTGTCATCTAAAAATGTTGGTAGTTCTGTGGGGAGTAACGGAGTGTTTCCTCTTTTCTGAATAGTTTTCGTCGGGGTTGATGTTTTATAAAGCTTTGTAGGTGTTTTGAATTCTTCATACTTTGAAACTCTTTCTTCTTTTAAATCGGATGGTTCGGATTTACCAATATTTGAAATTAGCTGTTTAAGAGGTTGTGTGTGTTGGTCTATAAGTTTGTTCTAATTCGGACTGAGCGGTAGAAGTAGCTAATTTCAAGCTTCGATATTTCTGCTTCACTGCTTGTCTCGATTTTATTAATTCTCTAGCTAAACGTTTATCCATGCTGTACAAGTTTTAAGTGAAATAAAACTGCAAATTTTTCACTTTTATAAATATATAAAGGAATCGAATTTACTCCTGTATCTGCCGTGATTTACTTCACAATCTTTGTCAATTACAAGAAAGCCATATGGATCCATCCAACAGTTAACACAAATATTTTTAAACTGATCAAATATCATATCCAATATTCAGTGGTCGTTATATATATGTTTTAAACTCAAACAGTCCTGTTTAAATAAAATTAATAAGTTGGAATTTTCTCGAATTAAACGTTTAAGGATTAAGGAATATCCTTGTAAAATAAAAAAACAATCGGTGTTTCTATGCCTTCCATGCGTGAAATAGTCCCTAATAATAGATTGATATGACAAGGAATATCGTCAAAAATGATAACGGAATTTGGCTTTATCTCATGAGGTGAAATAATGTTCTCATCGCTATCGTATTCAAAGTATCCAATTTCTTTCATAGGCTTTAACAACTTTCTTAAATATTCATATTTTGGTTGATCTAATGACTTTGAATAAAAATAGACATTTTCAAACCTAATTCCATTAGCATGCTCGAGCAGTGTAAGCATAACGTTGGTTTTACCGCTACCACTGCAACCAACTATGAGTTCTCTTTTAGAACCACCGCAAAATAAGTCACCATGCTTTCTCAACTGTTTACTTACAATTTTTTCGTCATGATTATTTACTGGTAATAGAGAATTTTTGTTTTTCAATCCTCATTCTTAATCACACTAGTAGTAGCTGTAAAAGTATTTATACCAGAAAAATGTGAATGTGTTTTTAGTATAAAAAGAACTTCAATGACTGTGGGTCGGCATAAGTTGAAAAAAACTAGCAAAAGACGTAATAGAAAAGGCTCTGGTTTAGTAAATAAATTAATTAGTAAACTACCCTTCGAAGTTCATATACCAGGATATAATGATTGTGGTCCAGGCACCAACTCGGAGAAAAGATTAACTAGAGGTGACGTTGGTATAAATCCATTGGATTCCGCTTGTAAAGAACACGATATATCATACTCTCAGACTGAAGATTTATCAAGAAGACACATATCTGACCAAATATTAGAAAAAAAAGCCTGGGAGAAAGTAAAAGCTAAGAATTCTTCTATTGGTGAAAAAATTGCAGCTAAAGTGTTGGGATTTAAAGATAAAAAAGGGGGTAAACTTAAATTAAGAAAAAAACGTATCATTCGAACACCCAAAAAAGTTGGAGGATTTTTACCCCTAGGTGGAGGCGCGGCAGGAATTGCTAAGGAAGTAAATGATGCTAAAGCAGCTAAACAGCAACTAGAAGAAATACATAGGCATAATATTGCAATGGAAAATGCTTCTAAAGAAGGCAAAGGATTATATATTAGACCATATAAAGGAAAGGGACTATTTATTAGACCTTATAAAGGAGGATCCGTCAAAATGAAAGCAATCAGACAAAAAAAAAACTCAATATAAGTTTTCCAAAAAGAGCACTTAGCACGTTTTTATGCTCGACGAACTTCCAAAAAAAATTAATCTGAAAGAGTATGGTATTGTAAATTTTGATAAAAAACAAAATAAAGGATCTCATTGGACTGCTTATATTAAAACTAACAAAACTGTAATATATTTTGATATTTATGGAAATTTAAAACCACCTTTTGAACTTCTCAAATATTTTAATTCGAATGGCAAAGTGGATGTATTTTATACTTATGAAAACAAACATAAATTTAATTCATATAACTGTGGTCAACTATCCCTAAAATTTTTGCAAAAAAATATATAAACTCATTATTTGTTGTAATATCTCATTCATAAATAAACTGCAATGTCCACCACAATTGCCATATCAGGAAACAGTTCTGTTTTGTCTGCTGATTTTAATCCGCCCATATATTTAGAGGATGGAAAACAATATTACCTGGTTTAGCTGATTTTGAAACGTTTATGACTATTCCCAATATAAAAGAAAGATATAATAAATTTTATATAGACAATAAAGTAATTGTTATTCCCGACAGAACTTATGACATTACAGATATAGAAACATACATAAGAGAAAGTATAGAAGATTTATTTCCGAATGAAAAAATTTTTTTTCTTTTAAAAGCAAATGTTAACACTCTAAAAACTTTTTTAATGTGTAGTAGAAAAATTGATTTTAAAAAGTAAGATTCTATAGGACAAATGTTGGGTTTTAATAGCAGGATATTAAAAGCTATGAAAGAGGAAGAATCAGATAATGTTGCAAAAATAACTAAGGTGAATGCTATTTGTATTGATTGTAATATTTGTGTCGGTTCTTACAGTAATAGTAAACCTGTTCATAATATTCACCAGTTTTATCCAACTGTAGCTCCAGGCTATAAAATAGTGGAATATCCTTTGCCCATTTTGTATTTTCCAGTTAGCGTCAAAGCAATTAACAATATAACCATTAAAATAATTGATCAAGACGGAGAACTTATCAGTTAAAGAGAAGAAACTATAACAGTAAGGTTACATTTACAAGCTAGTGACATATAAAATGGTTGTTAGATATAATAGAGCCCTTGGAATGAGACTTGCACCTACCTACCATTATCAACAGAGTAAAAACTTATAAAAAGAATAAGAGTAAACAACAGTTCAGTATCAAATCCAACACCAACAAGTTAAGACGAGATAATCGTAAATTTCTCACATCTTTGGGTTTCACTGTTTTAAAATAATGAACATATTAAACGTAAACGAAAAGCTTTATGTAGACAATTCCATCGTTAGTTCAGAGCTTCACACATATCAACCATATATTTCTTCAAAATTCAATTACAATGATGAAATAAGGATCCCAATTCAAGAAATCGATGCTTACACTCTACCATCAGATAGTTTACTTTATATCGAAGGAAAATTAACTAATACAGAAGATAAATATAAGGAAAGAATTGCTATTTATTAACAATGGTATAGCCTTTTTGTTCACAGAAATCCGCTATGAACTAAATGGAATTACTATAGATTCAATAAAAAATGTTGGATTAGCATCAACCTTAAAAAGCTACCTTTCCCACAATACCAACGAAAGTTTAAAACTGGAAATGCAGGTTGGTTTCCACATCGAAAAGAAGGTGATACAAATTTAGTTGATAATGATGGAAAATTCTCCGTATCCATACCACCAAAAATGCTTTTAGGATTTTTTGAAGATTACAGAAAAATTATTATGAATATGAAACGGGAATATAGTTCTTATTAGATCAACTGATGATTTAGATGGTGTTATCTTCAAAGAAGATCCGGCACACCCTGTTAGTGCTCCTGACACTCCTTTTGTTACTTTCGATAAAATTTATTGGAAAGTTCCTCACATTCTAGTTGATATGCCACAACAACTTGCTCTATCAAAAATATTAGAATCAAATAAAGATATATTGATAGGATTCAGGAGTTGGGAACTTTTTGAATATTCTTCTCTAACCGAAACAACCCGTCACACATGGCCGGCAAAAACAACTAGTAAACTAGAAGCTCCTCGTCATGTTGTGATTGGCTTTCAAGAAAAGAGAAAAGGGAAAATTGCTAAAGATATGAGTAAATTTAACAATATTACATTGTCAAATATTTTTAAATTCTGAAAGATATCCTTATCACGATTCGTACTTAAATTTCGAAGAAAACAAATTTTCTGCTTTATACGAAATGTTTGCCAACTTTAGACAGTCTTACTATGGTGTTCCAAATGAACCCATTTTTAATCCTGAACAATTCAAAAACATTAGTCCTATTACACATGTTGATCGCTCCCATCAAAAAGAAACAATTCAAACGGGATCCGTAGTAATTAGAATTGAATTTGAGACACACAATGCAATTAAAAAAGATTTTTATGCTTATTGTTTTATTTTACATGACAAATTATTTAGCTACAACCCTCTTACTAAAGTTGTGAAACAATTATAAACTTTATCCCCACTATTTTCATATTTCGATTTAATTTAAAGGGATTTTCAAAAGCTTTTAGTTTTAGTCATGACATCAAAACTACAACAACAAATTGAAAAATTTATTTTTAAAATTAATCAAATGAAAGAAGAAATTGCAAATTATTCAAGTAAAAAAATTCTCATTAAAAAATTTGCTGCTTTGAAAATTTGAGATTGGTTATGGATATTCAAGGATCCAATCATGAAAAAAATAAATTTATACCGAAAGAGCTTGCAGCTTTTGATGGTTATGAAATGACTCATTACATTTTTAAAAAGCCTTTTCCAATGGAGTTTCTTTCACCTGATTGTCACAAGCAGGCGGTATGGCCATTACATCATTTCCCAAAAATAATTGATACACTTATGAAAAAAGCAGATTTCGTTTTTGTAAAAGGAACCGAAAAAAAAGGATTTTATAGAGAAATATTTTAAAAAGCCTGTGATTGAAATAGATGAACAACCAGCGCTAAAGCTAATGGAACCAAAATGCTGCTATCATTCAAAATCACCTTGTATGTGTGCTTTGACGAAGGTGTTATTTTTATATGACAATTGTTTTATGAATGAATAAAAATATAAAAAAACTTAATTACATTTTTATTTTGCATTAACTAACTAAATTCATTTAAAAGTTCATACTCATTTTTATATTTTAAATAATCATTACAAAATGTAGCGGCTAATTTACATGGTTCCATTCGATCTATTATCTTAACGTATGCTGACAAATTTTGTGCTTCTGCGTCTTCTTCGCCTACAATTGATAAATATTGGAAGTATGCAGCAGATATAATAAACTCTTCATACATTTCAGTAACCACTTGCTCCATTGTGAATATTATTAAATTTATTCTTCCTTTTCAATTTCTTGAAGAATAGTATCCTCGTCAATAAATTGCTTCAAGTCTTTTAAATAGTAACCAAAGCCAATATCTTTTAGATCTTGAATAAGTTGAAAAAAATTTAATGTTTTAAAGTATTTGTTGCAACAGAGGGCAGCCTTTACGAATTCTGCAGATTAATTGCAATAAAAGTCTATCCACTCCGGACCACTTGCCATAGAATATGAGAAATAGGTTTTTGAAAGATTACTAAATTTGTCCTCTAATAATTTAACTGCAATCAGCAACTCAGCCATTTAATTTATTTAACATAATATCTTAAATATGTGGGGGGACGTCTCTTGCGAATAGGATTAACTTTTCTTGATAATACCGGTTTTTTATCTTCGTATAATTGAAACCTCTTTTGGGTTGCAATAATAGCAGGTATAAATTGGCAATCTTCTCCTATAAATTCTATTAGGTGGCTTAATTCTCCTACAAAGTATGATTTCCCAAATGTATTGAAAAACGTAGTAAGGCTTATAATTCCTTCTAAATAATCATCACAACAGTCAGTTGCTTCCAAATAATCTCGTTTCAGTGGATAAAACAGCTTGGTGTATTCATCTTTCGAAATCACTTCAAAGAAATTGAGATATTTAACTTTTAATTGTCTGATAGATGTAGCTAATTTTTCGCGATTACACATAATTCACTTAATACTTGACACTTTTTTTTGTTTTATACACAATTGGTGGAAAAATTCAAAAATAACTTTTGAGGCAACTCGAGCACAACTTAGTAAATGTGCCTCAGCATACTAAAATGATCTTGATACACCTATTTATAAGACTTAAGAATGCAAAATCAAATGTGGGAGGACAAAGAGAAAAAATTAAAAATATGATGCGAATGAGAATAAAAGGGGAGGAAGATAAGAATGAAGGACATGAGAGAGAGGAAGAGGACGAGGAGGAGGCGCTCCCCTATTTTAACTACTATTGTGCAACATTTCAGGTAAATTAGATGGGCAGTTTTTTATTAATAGTTCTTTTAACATTTCACTAGGCCGTCATTTTGTTCCGACATATTGGATTTTTTACAAAAAAATAACCATTTTTTTCTCTATATATAACATCCAACTTTTGATCTTGAAGTCTGCCCATTATTTGAGGCACTAAAAAGCGGAATTTAAACGAGCACATTTGAGATGTAACAAAAGCTTTCCTGTCTATTAGTTTTTTTAGAAATTATATACACTGAGATATTTAGCAACTGTTTAATTAAAAGATAAATAATACAAAACATCTAAATTAAAATATCAAAAATATATCACGTTCCTATGTTATTCGATCAACATTATTGAGAGAAACTCGTATTAATTCACAGAATACCCTTTGTAGGCATTCTACCTAACCACGCAAAGCAGGTAATACACTTCTGCGTGTGTTGCAATTTGTAGACTTAAGAGGAACCGGTGATGTACAGAAAAAAAATTAAATATAAAGGCAAATATGCATCTTTAATCGAAGAACAAATAAGGTTAGAGGTAATAAATACTCTTAAACTAGCCCGAGGAAAACGAATATCCCCTATAATTTGCGTTCAACTGGAGGCTAAACAAGGTCCAATGAATTCTACAAGGTGTACGTTTTCGGATTTATGCAAAAAGGACAAAACAGAAAAAGGGAGGAAAAGGCTTTTAAAGCTAACAATATTCATAATCAGCAGTCAAATATTTCATACACGACAATCCGCTGATTACCTACGAAGCAAAAAAATCAGTTAAACAGCCCCAGGAGTCTGTCTGGGCCACTTTAAATATTAGACACATATAAGGAGCTAGACCACGATTGATAGGATTATATGCTAGGTTTAGACTACCGAGGTATATAAACTATAACCTTCTATCACACATACCTACAAATACAATAAAAATATTACACAACCGGTAATCATTCCTTACGAGTGTAATCAGCCCTTCAACACTAACTGGTAAACTGGTCCGTTTGGCAAGTTCCTGTAAAAGATAGTTAGATGCCTGTTGATTTTATAAGCAGCTGAAGATCCAGTGATTTAAATCATCGTAACTAGTATTGTCGCATAAACAGAAAGAGTTGTCAGCCAACTGCAATATTAACCTCAGATTTCCATGTCCAAACATTGTTCTGACAAAAGTTACATAATTCCTTTGGCCTAAACCAAACAAAGGATACATTAACATTGCTTTATGCCAATTTTAGCAGTTTTGGACATATATTAAAAATAAGTGGGTTTTTAAAATCGTTTCTAAGCCTATTTTTAATTGCCTTAAGTCAAGACATAGAATCGGACTGGATTATATATCCCATTTAGGTTTGAGTTAACTTGATTTACAATATAATACAGAGCCTGGCAAATGACGTTAGCCTCCGCGGAAAATATCAATGACTTGTAATTACCTTGGAAAACACTGACATGACTTATATCAGGAATGTAAAATGCAAAACCAACACTATTCGATGACTTAGATCCATCTCTATTTATTGCAGTAGCTAAAAGATTGTTAGCGATATCATTAACTACACCACTATTTATATGAGCAGATTCAGTATATTGTGGAAAATCACTAATAACATCGCGTAAAAGAATATCAAAATCAGCAGTGAAAAAAGTAAGCTTATCGAATTTGACTAGATTTTTACAAAAACCTGCAGTGTCAGTAAAGGCATCAGCCAAAGGTGGAGAATTTGTTTGTGAATCCAGTACCTGGAAGTTAGGTTGTCGATAGCAACATTGTTGACTTTGCTTATAAGAAAATTGTTATTTTGTTATATGTTTTTAAACAAAAATTTGTCTGCTAAATACCGCCTTCCTAAATTTAGGGGTGGTTCGCCAGTTTCAACTAATAAAGCTTGAACTGGGGTGGAGCGAAACGCTCCAAGTACAATGTGTAATAATTTGAAAGCAGGCTACTAAGCTTGTGATGTTATTAAGCCACACAATAAACTACTCAACACTCAATGAAACCACTTTACTTAATAATCTTTGGAAGATATCACTAATCATTACATTACCACCAGATAGAACTTATATATCCACATAACCTCACTAGTTCTACTTTTTACCAATTAAAGCAGTGTCTACATATACGTGTCAGTTAGTGAAATTATATATTTGTATTGTCATCTCAACACCCATTCTCAATCCAAATATAATAAAAAACATTAAATTTAAATTCTACAACTAGAACAGTCCTAAACCTAATCTGTGCTTTCTGAACAAATCACCAGAAAGAATATTAGGCAATTTGTTCATTAGTAGCAATATACTCGATAACGACTGTTCCTTCATTCACCAAGTCCTTAATAAAATTAAATTTTACATCAACATGTTTTAATCTTTTATGATCAAATCTTCTTGTTAATTCGATACAGGATTATCTTCAAAAATTGTAAAGTTGGCGTTCGCAAAACCAAGATCAACTAACAGGTTTGATAACCAAATCCCTTCTTTCGCTGCCTCAGGCAATGCAACATACTCTGCTTCTCTCTTCTTTTGACTCAGATAATGCAATTTACATTTACAACAGTAATACGTAAAAAAGTTTTTATATCCCCAAAATCTTGCATTTCAAATTCTTCTTTTAATTTCTCTTTTAACTTATATATTTCGCCGTTATCATTATTTGATAACAAAATGTCATCGACATATAACAACATATAAATTACTTTATCACCTGATTGTTTAATATAAAGACAAGGATCATTGTTAGACCTAGTAAACTTTTTCTTTTTAGCAAATTCCTTAAACTTTTTGTTCCAATAATATACAGCTTGTTTAAGCCCATATAGAGCTTTATTTAGTTTGCATACCATATTTTTGTATTAGTTGTAAAACCCTCAGGAATTGACATAAATATGTCTTTCTCAATTGTTCCATGCAGGAAGGCGGATTCAACATCCATTTGTTGGATTTTTAAATTTTTAAAACTTGCAATAGCCAGTAAAGTCCTTACTGTGGTTAACCTTGCTACTGGTGCATAGGTTTCTTGAAAATCAAATCCCTCTCTCTGCGTGAATCCCTTTGCAACAAGTCTGGCCTTATATTTTATTTTATTTCCTAAATCATTCGTTTTGATTTGGAAAACCCACTTACAATCTATTACTCTCACATTTTCAGGTCTTTCCACCAATGTCCAAGTATTGTTTTTTATTAACGAGTTAATCTACTCACCTACTGCATTCTTCCAAAACTTATACTCTGAAGACTCTTTAGCTCTTTCTAAACTATCAGGCGCATTGTTTATAAATGTAGAAACACTCAAGGCCATATGCTCAAACTCATCGTCTAAAACATATTCATCAAAATATGATGGAATTTTTCTTCTTCTATTACTTTTCCTTACCTCACTTTCGCCTTGATCTTTCTCTCCACTCACTTCAACTTCAAGATTTTCATTATTACTGCTTTCAATATTCTGTTCACCCAAGCTTTCAACCCTTGTTCTTTTTGACTATCATCAACCACAAACAAATCAACCAGACCTGTATTTGCCTTCAAGTTGTCTATATTCATAGACTCGTCAAAAATTACGTTCTTAACAATGTGAACATTTTGTTTAAGAGGATTCCAAACCCTATAACCACTACTTGCATACCCTATCATGATATTAATTTCACTTTTAGGGTCAAACTTAGATACCTGCTTTTCTTTGGGTATGTGACAATAAACTAAACTACCAAAAACTCTCAGTTTTTTAAGTCAGGTTTTACGTTATAAAACATTTTGGAGGGAGTAACAATTTTTAATGAAGCAGTTGGTGTACGATTCAACAAATAATTTGCACAAAGAATCGATTCCCCCCATAACGTTTTGGGTAACCCTGATTGCAAAAGGATTGCCTTACCCTTTTCCAATAATGTTCGATTGAGTCGCTCTGCACTACCATTTATTTCTGGGTTGTATTGGACTGAGTACCTGAACCTGATGCCCTTGGACCTACAAAAACCAACAAACTGATTGGAACAGTATTCCCTCCCATTATCACATGGTATAGAACCAATCCTGTATCCAGTTACGTTAGTAACAAAAGCCTCATATTCCTTAAAACACTCAAATATATCACTCTTATATTTAACTAGGTACACTGCACTAAAATGATTAAAGTCATCTAGAAATGTGACAAAATATTGCTTGTTATCATATGTTGCAGGAGTAATTGGCCTACAGATGTCGTTGTGCACAATCTCTAAAGCCCTTTTTGTCATCTTTCTAACTGCTCTCTCAAAAGGTAAACGTGTTATTTCTGATTGACTACAAATAGAACAATTCTCAACCTCTGTATCACTTAAAGTTATCTCAATTCCTTCAACCATGTTCTGTTTAATTAACTTATCAACATTTTGATTTCCTATATGGCCTAGCATGCCATAGTTTATAGTTTTTATTTACCTCACAAACATTTACCACATTACTAAAAATAACTCTAAATTCAACTACATACAAATTATTTTTCTTCTTGCCTTCGGCAATTAACTGGCTCTTGTTGAAAATAGATACAGAATTATTTTCAAAAACAACTTTTAAGTTGGCCCTTTGTAATTTTTGAACTGACAATAAATTATGCCTTAAATTTTTAATAAACAAAACATCTCTGATTTCACCTAATTCTACGCCTTGTAGTTTTACCTTAATAACTCCAATTTTTTTAGCACTTAAAGTCTCGTTATCTTTGGCAACGGCAATTTTTAGTTCCCCTTCTAAATCCCTGCTTCTGAAAAAATACCTATCAGAATTTACCATGTGATCTGTAGCACCAGAGTCAACAACAAATTTTACAATATTTCCTTCCATTGGTGTCTCACAAACCATAGCATTTCCCATTGTTGCAATGAATGCAATATGCTCATCCACCTTCTCAACTTCATTGGCTTGTCTTTCTCCATGCTTTCGCCCTTGCTGCAACAAACAATTTTTCCTATAATGTCCATGTTTTCTACAATTATGAAATGTACATTTTTTCTTTTGTTCGTAGTCATTGTGCTGAGTACCACCGCTTGTGTACTTCCGCTCTCTCTGTGTATTGAAAGCAGTTGTAGAACTCGAATAACTCTCTTCGGTTTGCATAGTGCTCTTTTTCTTCATTTCGTAGTCGAATAATTTTCCTTTTACAAACTCTAGTGTCAACTTATCTTGGTTCATTGTTTCCACTGCTGTTACAATGGTCTCATAGCTAGAGAGCAAGGTCAGTAACAAGTGACATATAATATCTATTTCCTCTAAACTCGCTCCGACAGATTTAAGTTCCCTTATCAACTCTTCGAATTTTATAAAGTGACTCTCCAAACTTTCATTTTTTTCTAGTCGCAATGTCAAAAGCTTCCTTCTTAAATATAACTGACTAGCAATACCCTTCCTTTGGAAGACCTTCTCTAAGGCAGACCACATCTGAAAAGCTGTATTTTTATCCTTTATGTATTCAAGATGACTATTTGCCACACCTAGTACAATAATTGCTTTACACCTCTTATCTATCTTTTGTTGCTGCTCAGTTGGAGATTCAATTTCACTTTCAATAGCAGATAGATAGGATAGAGGCCATTTTTTTGTTGTTAAATTCTTCCTTAAGTTCCTTAACATAAATTTCCAAGCTCAGTTATGCCTTTTCTCTGTGCCCATAACCTGTAATAATTTGAAAGCAGGCTACTAAGCTTGTGATGTTATTAAGCCACACAATAAACCACACAACACTCAATGAAACCACTTTACTTAATAATCTTTGGAAGATATATTTAAAAATCAAAGAATTGCAAATCGCTGTATCACTAATCATTACATTACCACCAGCGAGAACTTATATATCCACATAATCTCACTAGTTCTACATTTTACCAATTAAAGCAGTGTCTACATATACGTGTCAGTTAGTGAAATTATATATTTGGATTGTCATTTCAACACAATGCGTAACGCCTAGTCCTGGAAGCGATCTACTTTTGTTAAACGAGACTTGCTTGCTGACCCAGAAAAAATACATACAAAATCAATTATTGATCTAGGATAGGCCCTATAGAACATTAATGCTATTTAAGGTTCGGCGACCGAATAACTTTTTGTAGTAGCTTTAGACTTTTTTCACTTTTAGCAATGATGTTGTTTATATGCCTTCCCACGTCAATTTCTGATCAAGAAAAACACCCAAGTACCGAAAAACTGTTTTTCAAGAAAAATAATAATATTAACAATATTATCCACCTGGTGGGTGTCCTGATATAAAAAGTGATGTTTTGTAAAAATTGTGACTGCAGATTTAGATGGTGATAAGGTAAGACCATTATTAAAGAGATATGCCTGACATGATTCCATAGTTTGACTCAAGTGTTGTAATATTTTATTCCATATTGAAAATTTGACTTTTATCAAGTCGAAGTCAAAGAAATTACAAAAATACATTTCTGAATTGAGTGAAACAGATAAAATAGCAGTGAATTTCCACCATTCCAATTTTCAATCAATCAAATCATAGTGATTATACCGATAAAATAGCTACTTGACGATTTCACGATTTTTCTAAGTAATAAATACTTATTTTTATATTCCTAATTTTTTCTGACAAAAATCGGTAAATTCCCTTTAGCCGGAACTCTCGTTATGAATTTTTTCCATTTGTTAGGAATAGTGAAATGTGACTCAATTAGGTTCAGTACGTAGTCACAGCATCTAAGTGTTGCATATATTGTATTTTCCTAATTGGACGCCATTTTGTTCCATCATATTGGATTGGTACCAATATTTTACCAACTTTTTAACGTAATTTAATACACGTTCAATAAGTAGTTTTTACATTGACACATGCCGCTATTTTGTAACGTCAAAATGAATTGGTACTAGTTTATGCTATTTTCAGATTTAATTTTTCTGCAAAATGCTTAGTAAATTGCTTGGGGAATTATAACTATAAGTGTGAGCCACAATATACCCTACAGTCGCAGTGGAGGGTTGAATTGATCTACTCAGTTTTTAAAGTCAATTGAACAAGACTTTTTACGTTGGTTTTTTAAATATTTTATTTGGCCGCCATTTGGTTTCGCCTTCTTAAATTAGTATCACAAGTTTACCAATTTACCTCTATATCATTCTTAATACTTGAACAAAAACTGAAATTAATTTAATGAATAGTATGTTCAGGCAGATGTTTTAAATATTTTATTAGGCTGCTATCTTGCTTTGCTATCTTGGATTGATATCAAAATATTACCAGTTCATTCCCATGTAACACATGATTTTTGTGCAAAATTTAAGATAAATTAGGTAATTAGTTTTTTAGTAATAATTTTTTAAACTTAACTAAATGATTTTCGTTAACGGTCCTCTTGTTGTTATGTTAGAGTGGTGTATTATTTGCGGTTAGGATACAGTAAAAAAAACAAAAGTATTTTTTAAATTGTCGACGTTTCGCAACATTAATTTTGCATCCTCAGGACACCTATATAGATTCTATATCCTGCATGATCGTTAACGAAAACCATTTAGAAACTTAATATCTGCGAAATATTTGCGGACCAAGGAAGTAGATAAAGACTGATAATATGGGTTTTATGCTGGATATAGAATCTATGTACGTGTTCTAAGGATGCAACAATCAAGTTGCAAAACGTCAACAATGTATAAAAAACTTTTTTTATCGACCTTAACCTCGAATAATACACCACTCTAACAACATTTTTTTAACATTGTTCCGCGATATTGGATTTTTACCAAAATATAAATATTATCATGGGGATGCCATATGATCCTTAATTTTTGGTCAAAATTTGAAGTCATCTAGGTAAGCAGTTTTTAAGGTATGCCGCGAACTAACAGACAGACGGACCGATGGCATTGATAAAATATGTTTTTTGGTATCTAGGGATATGTAAAACCTGTGAGAGTGCTTATTTCATGATTACAAACATTTTATTTGGCCGCCATTTTGTTTCACCGTCTTGAATTAGTAACACAATTTTACTATTTGATCCCTATACGACAGTTAGTCATAGGGCACAATTTGAAATCAATTCATTAAGTAGTTTTTCGGGCTGAATTTTTAAATGTTTTATTATGCCGCCATTTTGTTTCGCCATCTTGGATTCGTGTCAAAGTTTTACCAGTTGATTTCAACATAACGCTTGATGTTTGTTTAAGATATGAAATAAACTGGATAAGCAGTTTTTTAATAATATTTTTATTTCACTAGGCCATCATCGCTATCTTGATTCGGAGTACCAAAATGTTGCTAGTTGATTCTAACATAATACTTTGATGTTTGTGCAAAATTTGAAATACATCGAATAAGTAGTTTTTTAAAAATATCGTGTTTTAACATTTCATTAGGCCGCCATTTTGTTTCACCATATTGGATTCTTACCAAAATAATACGAGGTCATCCACATATGACCATTAATTTTTTTACCAAAATTTGGAGTTAATCGCGTAAGTAGTCTTTAAGCTACAGATAGACAGACAGACAGACCGACAGATGGACCGACGGAATTGGTAAACATATTTTTTGGCATCTAGGTTCGCTAAAACGTGAATATATGTAAAACCTGAGAGGGTGATTTTTTCATGATTACAAATATTTTATTTGGCCGCCATCTTGTCCGGCTATCTTAAAATAGTACCACTATATTACTAGTTGATCCCTATACCACCAATAGTTATGGCACACAATTTGAAATCAAACCACAGGTTTTTCAGGCTGAATTTTTAAATATTTTTTTAAGCCGCCATTTTGATACGTCATCTTGATTTGTACCAAAATGTTGCCTGTTGATTCCAACTTAATACTTGATGTTTATGCAAAATTAATGGGATAAGCAGTTTTTAATAACATTTTTTTTTACATTTCACTAGGCTGCCATTTTGTTTGGCCATATCGCATTTTTACCAAAATATTACCCGGTCATCCCCATACGACTCTTAATTTTTGACCAAAATTTGAACTCAATCGGGTAAGTATTTTTACAGCTATGCCGCGAAAAGGCAGACAGAGACAGACAGACAGATCGACGGAATTGAGAAAACATGTTTTTCGGCATCTAGGGACCCTGAAACATAACGAAAACTAGGGGGGTGATTTTTTCACGATTACAATGCTTCCCTTTTACGAGGAAAGTAAAAACAGTGCCTTCGGTAAAAAATTCTGATATGATCATAGTCTACTCTTATATTATCTACGATAAAAGCCGTTGCGCGATCCGACTTAATCTAAATCACACTTTTTAAGTAAAATTAAACTGACCTTTAATAAAACTTGCTAAAGTAAACGAGTGTGAGCCCAGTTACTATTTCACATTTTTAAATCACATCAATCAATCAAATTTTCACTTCCACTAGTTTTGGTTTATTTTTGACCTATTTAACTAGACGGAAATTAGAACTTTAAACTAGGTTCAAACACAAATAACAATGTGTACATAAAGTTTTTTAAAACAATTTCTAAAAGCGCGCAAGTACCCTACATAGTATTTGTGTGGTACATTAAAAATAATTTTTAAGCGAACCAAATATTTATTCAAGAAAGTAAAAAATACCTTTTCGAAAATCTCACATATTTAAAATCTTACCACTATAAATTTATATACCTCTCACTGTGTGTTTTGGTAATTATCACATAAAAATACCTTTTCAGCGGAACCCTTTGTCTATGTTTACATATTATTCCTATACCGATATGTCGTATTTACCCTGGCTATGTTTAGTACACTAGTGAAATAAAAAGGTGTGTTGACTTTCAACTTTTTAATGATTATATGTATAATTTGTTTAGTATCCTTTTTGTGTTTGAAATGTTTTATACAGGAAGCGTACAAAAAATGATGTTAAAATTTCTGGGGCTTGTTTATAAACCGTAATTTGGCAATTTATAAAAAAAATTTAGTAAGATGTACTACTTTGCATATTTGCATTTGCTCTTAGCACAAGATGTTTAAATTCTTAATCTCTGTCATACTGCATTTAAAGCACCTCTAGGGAAATAAATTTACCAAAACGAAAAATTGCTAAATTGTGAGCGTTTGCTTGATGAAAATAAGTTAAAAACAAGATAAAATAAAATAATCTAGATTTTATATCAGAATATCGGAAGTCGACAGTTTTTTAATATACAAAAAGATAAACTTTTTTGAAACAGAAAAAAAATCGGTAAGTTTCCTATACTGGGAACTTCCCTCGTTAGGAATATTTCCTTTTATTAGGAACAGTGAAGTGTTACCCCATTTAGTTGAGATACATACATACATACATTTTTATTTGTTGCCATTTTGTTCCAACATATTGGATTCCTACCAATAATTTACCAGTTTCTACATTTGATACACTCCCTGATTGTGTTACGTTATGTTGAATTCGTACTATTTATTATCCTATATCATACTTAATTTTTCTCCAAAATTGAATAAAATTTTTTTACGTCGATTTTTTAACATTTTGTTTGGCCGCCATCTTGTTCCGCAATCTTGAATTCGTAAAACTTTGCCAGTTTATCTCTATATCACACTTAATGCTGCACAAAATTTGAAATTATCTAATAAGTAGTTTTTTTTTTATATTTTATTAGGCCACCATTTTGTTTTCCTACCTTATATTCATAGCAAAAGGTCCATTCTAATGTAACATCTGATTTTTGTGCATTTGAGGTAAATTGGATAACTAATTTTTTTAGTAATAATTTTCTTAACATTTCACTAGGCCGCCATCTTGTTCCGGCATATTGGATTTTTACCAAAATATTACCAAGTCATTTCCATATGACATAGTTTTTTAAACTATACCGCGAACTGACAGACAGACAGACAAATCGCTAGACGGACTCACATAATTGATAAAACATATTTTTTTTGGATCTGGAGACGCTAAAATGTGAAGGAATAAAAAACCTGAGAGGGTGTATTTTTTTCAAATTACAAACATTTTATTTGGCTGCCATCTTGTTCCGCCATTTCGACTTAGCACCACAGTTTAACTAGTTATTCTCTATACTAAAATTAGGTATAGCACACAATTTGAAATCAGTTCATTAAGTAGTTTTTTAAGCCTGAATTTTTCCCAAAGACTGGTCATTAGGTCATTTTTATTGGACGTATCTGCTAGATGAAGACTCTAAGTACTGTCTAGATCCCTTGAAGAATGTTACATATTGTTTTTACCATTAGCAATTCGTTTTTATAAAAAATATACAGTATCGGCTATACAAAGGAAGAATCTTTTTTGAAAAGTATAAGTTGGGTTTTCTTCATGATTCACACATTTTTAGAAAAACAAATGCATACTGTCAGTATAAATGTATGTACAAAATTGGGTGCCATGGGCGTGGATCTTTGATATTTTTCAAAAGTCTACAAATATAAAACTTCATATTTTGAGAATGATTCGTGATATTAGTAAAATTGATAAGAGAAATATTTGGAGTAAATGTCCTGACATCTCGAAAAATTGAAGAATGCATTAGAGTAGATAGTTTTTCTTCGAAAAAAAAAATATATATATATTTATATAAATATATAAATATATATATATATATATATATATATATATACATATATATTTATATATATATATATATATATATATATATATATATATATATATATATATATGTTGATTTTTACTCCTTCACGGATGGAAAAATACAATGTGTTTTCATTCCGGGTGTACATCCGCTCGAGTCTCTATTCGGACGCGAGGAAGAAAGCTTCGAAAATGCCAAATGTGATTTTGGCGAAACATCAGCAAAACTGTTCTTTTCAGAACGACAGTAGCGAACGGATGTACACCCGGAATGAAAACACATTATATATATATATATATATATATATATATATATATATATATATATATATATACATATATATGGAACTGTGACAATTTTAAATATGGATAGTGATAAAAGATTTACTGATGGAAAAATTTAAACCATAAAACAAAACGTGATTAGTGGCGCTCTTCTCATCTCAGGAAGCTCAAGAAAAAATGTATGTCTCTTAAAACTCGAACTAAACATGATAAAACCAAAGCTACTAAATCTCGTTCTTATCATAATAAGAAAAAAAACTATAATAATAAGCCGAATCCCGACAATACGTCCTTCATTGCTAACATAAAGAACGAGATAAATATATTTTGTCTTAAGGAAAACTGACTAAAATTTCTATAATAATTTAAATTGAAGAGTTATATAAAAATGTGGGATATTTTAAATTCTATTTAAACAATTTCAATATTTTTATTATTATTTATCGACATTAATCTTGAAAAAAGGCTAATATACTAGGATTAAATATTTTTGAAACATTGAGGAACCAAGTATATTTCTCTATAATACTTTAGTAGATTTTTATTGATTATTCTGGGCGGATATGTAAGCTCTTCTTCACTAAACTTAATAAGTATAACGTAAACTTTTTTTACACATTTATTCTCTGCAAAACCGACAATAGTAATAAATGCTTCTGATCGCACAAGGAACACTAGTACATTTTTCCCAATCCAATTTAATTGTATGCGTTTTCTAAGAACCATGAAATTAAATAAAAGGAGGCGGCTCGATTGTGTTGTTTTCATTAATTTTTTAAAGCTGCGTCAGTGACTGCAAGTTTACGTATTATTTATAATTAAATTTTGGTATTACTTTTAAACATTTTGAAACGAGGCAAAGAGAAAACGATTAGAGATATAAAAAGTTAATTTAATTTTGTAATCCTGACTTTTAAAGAACTGTTCTCTGTTTTTTATCGAGTGTTACCTGAAATTAGTACCAGTGGTACGTATCGGATGTTACCTACCCTGTACTAAAACGTAGTAAAGCTTTGTTATCATTATAGATAAAAATCCTGTATGAAGAGTGTTAGAAAAAACACAAAAACGAATATAAAAGCATAACAATTGAAATATCCAAAATTTACAAATAAATATTTTTATTACAATTAAAACAATTTAAACATTTATGAAATAAAAATATGAATTTTGGCTAATGAATAAAATATGTGTCCAAAAACTTATAAGAGAAAGAAAGTCACTGGTATCCGAGGAGCATACCCAAAAACAAACTTCATATCGTAAGCGTGACTATAATATTTCAAAATAAGTATTTTTTTTTAAGCCTGAGGCCTAAGAATAGTGTGCGGTTACATTATACCGTGATTGCCTTAATGGCCTCAAGTCCAATATTGCAGCCATCTGTCAGATATATTAGATCAAAAACGCGCAAAATTTTACAGAGAATATACAGCCTTATTGTTTGTTTATTCGCTACCGAGATCAAAAGCAAATATGTCCTCAACACTTGGAAATTTACTTGACAATTTATTCTTAGTAATGCTCTATTTCCAAGTTTACATAACTGGATAATTTAATCTTCCCAACGCTGTCTCCAATAATGGAGGTCTTAGTTCAATGATTACTGCTAGTCCTGGCGGGACGAAGTAATCGTCTCCATAAAAAATTTGACCCGTAATAAATGGGCGCTAATTAAAACAGCAATAATAAAAGAGCGCTGTTTCAAAAACGTGTTTTAACACAATAGTGACTGAAACAAAATAACAATCGAGCATAACATGCTTTTTGAGTCTTCAACCCCGAAATTGGTTAATACGGTTTATTACGGATATTTTTATATATGTGGGAAATGGTAAGAGTAGGTGGATCTGTACCAGGTTTGCACGAGGTTAGTTGCTAAAGCCATCACTAAACCGTACCTCAAAAGATAGTTTCGCCATGTAAATTTAAGGCTGCCCTTCAAATCCGTACTTTCACTTCAACGACGTCTTTAACCGTTAAACTAGTGCTAACCTGGCACATATTAACCTAGTGGTACTGATCACCTATCTAAAAAGTATCCTCCTTGCGTTGTTCTGTTACAAAGCTTCTAGACAATGTGAATCTTCAATCAGAACTTTGCAATAATAATTTGTTTGAATAAAATAACTTACTATTAATTAATAAACCACTCGATATTATGTTGCTATAAAATTTTATATATAGCTGTTAATATTTATGCACCTGTAAAAAATATTTACTAGGAAATTGCCGGTATAGTACATTCGAGAGTTAAAGGAAAATATCATATAAAAAAAAATTGCTTAAATCTTCCACAAATGAGTACCGTGAGACGTTGCAGTCTGTGATTACTGTCTCAGAGACTAACTCGTGAATTACTCCAATTTTGTACATACAAATATATATGAGCATTTTTTCGGTATATTCAATAATAGGTAAATAAAAAAATTGATATATCGATAGTTATCCGATAAGTACAGATAAGTGTCTGAGAACTGTCAATAGTAAAGGTGAGAATGTTTTTTTTGTTCGGTGAATTTTTTAAGTTCGCTAAAATTTGACATTATTTAAAAATTATCTATCTGATAAGAAACAAGTTGTAAGAATTGGTAATTTTTACTCGAAAGGTATGGAGATTCGCTCTGGAGTACCAAGGAGTTCT
The DNA here is from genome assembly GCA_030620095.1 of Kuschelorhynchus macadamiae. NCBI lineage: Eukaryota > Metazoa > Arthropoda > Insecta > Coleoptera > Curculionidae > Kuschelorhynchus > Kuschelorhynchus macadamiae. The sequence continues at coordinate 28,794 of JAUTXW010003469.1, forward strand.
CATCTAGAACCCATCTTGTTTAATTTATTTGTTAATAATATTTCTGCATCTTTTGCATATACCTAGTTTGAACTGTTCGGAAAATCTGAATTAAAGCCGAGCTTCCAGCAGTGATGACTGTGATAAGATGTAATATCAACTCAACTGGTACCCCGAGTTGAATCTCATGCTCCCGGCAACCCTTCTCCTAATCCCGCGACACGAATGATTAAAAGTGGTGAATGCTTTGTGCATCTCATGGAACGTCTATCCGAAGCATAATCGGTCTTGGATAAAACTAATTATGATTATAACTCTTTCAATGTACTAATTACCACATTTACACTAGATTTCGTAAATGCATTCTTTTTTCTTATCGATATCCTTTGTCTCAGTTTTCGTCAGAAGGCGTCTTAACGTAATTCCCGGATTAAAAGCGTTTTTGATGTTGAAATCCCTGGATATTTTCTTTTACATCTTTTCTTAATGTAGGATATTGTGACAAATGGTATTATTTCTTGTAGATCGGAAAGTGTCGTAGTATAATGATCAATTTGTCATTTTGATATTGTATTACTTATTAATTTTTCAGAGTAACCGTTCTGCAATAGATCTGTTCGTATGTTGTTACAGCTATGTTGTAAAGCGTTTTTCTATTGCCCCCTTTTGTTGCTTCAGAATGGTTAGAATCTTGGTTGAGATATTGTCAAGTGTGTGTGGGTTTTCGGTACACTGTAGTTCTGATGCTCTTTGCAGATCGATTAACGAGAATGTGAAGAAAAGGCAAAGAAGAATTTTCCGCTTTCTCCATCGTAAACTTAATAGATGTTGTTATGTTATTTAAGTAAATAAAAAATGCTATCAATTGAACCCAAATAATAAAAATATCATTTACATACATAAGCCAAAGTTTAGGCTTGATTTCAGCAGTAAAAATTATTTTATAAATTTTTGTTATCCTGAAAAAAATCACTCTTCAAGTATTTATGTATCTTCGCGTTTTAACGTCTCTATATGCCAAAAATTTGTTTGCTTAATTCCGTTGGTCTGTCTGTTGTGCCTGGTAATATATTGGTAAAAACCCTATATGGCGGTCTAGTCAAATGGTAAAAAAAATTATCCAATTACCTTAAATGTTACATAAGAATGAACTTGGTAACATTTTAGTATGAATCAAAGATAGCAAAACAAAATTGAGATCTAATAAAATTTTTAAAAAATGAGCCTGAAAAACTACTTATTAGATTAATTTCAAAGTTAGTGCAAGTATTAAGTGTGACATAGAGATAAAATGGTGTTATAAATTCAAGATAGTGAAACAAAATTGCGGCCAAAAAAGATGTTTAAAAAATCACTGAAGGTTCATACTTTATTATCCCTAATAAAAGGAAAAAGGGAGGGAAGTTTCCGGTAAAGGAAATTTACCAATTTTTTTTAAAGTGGCCTTATTGCATTAGCCCAGTTGATCTCGCTCCCTTGTTTGATTATATAATTTTTATAGCATTATTACAAGTACCCTACAATGATCTAGGCAAAAGTAGAATCTATTCATATAAAGAGTGTTTGCTTCTAAGTAAAGTTTTAGGTTTAATGCAAACTCTGCATTAAGTAAATTTGTGCACATATTACCTTAGGCGTTATAATGATAAAAATTATATTATAGACATAATATTAAAAATTTCACAAAGTCATGTTAAGGCACTACTGGTATTTCATAATAAGTAAAGTGACAAATTATGTAGTTATTGATTTGATATGTAAGGATATTAAAAAGAGAGATCAAAAAACCAACAAAACGTTATTCAAAGGTCAGTTAATTATCGCGTTAACAAACTATTGTTGCCTGTGTTAAAGAAACACAGAAGTAAAATAATATATAATTAAAATTTAAAAATACCGGATTAACATAGTATTTTTAAGAGGTAAGAAAATAACTACCATCATGCTTGTATGGGATTTGTTATTTCAATATCAACAAGAGGAAGTATCAGTTATATAAACACGGGTATATACAAATAACGTTATTTTGTTTATTACCATGCAAAGATGTGATTCAACATCACAGTTATTTTCAGTATATTCAAAAATACATAAAAGTGTACAGAAGTAACGGTAAAACAAAGGAAGAATGCTCTTAGGGGTTATCTCTAGATTTAAAACAACGGTCATCTAACATTAGGACTTCAGTTTCTATTAGTAAAAAAGCCTTTTCTAAACGAAAAACTAATTAATGACTCTAGCAAAAGTAAATGGGCGTCAAATATTTCTACTCGAGTTAAATAATAATGTTGATTCTCCACTTAGCAGAGAATAAAAATTACCAACTAAAGGAAAAATATATAGTGGCTTTTTCAATAGATATTGCATAATAAATATTGTAGTGCAGTCCTATCAAACCGTGAGTATAATTAGGCTCATTAAAACGCCGTTTTACAACAAAAGAATGCAATTAACACTGTGTGTAATGTTTCATCAAGTAAGTATTCCGCTGCACAGTGGTCCGGCGTGTATTACTATATTGCTGGCAAACAAAACAATATTGTAATATTTTGGTGAAATGCCTGTTTTATATTTATATTTTTACACACCTTAAAAATATAAAAAAAATCAAGGGTCTACTCGCTTTAAGATTTAGATTTTCCAGATAAAAATAATTTTTGAAATAAATAATGCACCAAAGCGATTTGTAGAAAATAATTGTAACATGAGATGCCCATGCTATCCATTTTCATTATGTCTTAGTATTTAAATTTGCACTTATTTCTAAGTATAACAATTAACTCTGAAACAATCAACATTTTATATGATATTTTTAATTACTTTAAATAACACTCAAGTATAGACATTCGATCTAAATTGCTTTGCCACTTGTTATTCTGTTTATTTTAATATCGATAAAATCACAGGTCTAAGACCAAGCAATTAAAAGAGCACATTTCTAATAATTGCTGAAAGCGGTTCATGTGTCATAATGTGCTATTGCTAGCATTGCAAAAAAAATTAGAAAGTTGTATAAGTTATTTAATAGAATTTTATAAAAAAAATCAGTAAATTTCCTTTACCCGGAACTTCCCTCGTTATGAATATTTACTTTTATTAGAAATAGCGAAATGTGATCCAGTTTAGTTCAGTACATATGTACTGTATTTTCAAACATTTTTATCGGGCTCCATTTTGCTACATCATATCGGATTCCTACCAATATTTTACCAGTTTTTACCTATGCCACACTTGATTTTTGGGCATAATTTAAAATAAATTCAATAAGAAATTTTTACGTTAACACAAACTGCGATTTTGTTACGTCATGTTGGATTCGTACCAGTTTATACCTTTATCACATTTACTTTTTCTATAAAATTTAGAGTCAGTTTAATATTATTTTTTTACGTTGATTTTTTGAATATTTTATTTAACCGCCATCTTGAATTTGTAACACAACTTTACCAGTTTATATCTGTGAAAATTTTAAATTAATCTAATAAATAGTTTTTTCAGGCTGATTTTTAAAATATTTTACTGGGCCGTCGTTTATATTCATTCCATAATGTTACCAGTTGACTCTTAACTAACATTTGATTGTCCAAAATTAGATAATTAGTTTTTTAGTAATAACTTTTTTAACGTTTCACTAAGCCGCTAACTTGTTTCGACATATTGGAGTTTTGTCAAAATATTACCAAGTCATCCCCATATGACGCTTAATTTTTGACTAAAATTTGAAGTCTATCGTATGAGTCATTTTTAAGCTTTGCTGCGAACAGACTTACAGACAGAAAAATCGATAGGCGGACAAAAAGATGTGTAAAACCTGAAAGGGCGATTTTTTCAGATTACAAAAATTTTATTTGGCCGCTATTTTCGACGTTTCAATTCCTCAGCAACAACAGAACATATATATTATAAACTAAATCAAATGGATTTATTTGTGGCTACTGGAATCTCGTGTAAATAAATTTCAACCAGTGCAAAAAAAGCAACTAGCGACCTTAATAGTTCAAATTTTAAACCTACGATAGCTCTTATCATCCATGTAACCGAGGTCTTCATACAACATACACCAGAGTTCAAATGCTACAGCTATACAATATATAAACGGTAACAGAGTTTAGGTTTTTTTTTAGTTAATACTAGCTCTGAATAGGTACTCTGGTCTTGAAAACATTTTAACTTTATTAATTATAATTTACTAATATATTCTCAATCTTTTGTTAAAATAAAGTTTCAGACAAAAAAAATTCTCTACCAAGTCAGGGCATTTTGAGGGTAGGCGAATCAAATATCTTTATTTGAGCATGTAATATTTTTATATAACCTGTAATATAATTAAATATAAAACATATTGTATTTAGTGAACAACTTCCCTGCTTTTTTTCCTTCTATGTCACATTTCAGATGTGCGTTTTACATTTTTTAGCTACTTTATTCAAAGTAATTTTTACAGCGAAGCTGTAGTATTGCGTGGCGTATCACACAATACTGAGTTACATAGTTACACACAGGACCAAAACTTAATAAATATTTAGAAATAGAAATAGTCACAGTTGCGACTAAACTTTTTTTTTATTACCACTAGTTTCGTTCATTACTAGTATGTATTACGGTTTTTTCTTACATATTGTCAAATCGCCTCTCTACTTGCATGGGATCATGATAAGCACAACAAGTTGTATCCCATATCTCCTTAATTTTTCTGACATTTTACAAAACTGTTTTAGTTTTATTTATTTGATATAGAGGAAAATTAATACAACATAATAAAACTGACAATCCCAGAAGGGACACATGCGAAAGAACCTAACGCCACAAAGGTTTAGGAATTGATCTGCACAAGAAGTAAATAATGCGTTTGAATTAATCTTACTACTCCCCCTGTAAAAAATATCTTGTCTTATTAGCACCAATTGCTAGGATTTTATTTAATTTATTCCAAATTTGGCTCCCTAGACTTGCAATCCCGGGGAGAACCATTAGTCCGTCACTGCCACTGGCTAAACCTAAAGCTAAACCAAACCGCTAGAAAATATAAGGTTATTGTAAAGAAAACCCATTTTAAGTAGAGGTATACTAATATTATTTTTATACTATTTGGAATTGTCAACAGGCTAGCGAGCCACTTATGCAGAAATTCGATTATCTTAAAATGGATTACGAATCGATTAGTACAAGTTCTCCACTCGATTTACTGCCGCAAAAAATATTATAAAATTAAGTATTAAAGTTTATATTTGAAACTATTACAAATTAAAATTTACTTTCAGTTAAAACATTATCTTTTATTAAAAAAATATTTTATAAAATCTTGAAATTTATCTGATTTATGTAAAGACATAAAAATTTTTTTTTTCGATTTCTCAAAATTTATTTATGTTTAAGAAACCATTTCCTGTTCACAAAATACAAACTTTTGACTTTTTTCTAAGTTAAATTTTGTATATATAATCAACATATATAGAAATATTATTTTCAGGTACAAATTCTCCATTATTTAATAAATATATTTTCTAATACGCTGTCACATAACTTTTCTTTTGTTTTCTCACAACTATGTCAAGTTTCAGATGGAGCCAACCCTTTGAATTCTGTCTTTTTTCGCTAACCCTATTCTTATTAAACTAAAATAAAAAAAAATAAATTATGGATGTCTCCTAGCACTTTTTTACTACAATTGTAATGATAATACAATGTTTGCATTTTTTGAAATCAACTTGAACTAAATCTATTCGTTTAAGCAGGAGTTAAAATAAAATATTTGTTTTGGCTATACGCAATCTGCGAAGGCCACCCCACTGTGCGATGTTCGGCCAGGAAGCTGCAATTTAATTACAGAATGCTACACTAACGTGCCTTTGAGGGCGTCTTACGTTACATGATTAAAATTTACTTGATTAAGGGTGTTCTGTGATGGAGGATACTCTATGGTTATGACGCATTTATTAGCACTTCAAACTTCGCCTGGCACATTCTCCTCATATTATACGCGAACATGTTGCATACATTTGACACTGTACTATGCGGACATTTTCTTTGGGCTGTAATACTAAATAAAAAACTATACTGGAATATATTTCAAATGTTATTAACTTATGGATGAAATAAGATGCAGCTTTCCTGTTATCAATAATTCCAGGTATTTAGCATACATTAATTAATATTCCTTTTAAGTGAATGCCGTCAGCTATGGTGCTCTTTTTACCGGTTGAAAATGGGTAATTTATGTATTATGTATAATTGAAGTAGGAACATCCAATGTTCCACATATGTATTTATCTGGAAAATTATTAATTTCGAAACGTAAATAAACTTTATCTAACTGATTATCGGCTATTTTTGGCTGTCTTTGGTTTTTCTTATTGCTTTTCTTCTTAGTGCATTATCTTCTCCAGTGAAGATTATAAAATTTTGAATTGTGTGATTCAATCCTATTTCATACCGTTGCGTTTGGTACCCAACCATTAAATTTTTCTATTTAATACACATCCCAACCAAGTAAAGTAACGCAACTCAACCTACAAACGTCGTTTCGTACACATACCGTATCCTCGCAACACATTTCTGGTATAAACGATGGCTTTATTGACGAATGTGGTACTAACGCACTGCGGATCCACCTAGCGGTACTGATTGGAGTGGAAATCTTACATTGGCACTAGGGTGAAACCGTCATATTGCTATTATGGCTTAAACGATGGCTCTATTGCCGAACCTGGTGCTAGCCATACCATTCTGAAGTACTGTGAACGTATTCCCAAAAAATGCTGATTCTTAGAGTAAATGCAAATATTTTTATAGCAAAAAAAATTGTTTTTGTTCGCTGGTAGGTACGAAAGAAGACATTTAGGCAAGCAATTACTGTATGCGGTACGAAACAGGAAGTTTGCGTTTATATTTTTGTGATGGTACCAAATGAAACGGTTCGAAACAGGGATTTTGTGGCCAATAGTAAAAATCATTAGTTTGCTTAAGTAATTAAAAAATCTTGTTTCTTGGGATTAGAGTGTGTTAAATTGGAGATTCAGGCGGGCTTTTATACCCGACTTGTGCTCGCCGAACCGTGATTCGGTGATAAGACGGTTTCTACGTGTGATGTAGACCGTAACCTGTATCTCTATTGAAGTTTGTTGTTTTTTTGAAAATTTCAATAGATTCTCTATCTTTCGTATATAAAATCCTGGAACCGACGCTAGAACCTTGGTTTGTTTTACATTTATAATTTGGCCAGTGGTGTTTAGCTACAACAGATTAAACAATTTGAAAAACTTATTTTAATACATTGTTCATGTTTCTTCTGTTTGAAAAGGTTCCACATATTTCGGGGATCGCGACCATTATCCAGTTTTCTTATGCTTCAGATTGTACGTATGTTCGATCGCCGAAGTAATCATCCTATTTTGTCTGTAGTATCATGTATGTAGTGGCTCCTTATCATTCTCCTTTCGCGTAGTTAGATTATTATATACTTTAATTAAACATATAATATCTTCAGTGCAATATATAGCCTTCTCCTCTCAGAGCTTTGATCGGTTTTGCTGTTTCCGATGTTAAAGGATCCTGGTCATAAATCTAAAGACTATTGAGTTAATAATCGATTTCTTTTGTGCTGGATGGTGGTGAGAATTCGTATTTATGTATATATTGGTATGCGTCGAGTTTCTATACACAGAACGTCCCAGTGTACCATTTTTCTTCCTTTGAATACATCTAGAAAGGGAATCGTTCCATTAGATTCAATTTGTATTGTGAATTTAATATTGCGCTGTAGTTGATTAAGGTGGTCCAGAAATGAGGAGATTTTCCTGTTCATGAGACTAAACAACAAAAGTATTATCTACATACCTGAACCCCGGTTTGGTTTTAACATCCGCTCCACTAAAACGAAATAGAAGGAGTATATAAAATGCCTTGCTCCTGTAGAGAAGTGTATTTCGAACAAACAGGACGCCCAATATCTTTTAGACTTTTACTGTAGCTCAACACCAGCAGACCATTGGCCATATTATAAATGTAAAAGAACCCAATGTTGTAACGGCGGTTCCAGGATTTTATACATAACATAACATACAAAAAACTTCAAGAGGTAGAGGTTGCGATCTACGTTACACGTCGAAAAGCCTTCCTGAATCTCTCCAAGTTCATTCAGTGTTTAGATCTCGTAGAGTAAAGATCCCTGGAGATGCATCGTGCAATCGAAGACGAAACGTCGGATATTAATTTCAATTTAACATTGGTCTAATCTTAAAGACTAAGATTTCTTAATTGACCAAAGTCGTGAAAGCTTCCGGGCTAGGTTTGCTTAAATGTAATTTTTTTCTTACTCTAAATTATTATCAAATTTTAATTTCAGGGATCGTTGTGTTTTCACATTTCTTCGTACATTATGTACCGTTTAGTGAAAATGGTATTGTGTTATTTTGTTGGATTCCAGATAGAAGCCGGTCTAATTTTTTAAAATCGTGTAAAGAGTATCGTAATAATAGAGAATTTTTTGAAATTACTTATAGACGTTTTGACCAATTTTCATATTTTTTTCAGTTTATTTGGAAGTCGATTTTAGATTTAGGATCTCGGATTTATTAAATTCGCATTTCTATCTCGAAATTTGTTTAAATTCCTACTATTTACCCATATTTTATTAAATTCCGACTTCTGTCTCGGAGTTTGTTAAATTCCGACACCTAACTCGAAATTTAGGTTCCGACTGAGATCTGAATACATCTAATTGCAACTTCCGAGTTAAAAGTTGGATTTGGCTTAAATTCCGAGACAGAAGTCAGAATGTAATGAATTTCAAGATCTAAGTCGGAATTTAATAAAAAGTATTTTTTAAATGTTTCTATCTCTTCTATACTTTCGTAAACCATAGAACAAAAGAATAAATAAGACCAATCAATGATGCAGCCAATGCAATTCGATATTAAATAAAATTATTTTTAAGTAATGTAATAGTAAGATATATTATTACAACATCAATATATACGCTGAAGCGATTTTGCCCGATACAGATTATGTAAAAAATTATTTTGTACTTGTCTGTCCACATTTTTTTAGTATCATCTCATTTTTTAATTACTTCTTTTTTTTTGAGTGAAGTCTTCAAATATTTTAGGAACTAGCCAATTTTCTTGAAAAAAAATAAAACAACCACATCTAAGCCTTTTTTGCAAAAATTAAATATAGTGTTATAATATGTGCCTTAAACCATATCAGACACTTTTACCATTATTTTATTTTAAAGTATAAACTAAATGGGGTTATCTGAGCTTAAAATGAGGAAAACAAATAGAAATATGTTACAATCTCAGTTAATAAAATTTTACACACAAAACATGTTTTGTGAGATTGATTTAAAATCCTTGTCTTTTAAGCTTCGGATTTAGTTTAGAAATTGGCCTTGCAAGTCAAATTATCCTGGCATATTTTAAATTCTGCAGTCACTTTGTTTATACTACTCATTTTGAGGCGAATTCCATATTTGTTGGAAATTGCTAGACAATGTCAAAGTCCTTATACATTCTGTGGTCAAATTATGATTAATTGTCAAAAAGTCATTTTCTTTATTTATTATTTTTTTACTGAGCGTAGCATAGGAATTTGGAATTTAGTTTTCAGTTGATACTGCTTGAAGATTCTAGCCAACGAAATGTTGCTAAAAATAAATAACTAACAAATAAGAGCAATGGAAGTCAGTTTCTGCTGCTCTTGTCACAATCCTTACATAATACTAAATAAATGATTCTGTTGCTTGATTTTTGTAAATTTGTATCTATGAATGCACTGTGACTAAGAAACAACTTTAAGCTACAACAATTTTAAATGCGTGGCGCATAAGGAGCTTTATGAATTTAATTTGCGAACTTTGATTTTTCAAACTATATTTTGTTTGTATTTTTGTATACTTGTATACAAATGGAGATATTCATTAATATAAATGTGAAAGATAATATCAATTAAATGACGGTCATTTTCTGCTTCAGACAATCGTTCTCTTTTCAGTACATTTTGTATGATCTTCCACAAAATTTCAAGTATTATGTTATGGATCTCCTTGTGCATTTTGGCATTCAGTTGGAGATTGGTCCTAGGCTTATTGACGTTCACACATTCTTTCAAATAGCCGGAAGCAGTCAATTTTGTTGAAAGTGCGGCCAATTGAAATCGCTTCTTAAGGATATAATTTTCTCGTCAAAGATGGCTTCATATTTACCAGAACCACAGTTTTGCATAATTTCGCATATTGCATTGCCTCATATGTCTCATTTTCAAAAAAATATAGGCTACTGATCCTTTCGGACAATAAACGGCAAAAAATATTACCTTTAAGTGATTGTAACTATCGCTGGTGAATTGGTCTTGGGTTTTTATCGCAATGAAATAGCGTAGTCACGCCGTTTAAGGTAGTCTGTCGATTTCAACTCTTCAAATTGCATTTTATATAAAAACATGTGCAATATGGCCAAAATCCTCTAATTGGACCTCGTCGAAAGCTATAATTGATCCAAATATCTACTTATTGTTTTTAAATTATCCTACATAATCTCATTTGTCCATTGAACATCTTCTATATTTGTATGAACTCTATGTTACCTTCCACGGAGTATCCTTACTATCCTTTTTTGTCGAAAACTTGCAAACCAATGATTGGACGTTGGCGTCCAGAGTTAAATTACAGGCCTTTTATTTGTCAATTTTTTTGGGTATGGATCTACATAAAATTCTCGAGGTGTCTTATGTACAATTCTAAAAGAAAAAATCGGTAAATTTCCTTTACGCGGAACTTCCCTCGTTATGAATATTTCCTTTTATTAGAAATAGTGAAGTGTTACCCAATTTAGTTAAGTGCATATTTATTTAGGACCAAATATATTTTCAAACAATTTTATTGGATGCAATTTTGTTTCAACATATTGGATTCCTATCAATATTTAACCTGTTTCTACCAATGCCACACTTGATTTTTGGGCATATTTTAAAATAAATTCAATAAGTAGTTTTTACATTGACACATATTGCGATTTTGTTACATCGTTGAATTAGTACTAATTCCCCTTATATCATATTAATATTTCTCCAAAATATAAAGTTAATTGGATAAGAAGATTTGTTTACGTTGATTCTTTAAATATTTTAACTGGCCGGTGTTCCGCTATCTTGAATTCGTAACACAGCTTTACCAATTTTTCTTTATATCATACTAAAGTAACTTTTTCAGGTTGTTTTTTTTTTAATATTTTATTAGGCCGGCATTTTGTTTTGCTATACATTTTATTCATATCAAAATGTTATGGGTTCATTTTTATCTAACACTTGATTTTTGTGCAAAATTTGAGGTAAATTGGTTAATTAGTTTTTTTAGTATAATTTGTTTAACGTTTCACTAGGCCTCCATCTTGTATTTTTACCAAAATATTACCAGGTAATTCTCATATGACCCTCAATTTTTGATTATAATTTAAAATAAATTTGATAGTAGTAGTTTTTAAGCTATGCCGCGAAATGACAGACAGATAGACAAATCGACAGACGGGTTGAGGGAATTGATAAAACTTATTTTTTGGCATCTAGGAATGCTAGAATGCGAAGATATGTAAAAACTGAGAGGGTGATTTTTCAGATTACAAAAATTGTTCCGCCACCTTGAATAAGTACAACAATTTTACTAGTTCATCCCTATGCAACAATTAGTTATGACACACAATTTGAAGTTAGTTCATTAAGTAGTTTTTTTCAGGCTTAATTTTTTAATATTTTATTAAGCAGCCATTTTGTTCTGTATTCGTACCAAAATTTTGCCACTTGATTCCTACATAATACTTGATTTTTGTGCAAAAAATATATTGTATAATTATTAATAAAAAAATTACATAAAACGCTAAAACGCGTATACATGTAAAACATGAGAGGGTGATTATACAAATTTTGTTTAGCCACCATTTTGTTCCACCAGCTTTAATAAGTATCATAGTTTTAATAGTTTATCTCTATACTACAGTTAGTTATGCCACACTATTTGAAATCAGTTCATTAAGTAGTTTTTCCATGCTGAATTTTTAAATATTTTATTAAGCCGCCATCTTGTTCCATCATCTTGGATTCGTACCAAAAGTTTACCAGTGGATTTCTTCATAATACTTGATTTTTGTACAAAATTTGAGATAAATTGGATAAGCACCTTTTTAGTGATATTTTTACCAAAGTGTTACCAGGTCATCCCCATGTGACCCTTAAAAATTTGAAGTCAATCAGATAAGTAGTTTTTTAGCTATGCCACGAACAGACCGACGGAATCGATAAAACATGTTTCTCGTCATCTAGGGACCCTGAAATGTAAAGATCTTAAAAAATCTCTGATTTTTTCACGATTACAATACTTTTACGAATCAAAAAGAAATCAGTCAATAAATATTATAGCAAATTTAAACCATACAGCCCATTTTGTACCACATTGTACTTTGCGACTGTTTCCTTAACCATGAAATCCTTAAATCATTCTAGGAGAACGTTGCGCACTGCGACCATCTTAAAGGAAGCTCATCTAAGAAAAAGTATCCTTTATTATTGGATGAATAGCTGGTCCCTTGCTTAATTATATCGCTGCCGATGGAGTTCAAATCAACCTACGTATTGCGGCTCTCCATTATAGAGTACAGAATGTCTTTCAGCAATTTCATGATGCAATGTCTATTGCTGTTTTCTTAAGTGTTGAGTTTTCAAACAGAAAGATTGTTTTTATAATTTATAAGGAATCATTAAATAGTAATTGAATACTCGCAACTTTTGTTGGATATGATGATCTAGTTTGAGTATCTTGCCATAAGTACTTTTTCAATTTTTGTAGCATTTCCTTATTTTTGCTCTAATTTTAAAGGCGTCTTTTAAAAGTCTATAAGCTTTTCTTAATATCGGCTCTTAATCTAACATTATATTTATTGTTTAGACCTATGGTGAACGTACCCAGTACTATACACCCAAAAAACTATTTCTCAAATTACCTTATTTCTTATCAACCAGTCATTTTGACTTAGTTTTTACTTAAATTCGTTATATCTAGACTAGCAAACAGCAGCAATGACATTGACGCCCACTCAGTCCTTAAGCACATGGTTGCGGACTGGATTTAGAAATCATTGGGCAAGAAAAAGTCAAGGAGTCAAGTGTTTATAGTTTTCAAAGCTTTTGGCTAAACCACATTATCAAAATCTATACACACAAAACTTCTTTTGCATTAATTAATAACAACATCCAGAATGTATTTAAAAAGATGTGAAGAAAATACTGAAATACTTAACTTTGACAGGATGAGCTAAAAGAAAACATCTTTGAGGTGTTCTAAATTCGATTAAATGCAAGAAGTTTTTAAAGAACCATCATATAATTATTTTTTTTAATATTGCCCTGGAATAATAAATTTACTTGCAAATAAGCCTTGATAACCTCATTGACAACAACACAATACTTTCTTCTTTTAATACGACTCTGTTTTTTTAATACTAATTTTAATTACCATGCTATTTAACTTAAATGAAGTTATAGATATCTCAAACAAATATTAAATAATTCAAAATATTTAATTAATGCCCAACTTAAATATATTCATGTTTTTTTGCTGCTGTAACTTAAACATACAAGATGCTACTAAAGAAAAACAATTTTAGTGACATCTTATTTTATATTAAAACCAGTAGTAGGTGATTTCGATTTTAGCCTAAATTACTTTTTATGAAAAGCAATAATCTCTGGAGACTGCATTTTTTTGCACATTTGATGTTTTTACAGCCATTTTTTTAAGTTAATAATAACCCCAGATCCTGGTTAAACCGAAAAAGGGAACTATAAGCTCTTATAACTATAAGCCATATAAAATACATGTGAGTCACAGTTTTAGAGCAGGGAAAATGAAAGAAGGCTGGAATTTGTGTATTGTCTGAGAAACAAAATAACTAATGATAACGTTTTTTTAAATAAATTTATAAATGAAATTTTCGATAAACGTCATATTTAACAGAATCATAATTGCTACTGGTCTGCTGAAAATAGTAGACAAAATCAACAGGCTAGAGCAACAAAATTATTGGTCCATTTATTTATGATGGACATTTAACCTCTTATAAGCAGCCAATCATTGTGTATGACATACCGTTGATTTGGGGAAGTTAAGGACTGTTTAACAATAAGGTTACTAAACCAATATCTGTAAAAGAATGAAATGAAACCCTACAGCCTATTAAAATCCCCAAACTTGTTTAACCCAATGTGTTTATGGATTCATCTTATTTCCAAAGACAAAACCAAAATGCATCACTTTATTTTTAACTCTTTATGCAGTAATCACAAAGCAAATATCGGCTATCTAAAGCATACAATAAATTCTATTGATCAGACTAAAACAAAAACTTAAAAATACTTATCTAAATTAAAAAAACATTACCCTGCTCCAAATCTTGTCAGATTTGAAGCCGTTGCCTTATCCCTTCCGATAAATATTATCTTCTAAGTTGACGTCTAGAAATTTATCATTTAGCGTTTTTCATCTAAATTCACCCGTATAAAAAGTGTAGTGCCGCGTAATCACGTTTTTTCACGCAACCCTTATCTAAAATTTATATCCGTATAATTTTATTCAATCTCTAAGCCGATTCTATGGGGTCTTAAAATGCCTAAAGGATTATATTTATAAAAGACGCATATAAAAGTATGTCTTTTGACACCCTTTTTATTGGACACGTAACAGGATTTTCTTGTAAATATTTTTTTACCTCTTAGACGTTTTAATATATGTTTAAAATGTTGTTTTTTTTATGAGTTCAGAGTCCTTAGGCAGTGTTAGTGCATTTCTTATCATTTTACTTTATAATTTAAGTTATTCGCGATTCTGTACACAAGTGCTAATTCAAACAGTGCACGCAGTAATGTGCGCAAATGCAAAAAACGAACGAGGAAGACTCCATGAAATCATGGCGTCAAGTACCGGTCAATAAATTGTTACTTCGTAGCTTTTTCTATAATTTCTATGTCAAAACATTGTAATTCATAGTATGTATTTGTGAAAAACCGTCTAAAGCAATTGGCAGTTCAGGAAACGGAAGAAAAAGGGGATCCCCACAAGCAATCCATTTCCACAGGACTGGAATTAAGTGGTGAGTGTCCTGTACCTTACTTTCATTACGTTTGTGTATTTCGAATTTCAAATTACAACCTATGGTTTTTGTTACGCGTATTTTTCTTCCATACAGTCCACATTACAATTTACATAATTACATTTGCGTGCTAACAAAAGTTGGTCCTTCGAGCCGGATCTAAATCGGTTAATTCATTTCATCATTTTAAATAATATAAAATTACAGTTTTAGATCAACCTCCATATTAGATATTTTCGGCATCTTCCGTACTTCCTTCCGTACGCATTCGGTTTGTAAACAGGTACAACCAATAAATACAAAATCACCTATGAAATTTCATCATTTATCGGTACTTATTCGTTAGTACTAGTAGTACTCACGGGACTGCGCTATTTTTAGATTTTCATATTACGCGGAAGCATTTTTATTTATTAGTCCAAGTAATTTACGCCGCGTCCTGTTAGATAATTATCAGAGATGTGAAATTCATGGCTTCTGTGATGCGTCAATGATTGGTTATGGTGCAGTTGTATATTTTCGTGTTGAAACACATACTAAAATTTCTAGTTTTCTTATATGTGCCAAAGGAAAAGTCTCACCACTGAACTCGCTGACTATACCTAAACTTGAATTGTCAGCAGCCAAACTCTTGTCCGATTTAATTTCATTCGTAAAAGTCACCTATTCTGAAAAGATAGTTTTTGATGAAGTCTTCTCATGGTCAGATTCTCAAATAGTACTTTCATGGTTAAATTGCAACCCAAGTCGCTGGAAATTATTTGTAGCTAATAGAATTAGCTATATTCAAGATATTCTTTCTACTACATCATGGAGATATATGCCTTCTGCTCTAAATCCAGCAGATTGTGCTTCTCGTGGAATGACTTCATCGGAAATGTTTTCTCATGAAATCTGATAGTCCATCAGATCATTGAATATACACATAAGGAGTATTTACACCCAGGGTTAAAGACATTACATAATTTACTTCTGCAATAATTTTGGATTATATCAGCACGAAAAGCTATTCAAAAAACTCTTTCAAAGTGTCTGAGATGCTTTAGAGTTCGTCCTAAATTTTACGTACCACCTACAATGGGTGATTTGCCATCTTATAGAATTTCTCAAATAAAACCCTTTTCACATGTCGCTGTGGATTTTTGTGGCCCATTTTTCGTGACCGTGTATCGGACTCGAGGCTCCAAGATATTCAAGTCATATGTATGTGTTTTTGTTTGTACAAGTACAAAGGCTATACATCTCGAATTGACGAAAGAACTTTCAACGGACAGTTTTGTCGCTGCTTTTCGTCGCTTTATTGCGCGAAGAGGAAAAGTTATTGCCTGTTACAGCGATAATGGCACAAACTTCGTGGGTGCAAATCATCTATTTCATGAGTTTGCGAAACAAGCATCTGATAAATTGTGTTTTCGGTGGTACTTTAGTCCTCCTTCGGGACCACATTTTAATGGTCTCGCAGAAGCTGGTGTGAAAATGGCGAAATCTCACTTACTTCGCGTAGTAGGTGATCAATATTTGACTATCGAAGAGCTAACAACTTTGTTATGTCAAATAGAATCTCTACTTAACTCTCGCCTACTACACTACTTCGCGTAGTAGGTGATCAATATTTGACTATCGAAGAGCTAACAACTTTATTATGTCAAATAGAATCTCTACTTAACTCTCGCCCTTTATGCGCACAGAGTTCCGACCCGAATGACCTGATTCCGCTAACGCCAGGCCATTTTTTAACATTAGAGCCCTTAAATTCAGTAATACCTGAGCCTGATATGTCTCAATTAAATATTAATCGCCTTTCCCGTTGGCAACTTATCCAAAAATTACACGCCGATTTTTGGAAACGGTATTCTTTGGAGTATTTAAACACTTTGCAACAGCGATTGAAATGGTGTAATCCTGTAGAGGAAATCAAAATTAATGATATGGTGCTTATAAAAAGTGATATTAAAACTCCATTTAAATGGCCACTTGGTCGTGTTATTGCACTGCATCCAGGTGAAGACAAACACATTCGAGTTGTTACGGTGAAAACGGCGAACGGTGAGTTTGGTAGACCAGTTATTAAGCTGTGTCCTCTTCCGAATTCCTGAAATGTAATTCATTCCTTTTCCTTTAATGTAAGATATAAAGAATTTTGATTTTATTTTTTTTGTTATTTCAAATTACTTTGGGGTATAAAATTCGATTAGTTTTTTTTTTCTATTTTTAGTATACTTAAAACACAAGGTGTTTTGGTGGCCAGCTTATGTTAGTGCATTTCTTATCACTTTACTTTATAATTTAAGTTATTCTCGTTTCTGTACACAAGCGCTAATTCAAATAGGGCACGCAGTAATGTGCGCAAATGTAAAAAACGAACGAGGAAGACTCCTTGGAATCATGGCGTCAAGTACCGGTCAATAAATTGTTACTTCGTAGCTTTTTCCATAATTTCTATGTCAAAACATTGTAATTCATAGTATGTATTTGTGAAAAACCGTCTAAAGCAATCGGCAATTCAGGAAACGGAAGAAAAAGGGGATTCCCACAAGCAATCCATTTCCATAGGACTGGAATTAAGTGGTGAGTGTCCTGTACCTTACTTTCATTATGTTTGTGTATTTCGAATTTCATATTACAACCTATGGTTTTCATTAGCGCGTATTTTTCTTCCAAACAGTCCACATTACAATTTACATAATTACATTTGCGTGCTAACGGGCAGTTTTTCATTAATTACAAATATTTTTTGGCCATATTATGCGGTTCGTAATTCAGAGTTAGCCCGTTCTTTGTAAAATAGTCCTTCGTTGAATTGTTCTTAACTTTGTTGGTGATTGTCGTTTGGCTCTTCGTTTTTCTCAATGTTGTTAAGGAGTTTTCCGCTTCCCGTCCAATATCGCGGTAACAGTCCGTTTTGCAGTTGTTGTGTATCTTTTGGCATTCAGCTATTGTCTATATCCGAACATTCCTTATTCAAGATTTTTCACATGTATGAGGCACAACATAGTGACATTCATCAACATTGCATATTTCCTTATCAAATACGGTCCAAGCTCCTATTAATCCTAACGAAAATCCAGTAAGACTAAATAAATCTTACTTGCCGGACAAATTGTTTTTGCAGTTGTAATCGGATAAAAACATTTGTTAAGCAAAAAAAAACCATTTACTTGTACCTATATTGATATTCTTGTGTAGGTCGCTGCAACAATTTATAGCGAAATATTTTTAAATAAAAAAATTATAAAATATTCTTTGTGTCACTATCAAAGCGTACGAGAAACAGACAACGTAATTCACGCAAACTAATTTTCTTAAATTTTTCTTTCTGCCATCATGACAGACATTATTATATTTCTGAATTAAAAAAAAATATATAAAACGGCGACAAAAATCTAATAGAATGACTTAATATAACTAGCGTTCAAAATGACTATTTGTGCAGTATTCAGAGAGCAAAATTGCGAACTTTCCTTTTTATGAATCTTTCCTTTTATTAGGAATAGTGAAGTGCCCCAATTTAGTCCAGTAAATAGTGATTTAGCAACACATATATACTGTCTTTTCAAACATATTTATTGAACTACATTTTGTTCCACCATATTATATTCCTACTAATATTCTACCAGTTTCTACCTATGGCACCCTTGATTTTTGGGCACAATTTACAATAAATTCTGTATAATTCTCACAATTACACATAAAATTTCTATAATTTAATAAGACAATTCTATGCATGTTTAATATTTACTTAGATGGTATGTACAGTGTCTACACTGACCTTCTTACAGTCACGTCAGTTGAACCTTGCACGTTCTGATGACTATACATAATATAATGTTATTAAATTTTACTATTTTGCATCATTGAGATCGCACGCATTGTTTAATTGATAGTTGTATAAATGGAATGTAAATCTTCGAATAAATCAGTACGTTATTAACCACGATAATTGTTACTCATTTACTACGAACAAATACCTACTACGTCCTACATCGTCCCGCTGCTCATCTCAAGCCGAAGCTGAGCAAAGCTATTGGCAAGCAAAGCTTGCACATTGGTCCTTCGAGCCTTAAAGCCGTTCTTCAACCGAAGAACATCCGTCCAATATACACAACCGTGTATCCGTCCATCAACTTTATCGTCCGTCCATCTACAAGCAACCAAAACCAACCATATAATCACAGTTGTCAGGAAGTCTGTCGTACATGGCAAGAAAAAAGCTGAACAGAAACCAAAGAGCTAAAAAACGTCAAGAAAAATTAGAAGAAATCGTTATAGCTTCTTTAGACGGAGTTGACATCAAAACGCACAATTCAGGTTTGCCAGTCACGCCAACCATAGATAAAAAACCGTTTGAATTCGTAACCAGGCTAGAAGCAAGATTTAAAGAGCTTTTCGGCGAATAGCTTACCACCAAAACCTGTTTTAGGGTGTCGTTGCCTGAACTGAGTAGGGCAACGTGAAGAAGCACTCGAAAAAACTAAGTGGTGGGAAAAAGCAAAGTGCCGTTAGCTTCACTCGCACACACAAATATACACGTTACTTAATAATTGGTATTTTCCTTGTTGCCCAGTTACCGCTGGCGAGGGGAATACTAAAAGGAATAAATAAGATATACCTGTGCCAGTTCACGCTGGCGGGCATATATTATCGTTTCCACGATTGAGTATCACACACAAGCAAAGGCTTTTCCCCGTGACCAGTTAACGCTGGCGAGGAAAATACTTTAAGGGTTTAATAAGGTATTCCTGTGCCAAGTTCACGCTGGCGGGCATATATTATTGAACTCAGCTTAACATACAACACAAACAGACACTACTTGCAAACTAGCCGAAAGTAAACAAAAAACAAATAAACAAACAAAATATCCCGTCCCGTCTGTTCAAAAATTCATCATGTCTGCGGAAAGCAAAATGAATGAGCTTGTTCAAGAACAAGAAGAACTAGGAAAACAAATAATCCAGCTTATCAGCAATAGCAAGAAGGACTCTTCTTTGAGAAAAACTGAAACATATATAAAAGACCGCATCGCCACCTTAGAAAAAATATGGAAAAGTATCCAGAAAAACGACAAGGAAATAAAAAACCTAAACCTCACCGAACATGCATATTTTACCAAAAAATATGACAACCAATTAAAAGAAAAATACGAAGAAGTACTAAACTACCTAAAAACCTGTCCAAAAGCAGAAACACCTTCAGCAAGTTCCGCCGATCCCTTGGCGGAAAAAGAACAAGAACACCGTCTGAAAAAACAAAACTTCAGGCTGCAACAACTACAAACCGACCTAAACCAAATTGAAACGGAACTAAGCCAAGGAAAGTCCAAATCTCGCTATAAGCTTCACATGGAAAAAATTAAAAAACAATGGGATGCTATTCATCAACTGCATGAAGAAATAATGATAAATGAAACAAAGTTTCAAAACAACTATTTTGTCAATAATACTTATGCAGACACTATTGGCCAGTACGAAGAAATTCTGGAAAAACTAACTTTAGAAGCTCAAGAAAATATCATGGCCCAAACCAGCCACAGCAAAAGTTAGCAATTCCTAAAGTCGTTATCCCGATCTTTTATGGAGGATATGAAAACTGGTCTAATTTCTTCGATATATTCAAAAGAGTAATTCATGAAAACCAAGCACTGACCAAGGCCGAAAAGATGCACTATCTGAAAACCCACACACGGGGAGAAGCAGGCAAATTGATTCAACACCTTCAGTCAACTGAAGCTAATTACGAAACAGCATGGGAGTTATTGCAAAAGCGATATGAAAACAAAAGGCTACTAACATTCCAACTAATTGATAAGATATTAGACGTACCAACGGTTACAAAAGAAGACGCACTGAAACTAAAACAACTACACGACACTACAAGAGAATGTCTACAGGCGTTGAAAAACCAAGATGTAGAAATCGATACATGGGGTCCAATGGTAATTCGAATAATCCTCAGAAAATGGGATTCTGAAACCAACCGTCTATACGAACAAAATCTTCAGAAGCCGCATGATATCCCAGAGTTCGAAGAATTTATGAACTTCTTAGAAAGACGATTCCAGTCATTAGAAACCATTGCCGTTAACGTCGCATCAGACAATAACAAAAAACACAGTAACGCTGGTTGTCTATTCTGCAAAGATAAACAACACATGACGTACCACTGCCAAAAGTTCAAAACGCTTTCAGCAGAAGAAAGAAACAAACAAGTCCAAGAAAAACACATGTGCTATAATTGCTTAAGTCATGATGTTGGCAAAAGGTGTTTCAGCCAAACAAGGTGCAATATATGCAGTCGCCAGCATCATACACTTCTACACCTTGAAAGATATCAACAAAACCAACAACGGTCAACAGACTACCAACCCAGAGGTTTTCAAAGAAGTTCTAATAATCCACCAAGAAATTCCCAATACAACGCCGGTGCAGGAAGGTCAAATAATCAACCTAACACCAATAGAAATACTTCAACACACCATACTAGCAAACAAGAAGAGAACGTTCTTCTCGCAACAGCCCTTGTTGAAGTTTCCACTTCAAGTTCATCGCAGCCATTACGACTTCTGATCGATCAAGGTTCACAATCTTCGTTTGTTACGGAAGAAGCCGCCCAACGACTAAATTTGCCACGCCGCCACATCAGAGCTGAAATATCTTGTGTTGGCGGGGGAGACCCTAAAATTTCCAAATGGTCCACTAATGCCCAGATTAGACCAAGATTCAAAAGTACTATTTTCTATGGAAGTTAACATGATAGTCCTCCCAAAGTTAACACGTTCCATGCCGAAACAAAAACTCCAAATACATAACATAGACAACTGGAAAAATGAAGTTTTAGCAGACACTACCTTTATGACTCCTGGACCAATAGATGGAATTTTAGGAGCAAAGGAATATGCAACCATAATCCTGAACGACCTTCAGAAAACTAAAGAGGGTCTTCTGAAACAAAACACGGAACTGGGTTGGATTGTGTCTGGTTCTATATTATCTGAGCCTCAAAGTATTGAAGTAATTAGTATGATTTCTCAATATGAAGAAGATAATCAGCTAACAAAATTCTGGGAGATTGAAGAAATAATGCCATGTCACCAATTAACACAGGAAGAACAAGCGTGCGAAGAATTTTACGAAAAAACCACACAACAAGACAAAGAAGGAAGATTTGTAGTTCGAATTCCGTTCAAGCAATCGCCAGAAACTCTAGGCCACTCAAAGCCACGAGCAGCAGCAAGACTTGTAAACGTTGAGAAAAAATTTCAACACGATCCCGAACTACGGGACCAGTACATAGATTTTATGAAGGAATATCTAGAATTAGGTCATATGCGGAAAGTCGGACGACAAGAAATCAATCAAGGAAAATATTACATTCCGCATCCAGCTGTCATCAAAGAAGCAAGTACAACCACTCGCTTAAGAACAGTCTTTGACGCATCCTGTAAAACTTCCACAAATATTAGCCTCAACCAGATCACGCACGTCGGTCCGAGGTTACAACAAAATATCGCAGATATAATTATTCGTTGGAGGAAACATGAAATTGTCTTCTGCGCAGACATAGAGAAAATGTACCGCCAAATCAAAGTACACCCAGAGGACCAACCTTTCCAGAGAATATTATGGAGAGAACATCCTAATCAACCAATGTTTGAACATGAACTTACCACCGTAACCTACGGTACCACGTCAGCTCCGTACCTAGCTATGAAAACACTTCAAACGCTAGCAAAGAAAGAAGCAAACAATTTTCCGGCAGCAAGTGAAGCAACATTGCAAGATTTCTATGTTGATGACATTTTATCAGGAGCAACAAACGTTCAAACAGCCCTAGAGCTTCAAAAACAACTGTTGCAAATGCTTGGGTCAGCAAAATTCAATTTAAGAAAATGGTCAAGCAATTCTCCTGCACTACTAAAGTCCATTCCGGAAGAACTTAGAGATCAAAAAACTCATGAGGTGCCGCAAGACGAAGAAAAAAAGTCCTTAGGGGTCTTGTGGTCCCCAGGAGACGATATATTTAAGTTCAAAGTAGAAATCTCACAAATCAAAAAACTAACAAAAAGAAACCTGTCTCCGATGGATGAAGTGAGAGATCTTAACTCAAATTCCTCGTTTTGAGTGGTCCTGTGATCTGGTTTCCTGTTGCGTTTCTTCTGTTGATGCTGTGCTACAATGATTTTGGCTGTATACCATCC
Organism: Kuschelorhynchus macadamiae; assembly: GCA_030620095.1. Taxonomy (NCBI): domain Eukaryota; kingdom Metazoa; phylum Arthropoda; class Insecta; order Coleoptera; family Curculionidae; genus Kuschelorhynchus; species Kuschelorhynchus macadamiae. The sequence continues at coordinate 52,101 of JAUTXW010003469.1, forward strand.
TGCAATTATAAGAATGGCTATGATAATTGTAGTGATGCTGCTAATTGCTATGGAATGATGGTGAATGTTTCGCCAAAGAATGTTCTGTAGTTGCTCTTGTTGGTGTTCTTGATCGTTTATCAATTCATGAAGGCTGTCTGTCAGTTCGAACACTGGCTCGGTTGGTAAAATGTCTAGTTGTTTCTGGTGGATCGCATTGCCTAATAAGTTTGGGACCGCTTTGGAATAACTATTTAACACTGGAACGGTGGTGCTTCGTTTAGGCGTGAGTATGTTTTGTTTTGTTTGAATTATACACTCTTGAGATATTTGAATTATCCCTGTTGCGCACCATTGCAGATTACAGATATTACCGTTGGAGAGCTGGATATGAACATCCAAGTATTGGCTGCGCACAGCTGTTTCCATAGTATGCCTTTTATGCTGCTTTTTTCAATGGCGCAATGTCTTGGAGCGGCTCGTTCATATATTTCATCTATAATACATGAAGGATTTGTTTCTATGTTTCTGACTGAACTTGGTGAACAGATAAACTGATGTGGATCATTGGGGTATGGTTTAATGCATTGTTGTAAGTCGTTTTCATGAAGTTGGAAGTACAGTTGCGTGTCGTAGTCGACGGCTATGTAGTCATTAGTGACGTGGAGGTTCCAATACGATCCGTTTTCGATTTTCACCGGAACTGGCGTTGCTTTTAGAAGTCCAAACTTGGCAACATCTGCTATTGGAAAGTACCCATACACTTGGAGACTTGTCTTATTAGCTGTCTGCTTCGTGGATAACATTGTCGGTACAATCCTTAAGTTATTCGGAAATTTTTTATTTGTTTCTTTTATGATATTGTTGATATATGCCGGTGATACTAGTTCGTATATTGTGCCCCTATTGAAGCGGATGTTCAATAGGTTGTCATAGTATTCATTTATTTCGCTGATGAAGTTTTGTGCTACTTGGTAGGCGCTAAGCAGTTGAATATTTAGGGCATTGGTTCTATTTGCTTGTACCAAGTCTGCATGTTGTTGATTGCTTCTAGTCCTTGGTTGAGTTTTTCTTGAAAATGTTTAAGTCTATTGGTGATCCTCTCTGTCTCATTGAACTCCGTGAGCGCGGACACCATAAATTTAGTTTGGTGATTGGATTCGAAAAACTTGATTTTTGTTGAGCGAGTCGATATCTTGATACACTTCATCGTTGACTCCAAATACAGTTGTTAAAAATTTTCCAAGATAGCCTCTTTTCCGTCTTGTATGATGGACGTCGTTAAGATTCATCAGCATCCACTGGGTTTGATTTTTTAACTCTTCCAAATGATGGGTTAGGGCTTCACATCTGGCGTCATTTGTAAGCTTTTTTGATTTATCACATAGGTCTCCAAATTGAAACATACAATGTTGATTACTGCCTTCACATCATTTTCACTCCTGTTTCTGGAATGTGCTATTTCTATTCTAAAGACTCCTTTGTCAATTTGAGTTGTCCCTAGATGCATATATGTAAAGGCCATGTTGGGGTTGGTGAATTTGTAAGAGTTTTCTGCTGTCGTTGCAGAAATTACCCAAGAATAGAATTGTCAAAACATAAATGCTGATTTTGAAGTTGTATGCTTCAGTCTTTTCTCTTTTGTGGTTCTTTCTTCTTTCTGTGCAACATGACTATTGATTTCTATTGTGGGCTGGGTAGCGGCTTGTGTATCTTGGTCTGTAGGCAAAGGAATTAACTTGTGAATTGGTCTCTTTTCACAGTGACACCTCCTGGCCTTTTTATTGTTACGACTCGAACTGCTCCATCTTGACCTGGATGAATTTCCATTATTCTCGCCAAAGGGATTTGTTCGGATTTATAACTTCTTTAAAGAACCATTGTGCCCACTGGCAAATTTTCAATAGGCTTGTTCCACTTATATCGTTGTTGAAGTCTGGAAAGATGCAATTATCAGCTTCCCAGGAAGTCTTTCTTCATTTTTTGAACGATCCCACCCGACAGATTACAGTTCGGGAAGGATTTAAATTCGGGGGAAGCAGGTGTCTCTCCTATTAAGAAATGTCCAGGGGTCAATGTATTGGTGTCATCAATATCTTCCGTTAGGGGGAAGAATTTAAACACGCTTCAATTTGGTGCACCGAGGTTGTCATTTCTTCATAGGTCAAAGTGCATGCTCCAATGACTCGCTTTAGGTGGTGTTTCATGGATTTGACACCTGCTTCCCAGATTCCTCCAAAATGTGGGGCTGCGGGTGGGATGAAGTGCCATTGTGTTCCTGAGCTGATAATTGCATTTTGCAGGTGAGGCTCTTCGATAATTTCCTTCACTTCTTCTTCAATGTGTTTGTCCTCTCCGCAAAGGTGGTTCGTTCAAAAAATGAAGAAAGACTTCCACCCCTGAGTTTGTGAATGGTGGTGCTGGAGTTACTCTTGGTTTCCAGACTTCAACAACGATAAATTGTTCTGCGGTTTTGGCTTTATAACGAAAAATTTGCATTTTTTTAATTGGGTTCTGACAATCGTTTCCCGTTAATAATCCAAAATTTGAAGAATATATAAGAGTTGCTTGGTTTCCGCCAAGAGTTCCTTGTGAGCTTCTAGTATAACTAGCTTGGAAAAATGGTACGGAAGAATCAGGTCAAGATTGGAGCAGTTCGAGTCGTAACAATAAAAAGACTGTCAGGAAGGACTTGATTCAGTTTGCTGTTGTTTCCAAAAAGATTTGAGTCTTCCAATTCTTGTTTTTGAATCAGTGCGACGACTTTTTTAAGGGTGACCTGTATTTCCTTACAGAGAAGCTTTCCTCTCTATTGGTAACTCGGTAGCAGTATGATAAAACTCGTAGCACGTGTAGAAATCAATAGTCACTTTTGTTCACAGAAACAAGAAAGAACCGTTTACGGGGAAAAGAGGAAGGTTATTGGATGAAGCATACAACTTCAAAATCAGCACTTCTTATATGTCCAGACCCCTGGAGATAATATCTTGCTGGAATTTCTGAGACTTGACAGCAGAAAACTCCTGTTGCATTTCAAATTTCACCAACTCCAACATGGCCTTTACATAGAACATCTAGGTGATCAACTCAAATGTTTGGGTGTTGACAAGGCGGTCTGGTTTTCTGTATTAACTTAGAAATAGCACAGTTCTCCAGTAAACAGGAGTGAAAATGATTTTGTGTAGAAGTGTGACAGTGTGTTCGTTAGCTTCTCAATTTGGAGACCTACGCCTTTTCTGACGCGTCACAACACCCATGTAGTTCTGTTTTACAAATGACGCCAGATGTGAAGTTCCCCTTTGAAACCCATCATTTGGAAGAGTTAAAAAATCAAACCCAGTGGATGCTGATGAATGACAACTGGACGTCCATCATACAAGACGGAAAAGAGGCTATCTTGGAAAATTTTTAAGTTTTGTATTTGGAGTCAACGATGAAGTGTATCAAGATATCGACTCGCTCAACAAAAATCAAGAGCAATTGATTCGAGCGTCCAATCACCAAACTAAATTTATGGTGTCCGCGCTCACGGAGTTCAATGAGACAGAATCGAGGATCACCAATAGACTTAAACATTTTCAGCAGAAAAACTCAACCAAGGACTAGAAGCAATCAACAACATGCAGATCTTGGTACAAGAAAATTGTTTGACACCAATGCTAGCGTTTGAAATATTCAACTGCTAAGCGCCTACCAAGTAGCACAAAACTTCATCAGCGAAATAAATGAATACTATGACAACCTATTGAACATCCGCTTCAATAGGGGCACGAATAATATACGATATTTTGTAGTATCACCGGCATATATCAACAATATCATAAAAGAAACAAATAAAAAATTTCCTTCTTTGAATAACTTAAGGATTGTATTTTCCGATTGATTTGTTATCCGACTTTCCGCATATGCTAACAGATATTCCTAATAAAACATGTCTGGTCCCGTAGTATGGGTACTTTCCAATAGCAACGTTTACAAGTCTTGCTGCTGCTCGTGGCTTTGAGTGGCCAGTTCTGGCGATTGCTTGAAAATTCGAAAACAAATCTTCCTTCTTTGTCTTGTTGTGTGGGTAAAATTCTCGCACTTGTTCACTGTGTTAATGGTGACATAGGCATTATTTCTTTAATCTCCCAGAATTTTGTTAGCTGATTATCTTCTTCATATTGAGAAATCATGAAAACGACTTACAACAATAATTAAACCATACACAATCCAATCCACATCAGTGTTTTGTTCAGAAAGTTCAGTTTTCTGAAACGTTAGAAACAATTCCTTTGCTCTAAAATTCCATCTATTGGTCCAGGAATATAAAGGTAGTGTCTGCTAAAACATTTTTCCAGTTGTCTATGTTATGTAAGTTTTTGCGGCATACGTGTTAACTTTGGGAGGACTATCATGTTAACTTCCATAGAAAATAGTACTGTTTGAATCAGTCTAATACTTGGCATAGTGGACCATGGAAATCCAGCTCTCCAACAGTAGATATTTCAGCTCTGATGTGGCGGCGTGGCAAATGGTGCGTTGGGAAGATCTTCCGTAACAAACGAAGATTGTGAACCTTGATAATTCAAAGTCGTAATGGCTGCGATGAACTTGAAACAAAACAAAACAAGGGCTCACGCCTAAACGAAGAACCACTTGTTTGCTAGTATGGTGTGTTAAGTAGTTATTGGTGTTAGGTTGATTATTTGACCTTCCTGCACCGGCGTTGTATTGGGAATTTCTTGGTGGATTACCAGAAACTTCTTTGAAAACCTCTGGGTTGGTAGACACCGTTGTTGGTTTTGTTGATATCTTTCAAGGTGTAGAAGTGTATGATGCTGACGACTGCATATATTGACCTTGTTTGATAAACACCTTTTGCCAACATCCAACATTATAGCACATGTGTTTTTCTTGGACTTGTTTGTTTCTTTCTTCTGCTGAAACGTTTTGAACTTTTGGCAGTGGTACGTCATGTGTTGTTTATCTTTGCCGAATAGACAACCAGCGTTACTGTGTTTTTTGTTATTGTCTGATGCGACGTTAACGGCAATGGTTTCTAATGACTGGAATCGTCTTTCTAAGAAGTTCATAAATTCTTCGAACTCTGGGATATAATGCGGCTTCTGAAGATTTTGTTCGTATAGACGGTTGGTTTCAGAATCCCATTTTCTGAGGATTATTCGAATTACCATTGGAATGTATCGATTTTAATCTTGGTTTTTCAACGCCTGTAGACATTCTCTTGTAGTGTCGTGTAGTTGTTTTAGTGAGAATTATACAGGAATGTATAATTCTCACAATTACACATAAAATTTCTATAATTTAATAAGACAATTCTATGCATATTTAATATTTACTTAGATGATATGTACAGTGTCTACACTGACCTTCTTACAGTCACGTCAGTTGAACCTTGCACGTTCTGATGACTATATATAATATAATGTTATTAAATTTTACTATTTTGCATCATTGAGATCGCACGCATTGTTTAATTGATAGTTGTATAAATGGAATGTAAATCTTAGAATAAATCAGTACGTTATTAACCACGATAATTGTTACTCATTTACTACGAACAAATACCTACTACGTCCTACATCGTCCCGCTGCTCATCTCAAGCCGAAGCTGAGCAAAGCTATTGGCAAGCAAAGCTTGCACAAATTCAGTAAGTAAATTTTACATTGACACACACCGCCATTTTGCTTTCGTACCAGTTTATATCTATATAACATTTAATTTTTCTACAAAATCACCAAGTCAATTGAATAAGATTTTTTTACGTTGATTTTCTTAAAAATTTTATTTGGCAGTCAACTTTTAATTCCTACCGCAACTTAACCAGTTCATCTCTACATCATACTTAATGTTTACCAACATTTAAAATTAATCTAAAATGTAGTTTTTTAGCCATTTGAGGCAAATTTGATAATTGGTTTTTATAATAATAAAATTTATAACATTTTGCTAGACCAGCATATTGGATTTTTACCAAAATATTACCAGATCATCCCCTGTTATAATTTGAAGTTAATCTGATAAGTAGTTTTTAAGCTATACAGCGAATTGACAAACAGACAGACAAACCGACAGACGGAACGACAGAATCGATAAAATATATTTTTTTGATATCTAGGGACGCTAAGGTGAAGACATAAAACCTCAGAGGGCGATTTTGTCACGATTACAAATGTCCGCCATTTTGTTCCGGCATCTTGAATTATTACCACAATTTTACTAGATAAACCACATTCAGTCATGGCACACAATTTAAAATCAGTTCATTAAATAGTTCTTTTAGGCTGAATTTTTAAATAATTTATTACGCCGCCATTTTGTTCCGCCATCTTGGATTCGTTTGAAAGTTTTACCAGTTTCTATATATTACTTGAGTTTTATGCAATTGAGAAAAAATAGATAAATGGTTTTTTAGTAATAATTTTATTAACTTTTCAATAGGCCGCTATTTTGTTTTACCATATTGGATTTTTTCGAAAATGTTACCACCACCCCCATATGACCCTTAATTTTGACGCTTGATGTTAATGGTGCAAGTAGTTTTTAGATGTGCCGTAAACAGCCAGACCGACACACAGACCGACGGAATTGAAAAAAACATGTTTTTCGGCATCAAGTCCCTAGAAGCCCCTGAAACGTTAAGATCTGAAAAAATTTCGGAGGGTACATTCTTCACGGTTACAATACTTCTCTTTTATGAAGAAAATAATAAACTCAACAAGCAGTTTTTACATTGACACACACCGCCATTTTGTTACGTCATGTTTAATTTGTACTAGTTTATCCCTATATCATATTTAAGTTTTGTGCAAAATTTAAAATCAATTCAATAAGATTCATTTGCATTAATTTAAAAAGAGATATATTTAGCCGCCATTTTGTTCTGCCATCTTGAATTCGTACCACAATTTTACCAGTTTACCTGTAGGCCCTATATCACAATTAATGCTGGCATAAAATTTAAAATGAATCTAATAAGTAGTTTTTTGAGGCTGTTTTATTAAATGTATTATTAGGCCGCCTTTTTGTTATGCTATTTTATATTCATACCAAAATGTTACCAGTTCATTCCTATTAACACTTGATTTTTGTGCAAAATGTGAGGTCAGTTGGATAATTAGCTTTTTAACAATATGTTTTTAACGTTTCACTAGGCCGCCATCTTATTCCGGCATATTGGATTTTTACCAAAATATTACCAAGTCATGCCCATGTGACCCTTAAGTATTTACTAAAATTTGAAGTTAATGTAATAACTAGTTTTTCAGCTATACAATGAACTGACATACAAACCGAAGACGGTTCGACGAAAATGATAAAAATTATTTTTTGACACCTAGAGATGCTAAAACGTGAAGATATGTAAAACTTGAGAGGGTGATTATTTTCACGATTACGAATAATATATTTGGCCTCCACTTTGTTCCGCCATATTGAATTATTACCACAATTTTACTAGTTCTATACCTCAATTAGTAATGTTTTTTTTTTCTGAATTTTCCATATTGGACTCGTACTGTAATTTTACCAGTTGATTTCTACATAATACTTGATATTTGTACAAAATTTGAAATAAATTAAATAAGAAGTTTTTAGTACATTTTTTTAACATTTCACTAAGCTGCCATGCTGTTTGGCCATATTGGATTTTTACCAAAAAGTTCCCAGGTCATCCCCATATGCCTTTAATTTTTGTCCAAAATTTGAAATCAATGAGAAAAGTAGTTTTTTAACTATGCCGCGAAAAGACAGACCGGCAGCCCAACGGAACTGAGAAAACACGTTTTTCGTCATCTAGAGACCCTCAAACATAAATATCTGAAAAAATATCGGAGGGCGATTTTTTTTTCGATTACAATACTTTCCTTTAACGAGGGAAGTAAAAAAACTGTAAATTTTAGAAGGCGTGCAACGCCAAAGTAGCCCTTAAGTGTTGACTCCCTGATATATAAGACTTTTTTGTTCTAGATTACTTGACTTACCTGTTTAAATATTTCACTTCAGTCATTTCCTTCTTATCCTGTACATTTTGCGTAAAATTATTATTAAATAGCTATATATGCATATACAAAAATCTGTTTGTGGAGGAAATCATTACGAGGGAAGTTCCGGCTAAAGGCCAATTTACCGAATTTTCTCAAAAGTATTCTGGTTAGCTAGTAATAAGTAAGTATAGGTATGTCACAAACATCTATGTCTAAAATATGTTGCAGAAGATTTTTAGAAAGTAATATTTTACAATTACGATAATGCATATTGTCTATGAACGAAACATTAACCCAAGTTAATAAGCGGGTCGTAAACCAATCCCCTAAAAGTTACGTTCGAATCAAGCTAATGTACCACAAAAGTTTTACTACAAGCGAAGTAATGAAACTACATTACTCGTTCGTAACAGTTTTATATTTCCCACTAGCAGAAAAGGGAAAAATGCCAAAACGATGTCGACTACAATTTGTTTTAATAAGTAATAATACTCGAAGTTAGTTTGACTCTTTTGAAATACTACATGAATTAGAAATTCGTTTGGCGAATTCATGAATATTACTTGATGTACTAACTTCTGTTTTCAAGACAGGACCTCTTTTCGGAATTTAAAAAAATAGGCTATCATTATATTTTGAGGGTATTTAGCGGTCTAGTCATGATTAGAACTTTTTTTTAAATAGAAAATGGCTATGCCCACTACAACGTTTAGAAAATCAAAAATGTATTGTATATTGAATCATGTTGGAATGAGGTTCATTCCAAAATCGTATAATCGGTCCTTGGTAAACGTGCAGAGCCTTTTAGTTTGTCTGTCCCTCAACGAGCTGTTTGTGTTCTCGGTGTAAACATGTATAAAAAAGGACTACCATACTTCCAGTAAATATGAATTTTTTGTTGAAGATGTTCATATATAAGCACTATTTTTGTCTACAGCTAGGGCTTAGTTATTTTTGTTTTTTTTTAAATGCCATACAGGCTTTCTTCTGACTAGTTTATCAAAATACTGAGTTGCATATTTTTTCCGTAAAGACATATATACTATATTTTTTTATCACCTAAGCCCCTTGAGCATTCTGAAATATCGGCCCAACTAGGCCAATAACCGGTCAGGTTTGAATCCATAACATAGGTAATGATGTCGTCTAGGGGAGCTTACTTTTAACTAGTGAGAACCACGGTAGGCTAACTCCCTCCCCTAATATTTTTTTTTAATGAGTCCTACTTGACACATGGTGTTCCAATTTTAAATAAAACTAAAATTTTCTCCTTTAACAACGATCCTGTAATTAAAAAAAAAACTATACTTAGATCACACACTCATAAAGCCATATAGGTTCCGTCAAATATACGAATGACCGTCATTTAAAATTGGTAATCCTAAGTCATTATACGTAGTTTTGGGATTATAGAATTTTAAAAGATGTGCTAGTCGACCCATTTTTTCAAATACTTTTTCTTCAAAATGGCTTCCAGTTTATCATTTCATAACATAACGATACGCCCTGTATAATATTTGAATATATTTCTTATATTATATAAGAATATCTTTAATACAAGCATTGTGTATTCTTAGTAAGGTGGATGTAGCAGTTTTCATTAAGTAGATAAAGTCACAAAATTATTAACAATCTGTAGTATTTTAAACTATGACTCACTCTGTATAGTACGTATATTCTTTTTTAGCAAATATTTTTTATTGTTTCTAAAATTGTTCTAATGATTTAAGTACTGTGATAATGCTCTAAACCTTCAAGATTTTGGATAGAACCTCAAATGTTGAAATGTAACCTCTAGAACACAAACGGTGATTTTGACGGAGGTATGTTAAAGTTAACTTTTATTCAAGGTATTATAAACTACATCGGACCCAAATTTCCGCCATTAAACAAGGAGTCATTTTCCATAAGAATCGTACGGTATTCTTTCAATGTTAAGTCAATCTATTAGTATCATTTCTTATCGACGGCGTGAGCGCACTGATGAAGTTCAACAGGTTAAACACTCTTGTACAAAGGCTAACAATGTATAGTTAAACATTATTTGTTACGAGCCAAAATGTTTTTTTATAACTTAAAAAGTTTATATTACTTCATTGCATATAAAATTATAAAAGCTACGTTAAATACGAATGTATGCAAATCACAAAATAATTAAGGGAAGAAAGTTTCACGTTTCTTCAAAACTATACCATGAAATTCTGCTCCAGAAGATGTAATTAAATTAGTTCTAGGCCATAAAAATAACTACAAGTTACAGAGCTTGGAAAGGCCCGTCGGCGTCGTCGCGTATAACCGAAAACAAGAAACAAGTGAACGTAGATTCCGCAAGACTCAATTACAACTAGAGCCATGTAAATGCACAGTAATGAGCTCAATTAAGTCTTTATAGTCCGAATTAAAATTCCGAGGGGATTACTGAAATTATTTTAAAGCCAGCACACGAAGTAGAACAAATTTACCTTTAATTTAGTAACATTTTAACAATGCATGTACTAAAATTCTTTTTAAAAATGGTTTCTCATGTTTTTCAGCTTATTATTCAAAAAAAATATGACAAAATAACTGGCGTAGTTTAAGTATATTTCGTTAGTAAAAATATTCAGATATTAGTTAATGAAAACTTGAACCTCATAATAAAAGAAAATCTTCTTTTTGTTCCTTGTTCCTAAAGTAAAATTTTATTAAAATAAATTAATTTACTTCCATAGTAATGACGCTTTCAAAACTTCTTGCTTCCTGGGACCATCTTATACTCTATACTCTAAAATACAAGAACAAATAATACCTTCTACATGAATTTAATGAGCTGGGCTTAAAAAATGATAAACGGAAACTGTCGATTTTAACAAAGGTTTAATGAAATTTTTTTGCAAAGAAAATTAAGTTTTGATAATAAGTAATTTGTGTCAATTTTTTTATTGAACATTCTTAAAACACCGACATCTCGACCGAAGCTGCCTAATATAAAAAAACAAATTCTTATCAATTTATAGGTATAGGAACGATTAAAAGGCACTTTATCTCATATTACATTACCAACATTTTTCACTGGTCTTAAAATTAAAAACCTATACAAATCGTTCTTCCTTGGATACCATAAAAGTTCAGGTTTTATTACTTTTCGAGACATAAAAATCAAATGATAAACATTTTATCTACCAAAAAAAAATACGATATTTCCTTACTAAAAGCATGATCGGAGATCTGTTTACCAGCTTTTATGAGTCTTAGGAGTGTTGAGAAGATTTTTTCTTCTATATATAAATGCTAATTTTTTTTTTCTACTTTTATTTAGGAGAACGCAGAAAATTTATTATTTTGATGTGGTTAATAGTGAATAGAGAGACAGATAAATATTTATGTCATGTTTACACCAGCCAGCTTGAATAGGTAAATGTTTAATTTAACTAGAAAAAATAAATTAATAATTGTATATAAAATAATAAAAAATTAAAATAATAATACAATAATTTAAAATTAAGACATTTTACAATTTCGAAAATTTAAGTTCAAGTTTGCCATGTTAAAACGAGAACCTTTTTTGCAAAGAAAATTAAGTTTTGAAAAAAAGTAAAGTTGTGTCAGTTTTTTTTGTGAACATTCTTAGAACACCGCCACCTCGACCGAAGCTGCCTTATATAAAAAAACAAATTCTTATCAATTTATAAGTATAGGAACGATTAAGAGGCCCTTTATCTCATATTATATTACCGACATTTTTCACTGGTCTTAAAATTAAAAACATATACAGATCGTTCTTCCTTGGATACCATAAAAGTTCAGGTTTTATTACTTTTCGAGACATAAAAATCAAATGATAAACATTTTATCTACAAAAAAAAAAACGATATTTCCTTACTAAAAGCACGATCGGAGAATTGTTTACCAGCTTTTATGAGTCTTAGAAGTGTTGAGAAGGTCTTTTCTTTCATATGAGATAAGTACTTTGATGTCTTATTGAAATCTAAAGATATATAATTCATTTTTATACAAATGCTAATTTTTGTTTTGCTTTCTACTTTTATTTAGGAGAATACAGAAAATGTATTATTTTGATGCGGTTAATGAATAGAGAGACAGATAGATATTTATGTCTTGTTTACATCAGCCAGCTTGAATAGGTAAATGTTTAATTTAACTACAAAAAATAAATAAATAATTGTATATAAAATAATAAAATATTAAAATAATAATACAATAATTTAAAATTAAGACATTTTAACATTTCGAAAATTTAAGGTCAAGTTTGCCATGTTAAAACGAGAACCTCTCACAATACTTTAAAATGTACTACCTACCCACTAAGTAAAATCATTACAATTTAAAAATTCCATGGCGTCAGCAAATGATAAAACCCACTCCTGAATTTTTTTAGTTCAAGATATTTAATCTCCTGTGGCAGTTCTTGCAATCTTCCATGCATCCGATTCCGCCCAGAATCCTTATCATCGTCCTTCGGGGGGTGAAAACATGTGACGTCAATGAGGCGCCTTTTCTCCCGCCAGGATAGCATAAGATATCTAAAAGTGGTAAGGTGTATAATGTATTGTCCGTAATACGTTCTTAAACCGTTTTTGCAAAATAAAACAAGTTTCGCAAAACGAAAATTCCAGTTTTCTGACTGACTCTATGTATGCATCCAACAAAGCTCCGCGTATAAGGTGAACACCAAGAAAGTTCATCGTTCATTTTTAAGTGATTAATTATTGTATCAATAAATCAATTTTCGTTTTGATTTCTTCAATTAATCGATATATTTCGATAAATTGATTAATCCATATTTTGAATAGGAGATATTATTCTATATCAAGTTAAATTCCAGCAATGTCAACGATGACATTAAATATTTACTTTTCAAATGATAAAAATGTCGATTTTACGAAAAGATATTTTATTGAACAAATTAATTAGTTGATATGCAAATAATCGATATCAATTTCTGAAAAAGTAGATTCATCAGAAAAATCGGCCCTCGACAGCATCTAACCGACTCTGAGTTTAAGCCCCCGATGATACCCATATTAAACCGACAGGGTAGTGTCACCGCACACAAGACATAGTACTCCCCAAACTAACCGCAAGTAAGTTGTTAATCTAGAGAGCTTCCATCACTTACTAGCGAATGAAACGTACAATACTGAGCTTGAAGCCGGCTTGAAACACTCAAGTCAAGCCAAAAATATGTTAGCCAATTCAAGCCTTCAAGCCGGCTTGAAGTATGTTGTCATGTGATTATTGTCAAGTGCCATAATTTTTAACTTTTCGCTTTATATTTGATTTTTATTTGGTATTGAAAAGGAATTTGGATCGCAAAATTACATAATTTCAGCCTTATTCAAACATGTAGAGAAATCAGTATGCCTCCTCAGCAATTTTTTGTCTTTTCAGTCACATCTATATTTATGTCCTCTTGAAGACAATTCCAATCCAGTTACCAACCTACGATATAAACAACTGAAATTCAAATCAAGTTCGCGTCGGCTTCACTGAGTTTAAATCCGTCAATATAAATCTAGTCACTGACTCTTATGGAACACCAGTCTCGATGATTACCACCTATTTAATCATGTTCGATAGATATGAAGCAAATAGCTTAATGCTATCAAAAATAAAGTTTTAGTATGTGTAATACTGGCACTAAAAAGCGATTCCTGAAAAAATGGTTCTCGTGCTTAGTCACTTATTTTATTAGATAGGTTGATTGGTACAAGCCGGAGCGCGACTGCGGGAAAACAATAGGCAAATCGCTTCTAAACGCAGAACAGCGCAGGAAATGCCATATTTTTGGATTACCTTTTAGACCAGTTTTTGTCTCGTTAGCCAAATGCAGAAATCTTCCTAGTTTGAAAAAGATTACTTTGACTCTCACTTTAGTAATGTTCACTATATTTTCTACTACAAGTGCCGAGCTACGCGGGAATCTCTCGATGGATCCGTAATACAGGAAATGCAATGCTAAGTTGGGATCCATTTTGATGTGTTTTATTTTACATTGGATGGATCATCTATACGCAGTATTATCTGTCTAGAGATCTATGCTCAGAGACTAAAATGCTCATGTTTAAATGGGTTGTTCTTTGTAGAATATAAGTGCCAACTTTTTGTAGAAATACTGGTGTTAAAATATTAACTTGCAAAAATTTATTTATTAAACAAATTCAGCATGTTCCATCGCTGATGTCTAACCAATATGGTTGACGTGTTAAGACTTGATAAGTCTAAAGCTGCATCAAGTGCTATACCCAAAGCCTTTACTTTGAAGATATTTTCAAAATATACTCTTTTAATGTGACAGCTGTGTTTGATTTAATTTTTGGTACGATAAAATGATACTACTTTACATTTAGAAGGATTGAGTGTAATTTCGTTGCTGCTGCACCAATCAGCCAAGTTAGTAAGGTGAAACTGCGGCTTATCACAGTCCTAGAAACTCGAGTTTCAGATTTTTGGCAGAGTTAAAATTGGGTATTTGCAAAACAATGCAGAAATATCATTAACAAATATATTGAACAGGGTGGGTCCTATATGAGAACTCTTTGGTAGTCCAGAAGGAATCTTAATACCTTTCGAGTAAAAATGACCAATTCTTACAACTTGTTTCTTAACAGAGAGATAAATTTGAATAATGTTAAAATTAGACAGCAGTAACCCACTTAATAACTTCATAACTATTGGCAGTTCTCAGATACATATCGGTACTTATAGGATAACTGTCGATATATCAATATTTTTTTATTTATTTATTTTTATTCGATAACCTACTATACATTTAGAGATATATATCTATATATCTCTAATTGTATATACAAAATTAGAGTAAGACTTACGAGTTAGTCTCTAATATATTAGTCTCAGACTGAAAAGTCTCACGTTAGTCATTTGTGGAATGTAAATATTTAAGCAACTCTCAGGAAACTTGCTAATGATTTATACAGGCTATAATCGATATTTTTTTAAATAAGTGATCAGTACCACTGATCTTTTCAAATCAAGACCCTAGGGTTAAAATAGTAATTTATACTATAAGGGATGTAAGTAACATTTACCAGTCGAGGACGAGTTTGCGCCCGAGCGATAGCGAGGGTTGGCAAAAAAGTTCGAGACTGGTTAACAAACTTACATCCCATACATTATCCTCCTCCCTGTATTGTATGTTTACAAGAAAATGCTGGATATATTTTTGGATTTTCATTATCATTACATTCGATAGTATTCTCATTAAATTATGAAGGCAGCCGTGATCCGTTGCCAGAGCAACATAAGCAGTTTTTATTTTATCAACAACGTCAAGTTGACAATTCATGGCGAAAAGTTTGAAGAAGTCGAATTGTTTGATTCTGTGTGGACAAAATGGATGTTTCAGACATGGAAGAATCAGCGAATATTGCTTGTTTGTCTCTACTACCGAAAAAGTCGAAAAAAGGTATGAAGCAGCATATAAATCCTCTAAGAATTGGTGCCAAAGCAAGACGGCTACTGCTGTCTCAGAATCCTTGTTTTTGGCGTATTTCCACGAAAAAAGTGCTATATTGAAGTCCCCTTCCAACTTATGGTGTGGGTATTCGATGTTGAAATCCACCCTTTTTATAGAGGAAAATATAGATTTCCAAAACATTTTTGAAAAGAAAAAATGATGGTTATAGACCCAAAAAATCGAATGTGTTTAACAGAGAAGATGTGAATAAGTTTATGCTTGAAGCCCCCGATGATATATACTTATTGATGAAGGTCGTGATGGTAATGGGAATTGCTGGAGTGTGCCGTTCTAACGAACTCTGTAAAATGTAAATGGGCAATGTTAAAATAAGTTAAGAAGTCATAATTGTGACCATTCCTGACTCCAAAGATGGAATGTCACGTACGTTTACAGTGACAAAAAGAGACGACATTCAGGTTAAAAATGAAGGATCTGTGGAGAAAACGTAATGCACATCGAGAAGAAACGAGAAAACGTGTTTCCAAATTTTGTTAATAATGTGAATAATTGTAATAATTGTACCATTAATATTCATTTCAATTAATATCACTGGATTTTTGTCCGGAATCCGGATTTTTGTAATACGTTGATGAAATCAAAAATTAAAGCTACTTATAATAATTACAGATTATTTTATCTCTAGGGATGTAAGTTGACTTACATCCTGTCTTTAAGGGCAACCAATACCTTGTTGAGTAACTTTCACTTACGTCTGTCAAAGCAGTGTCAAAATAGGTTGCTTACAATACAGGGAAGGGGAAAAATTATTTTTAACATAGGGGAGAGAACAAAATAGTCGAATATTCGATTAATTTTTCTTAGGTAATCGTAATAGTTGAGTAAAAATTATAAAGATTGACGTTTTGTCCCGCAATAGTATGTAAACGGTTTCAGTTAGAACAAAACCGTTTATACTAGTTTATCTTAGTTTTAGGTCACATATAGACGGACATGAATATCAAGCTAAAATAAAGGGAGGCTGTACAAAATAATTGGTTAATCAAAAAACTATCGGTTAGAGTTTTTATCTTAGCAGCTTAATAAATTATTTGTATTAATCGATTATTTAAGTTAACCGATTATTTTAATCTATCGATTATTTACGATGAATTGGGAATAACCCATTGTTTTCAATACTTAAAAATCAATTATTAATTTTGAAAATCGCCACTTCTATTAACCTGGGTAACGGTTTCATTAATTGTAAATAAAATAAGTTAAAAGTAAGCTTTGCCATTTCAACATTGATCTGATTCCTGGCCATCTTTTAAATACAGTCGTGTTGAAAAATATTATTTTACACACGAATTCATTTTTCTCCAATACCGGTGCTATATAAAATAGTCAAGCTAAAGGTGCGTACTCTCTTAGCGAACAAGACCGCACGAACAACACCGCACGCATACCGTGTAAACGTGCGTTCGTTTTTAATTCCTGCGAAACAACTGAATGTTGGAAAGCGATCGAACAACACCATATGCATAGGTTGGGTCAATGTAGACTTTAAAGCGAATATTGAACCAATGATTTTCATTGCAAGCAGGGGCGTGTAGTCCATGGAAGCAAGGGAAGCAGTTTTTCCCCAAAAAAAATTACAAAACATCTTCTAAAATGTAATTTTTAAAATAGGAAACCAATAATTTAGTTTATATTAAAAATGCTAAAATATTACCTTAATTATCAAGCCCATAATAAATGCGGCCTTAACTCCGACCCAGCCTCAATAGAAAATCGAATAGAACCTATGCGGGCCGCTAGCTTCTCTGCAGCCAAGTCCTGTATGCTTGATTTCCTGTGAATCGAGCCAGAGGTTATTGAACTTTCTACCGGCTGTTTACAATTTTTGCATTTCAGTCGCGTGCTTTAAGTGGGGGCGGAAGCTATCGTTGGAGTCGGTTCTTTGTTTGAACGGCTATCCGTGTGTTGTGTGATACGTGCGTCGTGTCGTGCATGGTGCGATATGGCAGACAATAATACGGACGTGGATATACCGTCAACTTCGGCTGTCGGTAATAACGTTGAAAATGTTGGAGAATTTAGTAAGAAGAGTGTGTGTGAATGTGTGGTGTGTGTCTTAATAATAAAGGGGTTTTCAACATTAAACTTCGCTGATAAGCTTCAAATAATTCCCAAAGGAAGGGCAAAACCGCCTATGAAAAATTTAACCACAAAAATGAAATACTGTATTAGATATTTTTATCCGAAAAAACAATACGAACAATTTAAATGGCTAACAGGGTGTGAAAATATAAGTAAATTATTTTGTTGGCCATGTTTACTTTTTGAAAATGAAAAAGGTCTCTGGAATAAAACTGGTTTTTCCGATTTAAACAATTTCCATAAAGCTGTAAAAAGACACATATATATATATATATATATATATATATATATATATATATATATAATATATATAATGTTTTCTTTTAATGTTGATTTTATTTTTTTATATAAACATTTTTATTTCCCTCTTTTTAGTTTTATTTATAAGAAGTTTTACTAAAAAGGTCAGGCTCCAAGTTTTTGTGGGCTAACCCTAGGTTAAAATGTTGGACGTACTTAATAAGTAGTATACGTACTCGGGTCTATTTGTTATCAGTGTTTCGTTGGTAACGGTCTATTATACTTAAAATTTGGCTAGAATGGCGATAAGTAATATTATCATTGCTTGAATAATCAAACAACGATATTATAATTAGAAAAAACCATCTACATAGAAAATCATAAAGCTCCAGAAAATATATGAAATGCGATATTTTGGTTCATCCCTCCTTTCGACTTACTGACACAATAAATATGTTTTGTTAAAATTTATTATTACCTACCAAATTAGCTTGATCAGAAAAAAGTTTGTACCCCAATAGGTCACAGGATGGACCGCTTTACTTTTTTGGGTTAATTACAGTTTAAGCATCAAATTTCAATATTTCAATTTATATTAAACCATTCAACTTTTTTACAGGAAAAAATTCAAAATAGGGCCTTTACCCAATTTTTATATTTTTAAAATCTGCTCGCTATAAGATGACTCAGCACTATCCTAAATACTTACAAAATAAAAAAAATAATGCAATTTGGCCAAATCTTCCCAGAGAAATCGATGTACTGGGGCTTTGCTCTTAATTCGCTGTCCCTAATATTAGCTTAGGTTTAGAAGTCAGAGAAATTGTTAATTGTATAAGCTGCAGGATTTATTACATATTTCTATTTAAGAAATTTATTTGCTGGATTTGCTATACATATTTAAGATATCCTATAGATATAAATATACATTTAATAGAAATGATAAATAGGATATTAAGCCACGCTACCTCATTCAGCGTCCGACCAAATATGTGAAAATACGTACATAATTGACAATGCACGAGTTTTCTCTTTGATGTACCGACTTATGAACGAACCTGTCCGCAAGCAAATGCATATGTTTATCGTTCATATAATTTACGTCCACACTAAGCGAACGCATACGTTCCTCGTCGTACGGCCGTATTCGTTCACTAAGTCAGTACGCGGCAGAAGAACAGATAAGGCAATGAGCGTGTCCGCATACGTTCGTTATCCACGTCCACACTAGACGAACGCATGGGGTTTTCACCATGCGTATGCTTTCGCTAAGTGAGTAAGCACCTTAACAGTGCTTTTTTGTCAATTTCATGTGTGGCAGTAGGAAATAGTTATTTATGTACTAAGGCTTGTAAGTGTAACTTTTTTTGGTCAAGGAGGCAGTTTACAAGCATTCGACGCTAAAAAAATACACGCTACAACTTGAGATATTTTGTGCTACCTGTTCAATTATGATTATATAAATATGAAGAATTTTTGTAACTTGCTATGAGAATTATGAATTTGAAAGATGCACCTATTATTTAAATGTTTGTTGTTGTGTTCTTGAAATTGACGTAACTAGGAAACATGCTACTAATACAACAAAAAGAAAATATGAATATTAAAAAACCTAAAATTGATTTCTCTCCTGCAATAATTATCGAAAAATATAAAAGGCATCGCAGATAGAGCCGGATTAACCACAAGGCACACGTGACACGGGTCTGGGGCCGGTTAAATAGAAGGACCTTACTAAAAGAAAGGAGGACCCCTTAAAAATGTTTGAGCATACGCCCGAAAATTGATTAATCCGGCACTTGTTTTTTAAGAAATAGCGGTTAATGTTAGTAGTAAACTTTTATGACCGGGTCAAAATCTCTGTCACGGACAGATGTCAAATAAATTAACCTACAAAATAAGTAACACAAAAACAATATTTTCCTTCGATATTTATTTTAACAGTAACAGATAGATTGCTACTTTATTGTCTATCAAATTTATTAAAGCAAATACAAAATTAAAAAAATATAAATGTACAGGATTTAACCAAAACTCAAACGTTCCATTTAGAAGGTAGAGTATTGCATTTCAGCATTCTCATATTACTCAAAACTAATTGCATATTTTATTTATATATAAATATAGAGGACGTAAAAGAAACGACTAATTATATACCTACATAAACCATTATGATGCAAATAAAGACGATATTATGTCAAATAATTATATGAACAAGACCAGCTTTTTTCTTCGATAAACAGATGAAAATGTCACAGGAAACCCCTAAGGGTAACCAGCATAGACTTGCATGCAATTTCAACTGGTATTACTTAGTAAAATACACATACGAAATATATATTTAGTTACGTGCAAATGCACTAGTGAGGCTAATTATCTCGGAGGTATAACGTGACTATTATTAAAGGTATGAGACAGGTTTAAACAAGGTCTGAGTTAGAAGACTTGTCGAATTATTGTAAATTGCGTAATTATGCGAGAAGCTAAAAAGACATTCATTAAGAAAGCGTCTAGCCATATGTACTGGATAAGTATGATGTTTAATTTGCACTGGCTTGGTTTATAATTAAACTTCTACAAATGTAGTCCTTCGAAACAAATATTTATTAAAGTGTGGTTATGGCCTTGTAATTGTATTCTATTCTATTCAATATAATAAAAATATTCATATTCTCCAAATCTCACCTTAATTTAAATGCTCAAAAACTGAGGTAGATCACTTTAGTTTCAGTTATTTTTGGAAATTTTGTAGTAATTTAATTTCTTTATGTATGTATTTAAATTTTGACCCTGATAAAACTGCAACTCTTGGAGTACTTGCAACTACTATATAAGTTATAGAGGGTGTTGACAGAATTGTAGACTCACGAAACTTACATTTCGGGATATTTGACAAAGAAACCCTCACATAAGCTTATAAGTTATGGAAAATGGCTTTCAGTTAATTTTTTAAATACAATTCAGTTCTCGATATTATGTTCAAAAGCTCTCTTATGTACCTACAACATAATTCTTCCACACACTTTGCTTGGCTTAGGGGTCCCTGAATAATTATAACCTCAGGCCCTATAACTACTTAATCCGACACTGTAGTTTAGCATCTCTTAGTGCTTCTTGAAATTTGGTTTTAGGGTGCATAATAAAAAGAAGGGTTTGTAAAACCAACTGTCAGTAATCAGAACTGAAATGAACTGCATATACTTACAAATTTTTTTATATCAACTTATTAAGAAGAATTTTAAATATTAGACTGAGTCTGTGTTTATCGGTGGCAATAATTAAATAGCTACTGAAACGTAACTTTCAGTGTACACTGTTCATATTTTTTATGTTTTATAGCTAAGTAACTAAGTATCAATTAGTAACATGGGATAATGCAAAATTTAACATCCAACATTTAATAAATCACGGTAATATATCTTGGTCTGTCAAGTCGGAAGATAAAAAAAAGTCAAAGACACGGGGTCGTACAAATTTCGGGTTTTTCCTCGGGGTTATATACCTCGATCATGTCCCAACATGAGTCGGTAAATGTAGGACATTAAATATTCGCTAATGATTAGGGTATGATTGTGCCCATTTTTAATTTCTCATCAGAATGACCAATAAAAATTGTCAAAAAAATTAACTTTTTATGTAGATTATCCATATATTTAAGTAGCTGAACCAAGCTTCTAATTTATAAAATAATAATTATCCCGCTATTTAACTATTGTCCGAGAAATTATGTATATGTTGAATAAAGTAGAGACAGATATACAACCATGCTTGGAGATGCATACTAAATTGTAATCGATATACAAGAATATCAGCAACAAATCTTTTAAATATACCACAGAGTATAAGTTCGTAATACTATGATTATTATTTTATAAATTAGCTAAAATTGGTTAGAAAGGTGCATGGTTATAATTTATAATACTAGAGCTGGACTTGATATTTATATGTATCAATAGTTTATTCTTCGTTTGCAGAAAACAGTTTAATTTTTAAAGGGTTGATAAACTTTAATAATCTTCCAATAGAAACAAAATATATACAATTTGTTAAGTTTAAAAAAAACAAAACAGTAATAGCACATATTGTGGAAAATTATAGCATTCAACTTATAATAATTGTACGTTACTATTAATTTGTAATGTTTTGTATTAGCATTTGCTGAAAGAATATTATATTATATTATTTAAGTTAAAATTTCGAAAAGTGTTTTGTAATCACGAAAAAAAAGCCATGCTTCTTTTAATTTAATCAATTGTGTGTTATTATAGTTCGATGCGCCAAAAAAAATCATTAACAAATTGCTGAATTGCCTCAAAATGCTTACTAGACTTTAAATCTTAAAACACTCGTCAAAGTAAATTTGTCGATTTGACATTAGATATTTTTTAAGTTCCCAATATGTGCAATAATCGTGTAATGAAATATGAATATACAACATATCTTAACAAAATTTTCAAATATGAAGCTAGAATCTTTAGAAAGATTCATATAAAACAAGTAGATTAAAATTTCACATTTAATAAAAAACATTTTTCATTTTTAAATATAACGTGCGCTAGTAGATAAAAAGGCCAAATATTCTAATGATATAGAATCATCATTATATCAGTATCATACTTACATAATCGGTTATCAACCATTTTTCCTATATTTACATAGTACTTGTGACGTCAGAAGTCGTAATGCTTTAGCAACGGAGAAAATGGAAAAGGTCATTTTCCCGAAATTTAAAATTATGTCGCAACTGTAATTTGAAGATATCCAGGTTTTTCTTAAATTTATTTTTTTACGTCTATCTATAAAACTGTGGAAAAGTAGGTGGTCAGGAGAATTAAGAGTGCAGTAGAATATTGCAAAAATACATCGGCAAACTCGTAGGAAAAACAACTTGCTTTCATAGGGAAAATGATAAAAGGAAATTGTGATTTTCAAACAGTAAAACTTGTTGTTATTGTTGTAAGTGTCATCAATAAATTAGTTTTATTTGTTCTAAATTGTTTAATTTACCTATTTGAAGTATTTTTGTTTTATAAAATATTTGATACCAAGAAATTGTTTTATAACTTTATTCATGGCGTTTGTAGTTTTTCCACTTTTATTTTATTGTAGGACTTCCTCAACGCAATATTAAATATCTTAAGTAAGATTTTAAAAAACTATTATGTAAAGAATATTTCACCTTATTAGTCGAGGTAGATGAGGAAAAAACTCCAACGCTGGTTACAACGCTATTATTTATATGCGGTAAAAGGGGATCTATTCCTGATAGGCAATATTTCATTGTCTACGGCATTTTTTTAAACACACTTTTTAAAGAAAATAAATTAGCGAATGACTGATAAAAGTAAATCAAAAAGTTGTTGAGGCAAAAAAGGGGTTTAGGGAGGTTCTTCTGGTCTTAGATTTTCATCTTGCAACAATTGTACCAGCAAAAAAAGTTTTAAGTATGATGTCTTATTTCTTAATTTGTAGCAACTTTACAACTAACTGGTGTTAAAACTAGCATTAGATCAGGAATAAACATATAAGCTTATTATGTATATAGATATTATCTCAGTAACTTCCCTTCCAGAACTAAAAAAATATGTTTATAAAGCACAGCTAAACAGGGATTTTTTATTTGTAAAATTGTGAAAAAACAATTTCCTATGAAAAATATATTTCGTTATTGAAAATTACGTTATTAATTTTGGAGTGGTAAGGATTTTATGTAATTTTTATTGCGAATTATACTTACTTTTCGGATTTCTACGAGATTAAAGCGCTCGTCTAGTTTTAAAAATCAGGCACCATGTGTCTACTTTAGGTCGATTATTAGAATTTGCTTTTATAAAAACACTACTGGTTTCACTAGATGAAGCCATTTTCTCGAAATACTCTATAATGCAGGTCCGAAAATCCTCAAAAAAAATAAAATTTTGATGTATTTTAAACAGTAATTTTTGACATGATTTGCCATTTGTTGCCATTGTTCGAAACTACATAACATCGAAATAACTAAAACACGAAGACTTTCTGACATCACAGGCATTGAATTTGAAGGAAAGATACAAAGTTTAAATTCAATTTGTAATGATAAAATAACATTATCCGGCATACTTTTTTTTGTTAGATATGATTATTTTTCCATTAACTCAACGGTACAAGTAATAAAACCGTTTTATTGAAGTGAGGTTGAATACCCAATTGTGGCTTACCTTTACCTTTAAGCCAATTCTTCGGATACACAGACTAGGGAGACCAAATGAAGAAGTAAGTCTTTTCTACTTACTGATTAAAAAATATCTCCTAAAATAGATCTTCAGTTGCATATTTTATCAATGGGCATTGCACTGTTCGCTGCAAATACAAATTTATTATCTTCATAATTAATTAAATAAAACAAACCAAAGTTTAGATTTCAAATACTTGTTACGTCTTTATTACTTTACCACCTGGGGATAACTAACCGAACTGAAACATGCTACTACTACTTTATATTAACTTACTAAGTAGAACTTTAAACATCAGACCGCATCTCTATTTATATGTAATTAATAATAAAATAACAGCTACTGAAACGTGTCTTGCAGTGTATAATTTTCATTTTGTTTTAGGTTTTTTTTAGCCTAAAAAAAGTATGTATCAGTTAGTAACATGGGGCAATGGCAATACTTAACATCCAAAATTTAGCAAACCACTCGAGTATATCTTGATCTGTCACATCGGAAGATAAAAAAATTAAACCAAGCCAAAAACACGGTGTCGTACAAGATTCGGGTTTTTCTTCGAGGTATATAATTAATGTCCCAACACGAGTCGGTAAATGTAGGACATTAAATATTCGCTAGTGATCAGGTTATGCTTGTGCGTATTTTTAATTTGTCATCAGAATGACACATAAACTATACCTACTCAGAGTGATATTATTTATTTTACCAGACGTAAGTACATCTTTTATGGGCGATTTTATGGTTAACAGGTGTGTGGTGGTTGGAGAATAAAAGATTTTTGCTCGGGCAAATATAAATTAATGTAATATTTATTGAGCTGACAAGCTTGTATATTAGAGCTAATACACTGGTCAACACTTATATTCCATAAACTATTAATACCGTTAGTTTAAAAATCCCACATTATCGTTATTAATGAACCGATTTAAAAAAATCAGCTAAGAGGTCGTTTCTTTCCTATATATAGAAATAAATCACTCATTTTGCTTTATTGTACGAGGAAAATTAAAAACTATGTAATTGTGTATAATATTAAATATTTATATGATCGTGAAACCTAAACCAGAGTACGAAGTTTTTCTTTTTCAGGTATTTTGGATACACTTGGGACCAATCTATACAGTTACTGTGGTAAATGCTGGACCCTGAAGCTTTCATTTCGAAGTGTTTGAGATACGTGTACGTATTGTAGCATAAACAGAGGGGGTAATCAGCCAAATGCATCTTATTCAATATTGACCTCAGATTAATTTGACAAGGGTTGCATAATAGCTTTAGCGTTTTACTACTTCAAGTAACACGGTTGGAATTATTAACTGCGTAATCAGCAAATAATGTTTTCCACATATTGTGAATAGTTTCACTGAGATCAGGGAAATGTATCGACGTTTTCGGTTCTTCTTATACCTGCGTGACCTTTAACCCAAACAAAGGATACTTAAAAAGATTGGATTGACTTAAGTTTTCGTTCTCACATTTTTTTACATAAACACCTAATTTTTCTTTTCTAAAAATGGGTTTTCGGGATCTGGAGACCCTAAAACGTGAAAAGACCCAACTTATATTTTCGGAAAATGTTTGCAATTAAAATACTTCAATTCTTCCCCTACATAACCCCTAAAGTGTATTAATAATACAATATATGGGCAGTTATACGGAGAAGTTAAAATTGGCGACGAAACCAAATGATTTGGTAAATGCCTGCACCAAATTCTGCCTACCTACAAAGCAGCTGGTCTTCTTTTTTGCTACTCATGATCATCCTAGTAAATTAAAAGCAAAATGTTGCTTTTGTTTTGGGAACTATATTAACAATTCAGATCTTAAATGTTAATTTTTAGGTAACATTGAACGAATAAACATGATTTCTTAATTGACCACCGTTGTGGAAGTTTTTGTTCTAAGTTAACTAACCTCTCTGGGGAGGAAATTAAAAAGGATGTCTAAACTTTTAGGCGATCTCAGGAACAATAAAAAGAAGCTACTTTGCCAAATAGCCTTTGTCCTTAGATGCCGAGATAAAGACGAAGACCAAAATCTCTATAAATGAAATACCACATTACATCAAAAAGTGCAAGGAACACGTACAAATGAGAGAGTATGGCATTAGTAAGAGAAGGGATAAGAGCTGCTCTTCGTGATTTAAATGCAAGTTATTAAATATTCACCTAAAATTAGGTATAATAATTTATACGGATATATAAAAGACTTAGTTGACTCAAACAACTTGAGATAAAAGGCTGATTTAGGGTGTAGAGGTTCTTTAAGAAGGGATTTTTCAAAACTCAAACTCCAAGGGGGTGAAACCCAAGGCCCATTAACTCTATTAGGTTACCTCGATGAGCAGCTGTCTGGCGAGGGGGACGCGCGGGTGAGGAGGAGGTCGTGACGTCAACTGGCGACCCGATCTGATAAGGTGACCAGTTTATTGCTTATTCAGCTTGACGTTTTCGTTGCGATAGTGGTCAGTTATGTTTTTCCGAGTATTTTTTACTTCCTCAACGAAAGGTTTAAGACATTTTAGTGTTTCTGTTCTGGAAGCAACAGAAAAATAGGAAAAAGATGTCAAGATTTTAAATAGGAAGTTTGAAAAATTTTATTTGAATGGATTAATAAGGAAAAGACCCAAAGTAACCAAAAAACTATTGAAAATAATTACAAATAGACACAACAACATAAATCTAGATGCCGAAGGAGTGTTCTTAAGACAAAGGTTATTTATAAGAATGAAATATTTAAATAAATTGGCGAAAGAAAAAGGTAAAAAAGAAGCCGTTCTGAAGTGGACCCCCACTTCAGAACGCTGAATAAAAAATGAAAAAAATTGTTAACTGCATTTTCAATTTGTTACCGTATAAGCATAAATTGTGTGCTGATTTATTTCCTATTATTAAAAAAGATGTTTAAAAAGTTAAATAATTGTGTTTACTGCAAATAGTATACATATAGTTAATAAAATATAAAAAAAACTTATAATATACATATGGTGTACCCACAGTGTGTTCTCGGTTGATATCTTGGTATTGGTTAGAAATAGAGAAGAAATGTATGGTAGACTATTAAAAACTAAATCAGGAAAGTGCATACGATTTTGTTCTAATTTGAACAGTTTAGACTCTAAAGATGTTCAATATTGAAAATTCCAGTTTTTAAATGTCAATACCTCGAAAACAATTAAACTATGGACAATGTATAAAGTAGACGTAGAATTTTAGATAAATTTCAAAAATGTAATAAAATATAGGGTGTTTCGTATATGAAAAACTATTTAAGTATGATTATATGTCATCCTATATACTAATATTTATATTTAAATTTTTCTGTCTCTAACCATTATCACCGAAACCGAAACACACTACTGGGACACCTTGTAGAAAAAAATGTACATCTTCTAAAGTTATACAACTATTTGTCATGTTAAAACTTTTCACAAGAATATTTTTTGAGACTTTAAAAACACATTATATTTTTTCAAATACGAAGCGAACTTTTTGAAATGCACTCAGCAAAAAAACTTGGTTAAAATTTAAACCATCCCTGAACATAAGCTTAAAATTGTAATAAATTATATCTTGAAGGCTGTATTTTTCTGTAACAAGGTTTCAATTTTAAACAAAAAAGATTAATGTATGTAATTAAATGCACACTGGAGAGATATGGACAATGCCGTGCTAAAGCAAGCCGGTCGCCGAGTGACGTAGATCGCTCACACCGAGTTGGGATAGGGCAAGATCGCTCGAGGCAACCTATAGAGTTAATGGGCCTTGGGTGATACCACCCCTTAAATATTACCATATTTTTTATTTAAAAAAGGTCAGTTTTTCCGAAAAACGCTTGAACACGTGTTTTTAGTCTATTTTTTGAAATATTTTAGGATTTTTTAAAAAATCATACAGGGTTTTTAAAGGGGTGAAACCACGACTTAAATAATACAATATTTTTTTAATTAAAAAAGGTTAGTTTTTCGAAAAAATGCTTGACCACGTGTTTTTTAATTTATTTTTTATTTATTTTAGGATTTTTAAAAAAATCATACAATATTATAATATATTTTATTTAAAAAAGCGTTAGTTATTCGGAAAATGCTTGAACATAATATGCTTTATATTTTATTTTTTCACATATTTTAAATTTTTTTAAAAACCGAGAAAGGGTGTTCAAGGGGCTGAAACAATGAGTTATTCGGAAAAACACTCGAACACGTGCTTTTTATTTTATTTTATTACATATTTTAAGATTTTAAATTCATACAGGACTTTTGAAAAAATTGGGTAATTGATTAATTTTTGCGATCTTTCTCAAACCGTTTGCTATAGAAAGCTGAGCTTGTGCAAAAAGTTTGATTTTAAAGTGCAGAGGTTTGATAAGAAGAGATTCGAAACTCACTTTCCAAGGGAGTGAAACAACAATTAACATACTACTCAATAGATGTAGGTATAGACCAAGAAAATGCGGTTAATTATCCTGTCGCGTTCCTAAACCCTTCAGGAATCCGTCCTCATTAGTTAACTTTACAAATGGGCGTACCAGTGATGCTTACTCGAAATTTAAAACCACCAAATTGTGTAATGGAACTCGGCTACAGATTAAAACATTACAAAACAATGAAATAGAGTCTGCTATTATTTCTGGCCCTGGTCTGGGAGAAACAGTTTTTATACCCCGTATCCCTTTAATTCCATCAGACTATTTTTTTCGGTTTCCTTTAAAGCTTTGTTTCGCCATGACAATTAGCAAAGCTCAAGGGCAATCCTTAAGTAGCTGTGAGTAGACTTGCGCTATGATTGTTTCCCCATGGTCAACTCTATGTCGCAAGCTCTAGAGTAAGTTCACGTAGTAGCTTGGCTACTTTACAGCCAGAGAATGCAACAACAAACTTGGTTTATAAAGAGGTACTCAGACGAGGCTATTTAAGTATCTCTTTACGCCCCTTTCATTATAGTCATATACGCGAAGGAAGTCGAGGGTACCCGCTAGTATAATATAGAATTTAGAACTTTTGATGACATCACCAATGCGCAAGCAGAAAGATACATCAAGCACCTACCATTAACAAGCAGAAACAGTTCGAATCAGTAAAACCACCACATCAGAAACTTGCCCCACATAGCCCTTACTGAAGCAGAACAATCCGTACCAAGGCCCCAAATTAGAAGACTTCAGGCAGAAGAAGCTAACGTAATCAGGTATGAAAAAGCAAAGATCAACAAAAATTTTAAGCCGCTTAAGTCGAATCTATCAGTTGCGGAAAAAACGGCGATTAAAAGATTAAACAACATTAAAGATATTTTGGTCCTTCAGGTCAGTCAGACAAGAGAAATGCCACTGTCGTCATGGAAAAAACATACGTGGAGAAAAACTACTTTTGGACGGCAGCACCTACAGAGTAATCCAAGCAAACCTGACCAACAAAATCGGGACACGAATATCCAATTTTATAAATGCATCCAACCTGCCAGCAGAAGTGAAAAAGACGTCAAGGCAAAGCAGCTCAAAGATCCCGCGGTTCTACGGACTACCTAAAATAGACAAGGTTAATGTATCACTTCGACCTATCGTCAGTGCAATAGGATCGTCCACTTACAAAATCGCTAAATATTTTTCAAACATTCTTAATAATTTTACAGGAAAACACATTAAAATATTAGAAACTCTACGCATTTTGTAGAGAACATAAAAGCAATTCAATTAGATACTTAGAGAATATCTTAGGGAGTTTCGATGTAGAATCGCTATGTACAAATGTGCATATTAATGATTCATTTTCCCTTATTTTACCATAATAATACTGACAACTCACTTCCAGATCTGATTGAAGCATATCTCAACTTATTTTCTTTTTCAAGGAAGTTTTTATGAAACAAAACAAAACAATGTTTCCGATCGAGGGTTCCTGTGGCGATGTCTATATTAGAGAATCTGGACGATCTATATCGACTAGGCTCAAGGAACATGAACGATGTATTGTAAAATAAACCAAAGTTCTAGCATCGATCTCGGGATTCTAAAAACGGAATATTAGAGGGTTTATTGAAATTTATAGGTATACTAACAATTTTAATGGAGATATGGGTTTCAGTCTACATTATACGGGGAAA
The DNA here is from genome assembly GCA_030620095.1 of Kuschelorhynchus macadamiae. NCBI lineage: Eukaryota > Metazoa > Arthropoda > Insecta > Coleoptera > Curculionidae > Kuschelorhynchus > Kuschelorhynchus macadamiae. The sequence goes on from JAUTXW010003469.1 coordinate 82,199, forward strand.
TCGATCGTTACATCGGGTTACGGTTCGGTGAACACAAGTCAACTATAAATGTCCGGCCTTCGTCTCTCCGAGCTCAGTCAGTGTTCCGATGGATTTATTGTATTGAGCGTCAGCCAAGCGAGAAGTACCAGTGAACTCCGAGCATAGTTGAAAGCGGCAATAGTGCAAAGTAAATCGCCAAAACGGCACCAATTAAAAGACAGTGCAATAGTGTCATAATAAAAACATTAGTGGAAGAAAAAAGAGACATAAATCAAGACACAGCGCCAGGACCCTCGGAGCCTGTGCCAATCCGGTTCAAAACCTACATTCCAGCATACAGAAGAAGAAGACTACTAAACAAATGGGTGAGCCAAACAGATCCCCCTCAATCCTAACTCCACCAATCCTCCCCTATAAATCATCCTCCTCAACAAAAACACCGTACTCAAAAAAAAATCATCAAAAAAAGAATCAATAAATAGTGAACTACTCGAAAAAAACAAAGAATTAAAAAACAAAATTAAAAACTTTGAATCACTTATACTTACTCTACAAACACAAAACAACACCCTTACATAAAAACTAACAGAACTATCAGACACAAACCTTACACTAAACAAAAAAATAGACACTCTCATAGAGGAAATCAAAAAACCTAAAAGCACATTCACAAACATACCTAACAATACAATAAATCTCAGCATTCCCGAAAACAAAGAAATCACACATACAACATCCACCAACAATAATATGGAAGTTGACGAAAATCAAGACTTCCCAGCACTTAAACCAAAAAATACTCTAGACCAAATATTCACACCACTCAACATACCAAAATCAAATAAACCAATATCCATTTTTAACAAACATACACAAAATACAACCAACAGCACGAACCACACCTCCACACAACACAAACCTAAAACTGTACCAACAATAATCCGAAGTACATCTAACTGGATTAAAATACACCAAGCTCTAAAAGACAAAAATTTTAAATTCTCTCCCCCTAAAAAAGACAAACTAGGGATATCTCTCAATCCTGACACTCCTAATGACCACAGACAAATAACTACATTCCTAAAAAATAACAACGTAGAATTCCACACTTACTTCTTACCTGAAGACAAACAACACAACATAATTATCAAAGGACTGGACAAAAAAATACCTATCACCGACATACAAAAAGAGATTGAAAACTTAGGATTTACGCCAAGCGAAGTCGGTTGGTTCAAATTAGGCACTAGAAAAAATTATGAAAGCAGCCTAATCCCGAAAGACCAAACTCACATTTACGACATAAACAGACTATGCCACATGACAGTCACAATAGAGCCCCAAAAAAGTTCCCAAACGAGACATATTCCCCAATGCCACAGATGTCAACAATTCGGACACTCACTTACAAACTGCAACTCAGCCCCAAAATGCCACCGATGTGCAGGAGACCATTTTTACAAATCATGTAAAAAACCAGACACCACATCCCCCCCAAAATGCTGCAATTGTAATGGCGAACAGCCCGCCAGCGACTCAAGATGCCCCAAAAATCCCAACAACAGACAAACAAACACGAACCAACAACCACAAAACAACAACATCACTCCCCAACTAGACAAGTCACTCAAAACTTAACTTTCGCACAACTTACAAAAAAGAACAACACAACAAACAACAACGAGGCAAATACACAAACAGGGAACAATAGCAGTAACCCCCTACTGCTATTACTCACCCTAAACGACGAAGAAATAAATTCTAGACTTACACACTTAGAACACCTTATACAAAACCGACCAATATTCAAGACACTCCTAAACTTAACAAATAGATAATACAATCAAACCTAAAGAATTATACATCATTTGTTGGAATGTAAACTCGCTTTATCCTAAAAGATACGAGTTTGTAAATTTTCTAACAGAAAATAAAGTAGACGTAGCTCTAATACAAGAAACTTATCTTAAACCACAAACAACATACTCAATTAATAACTACACAATACACAGGACAGACAGACCTAACAGAATAGGGGGAGGCACAGCAATCATAATAAAAAACAACATAAAACACGAGCTCTTCCACCACACACACACAGAAAATTTAGAACACACCGGAATATACATACATATGCATGACAACACAATAAAAATACACTCAGTATACAAACCACCCACATCACAACTAGACACAGACAAACTCGACGAAATATTCAACACAAACCACCCAACACTAATAGCAGGCGACTTAAACAGTAAATCCCGACGCTGGGGATGCAAATCCACAAATCGAGCAGGAACAACATTAAACATTAGACCAATCAGGAATTAATCACCATACACGCACCATTAGAACCCACACACTTCCACTTTATATCTCCAGACATACTAGACATAGCACTTACAAAAAACTTCCCTTACAACACACAAATAGAAAACTTACACGACCTAGGATCCTCGGATCACACATCTATTGCACTAAAAATAGGAGACCTATACGAAAAACAAGAATTCCACACACAAACATTTACAAACTGGAATAAACTAAAGACCACATTACATAAAACACAGTAGATCCACAAAACATACACACAAACGAACAAACAGACAGTGCCATAGAATACCTAACTAACAAAATAAATGAAGCCACAGAACACGCAAAAACCACAGTGCACACAAAACAAAATAACCCTTATTCACTTCCGCCAGAAATAAGACAACAAATAACAGAACGCAACAGATTAAAAAGACAAGCAAACAGAATCACAAACAACATCAAAAAACTCATAAAAGAACACAAAAACACCAAATGGCAATCCTTCCTAGAAGGGCTTTCCCCCCAAGATAACTTCCTTTGTAACTCAGCAAAACACTAAAAGGAAAAACACGCACAAAATACCCCACTTTGCACGGACCAACAAGAATAGTCTACACACACACAGGCATAGCAGAGACATTCGCAAACTCACTCGAAAACCAATTAACACTAAACGAATACGAAGACGATGACATAGATCATGAAGAAAACATAACAAACGGAGCTCACACAATACTTAACACACAAACAGACGAAATACTATTACAGACATTAGCTGCAGAAATAAGAGACATTATTAAAAACTCAGACTACAAAAAAGCACCAGGACCTGACAAAATCACAAACAGAACTCTAAAAAACGTACCAGACATAATATTAAACCACCTCACACTAATAATAAACAATTACCTACAAAACAAATATTACCCGACAGCGTGGAAAACTGCAGCAGTCATACTAATCCCCAAACCCAACAAATTCCCTCAAAACTGGAGACCTATCAGCCTCCTATCATCTCTAGCAAAAATCTTTGAAAAAATACTACTTACCCGACTACAAACTCACCTAAACATAAATAACACAATACCAGACGAACAATTTGGATTCAGACAAGAACACTCGACAGAACTACAACTAACTAGACTAATCGAGGAAACAACTCTAGGACTGCAACGCCGTGCCTCCACAGGAATAGTAGTCCTGGATGTTGAAAAAGCCTTCGATAGAGTCTGGCACGAGGGACTAATAACAAAAATGAACGACACACTCAACATACCACTACCCTTTACAAAAATCATAGGACACTTTTTAACTAACAGACTATTCTACACTACAATTAACAATGAACACTCAACACTTAAAACTATGGAAGCAGGAGTCCCACAAGGCTCCCCACTATCCCCAATACTTTACAACCTATACACCGCAGACATTCCAAAACCCCAATACTCCAAACTATCAATATACGCCGACGACACTTGCCTATTCTCAACCTCCAAAAATCACAATCAAATACACAGAAGCCTACAAAACCACCTCGACAACATCTTAGAATGGACAACCCAATGGAAAATCCGAATAAACACAGACAAAACACAAGCAATACTCATCACAAGAAAAAGAAACGTACGCATACCAAACCTAACACTACTAAACAACGACATCCCCTGGGAAACACACTTAAAATATCTAGGCATTCATCTAGACAACAGACTTTCATTCAACAAACACTTGCAAACAAAAATACAAGAAGGCAAAGCACTTTTCAATCAATTATATTCCATGATTGGCAAAAAAGTAAAATGACAAGACAATACAAACTACTTATTTACAAACAAATAATTAGACCCAAAATACTTTACGGAGCTATGGCATTCTGTCATACCTCCAAAACAAACAAAAACAAATTAGAACGACTACAAAATAAAATACTTAGAAATATCTCAGGAGCCCCTTGGTACATTCGAAACACAGAAATTAGACAAACAACTAACATGGACACTATACACGAACACCTAGTACAAAAACACACCATCTTCATAGACAAACTCAACAACCACACAAACCCCATTATACGAGAACTATTCGACAGACTAACAAACTTAAACTCACCATACAAAAACATTAAAACAGTGATTGCAAACTAAATAAAAAAAAAAAACATTCATAACTAACCTTCACTATCCATACATCCACACCCCCCTACCCTTCGTACACCCCTTCCCTTAATCCTTTTCACCAAAATCCCCCTAAAACCTCCATGAGGGCGAAAACCAAAAAAGCTGTACGGCACACCCATACATAACCGTGTAAGAGTTCTCGCAAAGAACTAACACGAGATCAAACAACAATACTGAAAAAAGTGTTCCGATGTCAAGCAAATATTTCTGAAAATGTATCGTGCAATTGAAGCGGAAACGTCGGAAAGTGATGTCATTTTAACAGGTGCTAAAGAAAATTGTAGTTACCCAACAAATAATTTTCTCTTACTTAACTATATTCCCAGTTTACATAAATTATTAAGTAATTACTTATATATACCTAAAATAACTAGAAGTAATTCGTCCATAATATCTCTAAGAGACATGGTTTAATAACTGCAGAAAAGGGACCGAGACATTGTTTCCCTTTTCTCCAATTAAAATAACTATTTTTCAATTCTACAAGACTGTTTTGCCGGCTATGTCGGTTTAGGAATAAATATCGAGTCGGTCCTTATACAACCACAAAAATGTTTCGGCTTTAATTTAGACACCGCAAAACAATAAACAAAATTAATTTATCTGTTCCCATGGGTATAATTATTGCAAAACAGTATTCAAAGGTATCAATTATAAATAAATTTTGGGAAGCATTCGTGTGTATCAGAAGGATATTAAAAGTTTAAAATTGTTGTTTTATTTTGCTAACTTCATTAATTGTAGTGTATTTGCGTTTACAGCGAAACACTGCATTAAATATGTATATGTATTTATTACTGGAATATTTCGTAAACGCAATTTTATAGTTTCTATTATTTGGTTAAATTTAAACATCTACATCAACCATTCTCAAGCTACATATACATAATTTTCTTTTATATATGTACAGCGTGGTTATTTTAACTTGTCCACTTTCAATCTGGTATAATTTTCTTATTTTTAATTATAATAAAATGATTTAATTTATATTAAAATGATCTAAAAAACAATGTGTATTGCTTTTTTACTTCCTCCGTAAAAGAGAAGCATTCTAATCGTGAAAAAATCACTCTCCGAGGTTTTTTTAGACCTTTTAACTTTCAGATTTCCTTGATGCCGAAAAAAAGGTTTTCTCAGCTCTGTCGGTCTGTCCATCTGTCGGTTTGACTGTTCGCGGCATAGCTAAAAAACTACTTATCCAATGTATCTAAAATTATGCACAGAAATCTTATGTAAGAATCAACTAGTAAAATTTTGGTGAAAATCCAAGATAGTGGAACAAAATGGCGGTATAATAAATTATTTAAAAATTTAACCTGAAAAAATTACTTAATGGACTGATTTTAAATTGTATGTCATAACTTATTGTGGTATACAGAGTAAAACTGTGGTACTAGTACCAAGATAACGGAACAAAATGACGGCCAAGTAAAATATTAAATTTGTAATGGTTACAAAAATCACCCTCTCAGGTTTTACATATTTTCAGGTTTTAGCGTCAAAATGGCGGCCAAGTAAAATATTTGTAATGGTAAAAAAAGTCACCCTCTCAGGTTTTGCATATTTTCAGGTTTTAGCGTTCCTAGATGCCAAAAAATATGTTTTATTAATCCCGGTGGTCTGACTGTCGGTTTGTCTGTCTGTCTGTGAGTTTGCTCACAGCCTAAAAACTACTCCTTAGATTGAATTCAAATATTAGTCAAAAATTAAAGGTCATATGGCGATGACCTGGTAATATTTTGGTAAAAATTCAATATGCCGGAACAAGACGACGGCCTAGTGGAACGTTAAAAAACTATTACTAAAATAAACTAATTACCTCTAGATGCCGAAAAACTCAATTTCGTCGGTCTGTCAGTCGGTTCGCCTCTTCGCGGAATAGTTAAAAAACTACTTACCCAATTGACTTCAAATTTTGGTAAAAAATTAGGGGTCATATGGAGATGACCTGGTTACTGTTTGGTAAAAAACTATTTTTGCAAAAAAATGGTGCGCAGTGAAATGTTAAAACAATTATTAGTAAAAAAACTACTTATTCAGTTTTATCTTAAATCTTGAACAAAAATCAATTATTATGTAGGAATCATGTGGTAAAATTTTGGTACGAATCCAAAATGGTGGCTTAATAAAACACCTACTTAAAAATTCAGCCTGAAAAAACTCCTTAATAGATTGATTTCAAATTGTGTGACATAACCAATTGTGGTATAAAGAAGATCTAGTAAAACTGTAGTATTAATTCAAGAACTGAACAAAATGGCGACCAAATAAAATACTTACGATTGTGAAAAAAACACCCTTTCAGGTTTTACATATTTTCAAGTTTTGGCGTCCTTAGATGCCAAAAATATTTTTATCAATTCCGTCGGTCCGTCTGTCTCTCTGTCAGTTCCCGTCATTTAACGTCATTAAAAACTACTCATCAGATACTAATATTTTGGTAAAAATCGAATATGTCGGAACAAGATGGCGACCTAGAGAGACGTTAAATAAATTAAAATTGCGGCAAAATATTTTTTTTTTTTAAATCGAGGCAAAAAAGCCTTACTCAATTGAATGTGATAAAGGGATAAACTGGTACGAATTCCATATGACGTAACTAAATGTCGGTGGGTGTCAATGTAAAAAATACTTATTAAATTTATTTTAAATTATGCCCAAAAATCAAGTATGGTATACGCAAAAATTGATAAAATATTGGTAGGAATCCAATATGATGGAACAAAATGGCTCTTAATAAAATTTTTTGAAAATATAGTATATACATATGTGGTATTAGATAACTATGTAGTGAACTAAAGTCACACTTCATTATTCCGAATAAAAGGAAAGATTCATAATGTTAATGGGGAAAGTTCCGGTTAAAGGAAATGTACCGTTTTTTTTATATTTTGTTAAGTGTAAACTCATAGCTTTTGATGTACTGACAATTAATTGATCAGATGCGATATAAAATTACAACGATATCTATTATTAACTAATGGTTTTTTCCACGGGTATTAAAAATTCTATAATTTTATTTGTTTTATGATTCTCTTCGCGATATAGTTTTTCGTGCCGTAAGCCAAGTGACAGAAGCCGGAGGAACATTTCTCTGATGTGTCGTATTAGGTTGTGTTGGGACTCTGCGTGAAAGATTGTTTATTATTCATTTAAACGTATTGCGTGCACAATGCAGATATATCTGGGCTGACCAGATTTCGTCAGAGTTTTAATTGTGTAACCAAGTACACAAAACGTGACAAAATTTTGCTAACTGAGAATAGTGTATTTTCAAGAAATCGGGGTTTTTAACTTTACTAAACATATTTTCAAATCTATATACCTCAATTTGTTTTCTTTTGAGGTTAAGGTCATGTTCCTATTTTTTTCTGCATTGAAACAATACTAGGGCAACAAAAAATAACCGCAGCACAATTTTCTACTTTATTTTTCAAACTCATCTGACGACATTTTTACAAATATAAACAGTATCTCCTTTTTATTTAGATCTCAATGTATCGATTATCTATAATATGTTGATACGGCAAGCGATATGGATAGGCAGTTGTGAGTTGAGCCTACTTGGCGACGCGCTATTGGATTTCTTAACACAAAGATAGAACTCGTTCTAGAACAACCCGAAAAAAAAGCCTCACCTGGGCTAACCAAAAGGGCAGTTTGATAATAATTAAAACACGATTATATATAAAATTGCGTGTTTTGATAAAAAACTGCTTTATGGTTGACAAAAAAAAGCGTTAGAAAACTTGTACATTACCGTCTATACGTACTGAGCTCCAAGAATTTCAGTACGATCATGTATGTAACGTTCCTGTATATGAAACAGTATTAGATCGGAAAACAGAGGTAAGATATTACTCATAGTCATATGGTAAAAATGTCAGACAATAGCTTGTCGCCAAATAGGCTAAATTCACAAATGCACTAGAATCCATAATCTCGTATACGGCAAAGACCTACAGCAAACTATTTTAAAACAAAGGAAAACGAATACGCGTTTTGTCACAGCAGGTGAGAAAAGTATCACAACATCTAACAACAAAACACATAACGATACATCAAAGAAATATGTCTCTACCTTAAATGGGATAACATTTCCTTTACATAAATTTGGCAGAGCTCAATGTAGCAGGGATGGACGTAGGCAGGCCCTTTATGTCTGGCGTTTTAAAGAGTGAAAATTACTGCAATGCCTATCGTATTTTATTTTTGTTTATTATCTGATAGGCAACTTGTCAGTCCACGACATGTTCAAAGTGTGTTCCCTCAGCTTCCTGTGGCCATCCCTTCTGTTTTGTTTTAAAAGATCCAGAAATCTTGGTACGATACTATTCGGCTTAGCTCAGTTTTTTAACCTTTGTGAATCCCGTGAGAGACAAATCTCGATTCTGTATTCTAAAGATGGAGAAGGTAATTCGTTCGAAGGTGAAGACCTATTTGGATGTTCTATTGCCAATGGCGACTACAGTTATAGTTTTAGCGTCAATGTAGAACAGCGGCGAGCTTTGCAGCTCTCACATTACTACAGTGGATATCACCTAGCATTGCCGCTCTTTCGCTGAATATGTGACATTTCAGGATATTTTCTTCATTTACCCACTATAACTTTAGCTGTATCAATGACAAGCGACGCATTAAAAATGCATCCCTTAATGCTTCGCATACAATTCTTAGATCCGCGGCCTCCTATGCACTACACATAGATCATTTTGTTCATTGTAAAGGCATACAATTATTGTATAACACTGTAATTTGTAATTCAAAATATTTTTAGTCCTTATTAAGTACATGAATAAGGATTATAGACTTTGTGTACCAACGTTCCGAGAGCATGTAGATAAAGAATAATCAACAATTTACTTATCTAAGTTGTTAATGAACAAATAAATAAGTTATAAATAAATTAAACCATCAATTTGCAAAATGGTTTGTTCTCTCGAATTTTAATTTTTCATAAACAATTTAATAAGTTAATGACGCTATTAGTACTAGTTGATTTATCTACCCGCTTTGTCTAGTAACCTTGTATTGTATCTAGTAATCTTGTTTGTTATCTGGTTTAACTGTAACAAATTATGTATTTCTAATCAAGTCGGTTATAGTCTTTGAACGGGTATGTTGAAAATTAGAGAAGTGCACTAATATATTAATAATAATAATAAAATAATTGTATTACTTTCCAGATAACAAACTGTTATTTATTACAAAGTCAAAGCAAATTTACGAAAGTAAAGGGCCATGTCATTGCAGACTTCTGGACAAAAGCCAGATTCTGTTTAGGCTTTGCATCTACTTAAATTACTTACTTACGAATAGCGCCTTAATTTATGATCTACAATAATTAAATGCTAAAATGAAGGGATAGAGAGAAAAAGAAATGGACAGAGAGAGAGAGAATATAATAACAAGTATATATTTTTAATGCGTGACGCTTACTGGTTAGTAAAAAGAATATGTTTTACGTGTCACCGAAACATGGAGCACGATCGAGAAAAAGTAGATACTTGCAGAAAATTTAAACAATTTGCAGCATTATGCGAAAAAGACCTTTTGTTCAATTCCTTACGGTGTGGAGGTATGATTAAAAGACCTCTGTTGCGAACATTTAAGTTGTGAATTTGTGTTCCAAATGTTATATAATAAATATTTGGAATTTTTTTATTTTAGAATTTTATAACTGAAACAAAAGAAATGTAAGTTGCGCCGATTAAACATATTAAACCATCCAATATCTTTTAATTTGTGTGAAATACGATTCCTTCTACGTATTCCGAAAATTAAGCGAAGACAGGAATTTTGAACTTTTTGAATTTTTTTGGTGTCATTTTGATTCAAGCACCCCCGTAAACAGCATCACAGTGATTGAAATGAGACAAGACAAATGAATCGCAAAGCGTTTTATTCATCTCTTGACTCAAAAAATACCTTCCTTTAATTATAAATTAATTTTAAAGATCCATAAGCTTTTCTCAGCTCACTAGTCACGTGTTCATGTAAACGGAGTTCAGAATCAAGAATAACTCCCAACGACTTTGAGGAATTGTATATTTTAAGAATCGTGTTGTTTTCAATTTTTAGAGCTTTTTTAGCTACGGTTTATGACATTCGCGTCCAAATAGTGTAAGAAAGGATTTTAGAGGATTAATTTTTAACTGATAATCAGAAGATACACCTACTAAATATTGGAGATCGATATTTATAAGCTTAAAAGCAATTTCGTTTTGTCTAAAAGAGCAGTGCAGTTGAGTGTCATCCGCATATAAATGGTATTGACAAAACTTTAGACACTGATTGAATCGACTGGTATATATAGTAAATAATAAAGGCCCTAGAATACTACCCTTACACACTCAACATTTGAGCAACAATCCCCCAATGTAACTTGTTGCCTACGGTTGTTTAGAAATAATGCAAAAAAGTCTATAGTTTTCTCGGAAAAACCAACATAGTGCAGGATTGATAATAAAATTTCGTGATTTATTAGGTCAAAAGCTTTTGTATAATCTAGAAGGATTAAAATGCCTTTATCATTTTCATCCCATGTTCGAAGCAATTCGTCAGTAACATCCGCGATTGCTGAAGTGCAACTATTGCTCTTTCGAAATCCCGATGTTTTGACGGTGGGGAATCATAAATTTCAAAAAATTCACGTGTCTGCAACTCAATAATTTAGACTTTAGGAGAATGTTGGTAAAATACTAATGGATCATAGATCTTTACATTCCTTAGGTTGATTTACTTTTGGTAGAAGTTGAACAAGTTAGTGTTTCCATGCCTCGGGAAAATAGGACCATTTAATGCATTCGTTGAAGATATGTGTCATGTAGAGAATAATAAAAGATAAACATAACTGAATTAAAACTATATTAGTCTTATCATGCCCACAAGTGTGAATTTTTATGGATCGTACTATTTTAAAAACTTCATTTTATCTACTTCTCTGAGATCAAAGTGGAACCGAAAGTTATGTTTTAAGTTATTTTTATAAAAATCTAATAATTCCTGATTTACATGGGAAGAACTATGAGCAGGTGTAATAAAAAAATTATTTATATATTAACATTAGAGAGGGATTCAAGAATTGTAATTTTTTATTTTTGACAATGTGTAATTTTTGCAGTTCGGTCCATTTTTCTTTAACGTCACTGGTATTAAATTTATAAGCTTTCTTTTCTGAGCGTACTGCAAACGTTGTGTAGTTGTGCAACTGTTTATAGTAAACATAGTGATCTTGATTTTTTGAGCTTTTAAACCTTTTGAGCGTATTAATACGCAGCTTTTGTAATAATTTTATGTTGTGAGTGATCCACGGGGCATATTAGTAATCCATATTTCTTTTAAATGTTTTTATCGGAGCATGAACATCAAATAGAGTCAATATTCCGTTATTAAGAAATTCAACTTTCTTATCAATGTCGTAAATATTATTTAGTTCTTGCCAGGGCCAGGCCTCTAGATCCCTTTGAAACTTTGTTAGATTAATACTTTTTAAAAACCAAAAAGAAAAAGTTACGGGCTTCTGACTGTTACTCTCGCAATAAATTTTTATATAGACCGGTAAATGATCAGATAAATGAATGTTATGTACACCGTTGTCTACTATACTGTCAATATTTGAAAAAACAGGATCAATTAGAGTATTGGGCAGAATCGCGTGTTGGTTCTGAAATAAGTGGCTTTATACCAAACGTGTTCATGATAGAACCCAACATTTTACTTGAATTTGATATATCTAAAAAAATTATATTGAAATCGCCTAGGCGAATAATGTTATTATATTCAGTATATAAATCAACGAGTAGTCCCTCAATATGCTCAAAAAACCTATTAATATTTAAGTTAGGAGGCCGATAAATATTTCCGATAATAATTATTTTTTCTTCCATTATAATATTAATCCATGTATATTCAATGTAGGGCAAACAAACGGATATTAACACATTGAATTTTAACTGAGATTTAATAAAAAAATTCACTCCGCCACCGCGTCCACCTTCACGATCAAATCTTTTAAAATTATAGTTATTTATTTGAACAGTAGCATCATCAATTTCTGGATGCAACCAACTTTCGGTAACACCAATAATATCATAAAAATACTCAGAGATATAAAAAAAGAATAAACACCGTATATTTATATGACAAATATACAGAGACATTTTTTTACAGTATTAGAAAAAAGTAGAAGAAAGGAAAATAAAAGATAGTTATAAAACAGAATATCGAGAAAATATTAATATTATGTTTTAAAATATCTATACAGACAGATATGTTAATTGAAAATATATAGAGTGTCCACGGATAGGGTTAACAATGGGACTAAATGAACCGAAATTTGAATTTTCGAGAAAAATTTATTTTTTATAAAAAAATATTTCTTCTCGAAAAGTAATTTTTTGTCGTTTCACGTCGAGTTTGTTTAGTCGGATTTATTTACTTTATGTCATTTTGGAAAGACAGTTATGTATATAGAAAAGTGATTTCAGATACGGATTCATTTAGTTTATCATTCTTGGATACCTCGTCAGCTATTATCGATTAGATAGAATGTAAAATCTAAATGATTTTACAAAAAAAAAACAAGTTCACATTTTTTCTTAATTTTGTATTGTACATCTCGTCATACTAATATTCCACCTTGTCGTAGCAAATAACATTGGGTTTGTATTTATTTTAACTTTTGGTTAGACTGGAAGTTAAGGGAGAACTGAACGCAAAAAGTGAAAAGCTAGCGACAAGGTCTAGTCAAGTTCAAAGTAAGATGAAAAGGTACCTACGTATTAGAAAAAACTTCCTGCACGTCAGACCTCAAAAAAATGTGTTATGTATAGGCAATTTAAATTACATTTCGTTTAAAAATGGGTTCAAAAAGGTTCACGCGCTGCAGAAATACAAAGACATGAGTAGGATTTACCATTTCAAATTTTGCAGTTACGTAGACAAAGGATCAATGCAAGGCGGTAAAGAGCCATTGTGTGGAAAAAAAATTATATGCGATTGCATTTGCGTCAAAAAGTGGTCGAAAAATGGTCGAAAATGGACAAATCTACTTCTATTTTATAATTCTAGATTAGATTTTTTCACAAAAAATCGCATTTAGCGCCCAACTATACATATTTCCCTATTGAAATCACATTGAAGCTAATACATAACTCTTATAGTTTCAACATAATATTGCAGCAGCGGAAGGCTTGTAAATGATCCATAATACTGCGTGCAGTTCCCCCTTAGAAATATGCAGTTCTTAATTTTTTAACGTCAACTAGCATACAAAATTAAATTTTAAAATCGAATTTAATTTATAAGGAATGGTTAGAAACTCAAATATTTTATAATTCCTGACCCTTAATAGATATCTTCTTGTGATTGTGTAGGTTAAGTATAGTAATTTTCTAGTCACAGGGTTACAATGAGAACAATTGGATTTTTTTATTTATTAATTTTTTCCAGGGAACTTTTGAAAGCTGTTAATGCAATTTATAATATTGGAGACATTGATGAAAAAATTAAATTTTTAAATACAAATATTTTAACGCTTTTTTATCGTCATGTGCTTGTTAAATCTTTTACAGAACATAAAAGACCTTTTCAACCCTGGATTACTGACAATATGAAGCGAATTCAAAAACTGAGAGATAAAGCTCTTCGAGACATTAAAACTAGCAAAATGCCTAGCCCATGGACCTATTCTAATCAATTGGGCAATTTAACAACTGCTTCAATAAAAATAAATAAACAAGCTTATTATAGGTACCCTTTTTTAAAACAGCACCATATAAGAAAAATTGAAGGATTTGAATAAACTGCACCCAAAAATAATAAAGGAAATACCAGAGAACTTTAAAGATGTAAATAGTTTTAACTCATATTTTATAAACTTTACAAAAACAAATATTTCTCCAATTGCCGAACTGATTCCATTTTATTCAAATAATGTTATGAAAACATAATGGTTTTTCTATAATTTGACACGTTCACTAGTAATGATGTCCTTCGAATAATAAAAGGCATTAAAACTAAAGCTTCTGGTCCGGGCAATCTTAACATAACTTTAATTTTTTTAAGTTGTCTGCGAATTGTTAAATTTATTACACATATTATTAATATATGTATGTTACAAGGATACTTTCCAGAAATTTGGAAAGAAACTTTAGTTTCCCCTCTTCCTAAAGTAACTAACTCTAAAGAGTTATCTCATTTGAGGTCAATTAGTATACTTCCGACTTTATCAAAAATCCTAAAAAGGGTATTAAAAAAAACAAATTAGTTTACATGTAAATGCAAATAACATTTTACCGTTGAAACAGTCAGACTTTCGGCCAGGTTTGAGTTGTGCAACAGCGATGGCAGGATTTCTCGACTTGGCTTCGAAACAGAGCAGACTGTTAGCTAACTAGAGACGTTCTTTGCAATTGCAAGTAATCTTGTGTTTCTTTTTGATTGTGCGATTATAACTCAGGTGAGTCTATTTACTTTTTCTAAGCCCTCAGCAAAGTAGAAATTAGTACTAACCTTTTGCCAACTTGTGAGGATCTTAGAGTTTACTGAAGGCTGAGCGCTGTTGTGGTATACCCACAGCGAGTCGGTTCTTTGATTCCGAACATTGTTTTATAAGTAGACAGGATCTTTGGGCTTACTGAAGGCTGAGAGCTGCTGTGGTACACCCATAGTGACTAGAGGCCGATAAACAAACACAAACAGTGGCTAATCCTCTCCAGCCGCTGTTGCTGCAAAAAAGAGGAAGAGAGCGCCTAAGATCAGGGACTCTTCCCTGAAAATATTGAAAATAGTGAAAACGAAAAGGGCACGGAGACCCCAGCTAAATCTTCTGGAATCCCAGAGGACATGGAGATAGTCCCCACGTACGCCGAGAAGGCTAAAAGGGTCCCTCCAGTAGTGCTTGACGGGGCGGAGGACTGGATCCTCGTCAGTAGAAAGATAAAATCCAAGGAAATAAACATCGAAAAGGCGAAGATAGTGGGTAATACCACAAAAGTCTTCCTAAGTCGGCGGAAGACTTTAGGAAACTATCGCGCCACCTCGATGAAGAAAAGAAGGGGTACTACACGTACTCTCTTCCTGGGGAAAAGAGAGAGCATGTAGTCCTAAGAGGACTACCTCTCAATATCCCGCCACTGGTCATCAGTGAAGAGCTAAAAGCTCAAGGGGTAATTGACGGGGAGGTATTCCCTATGACCACTAGACGCACCAAACAGGTGATTCCCCTGTACTTGGTTAAAACTCAAAATAAATAGATTTATAAAATCACCAGGCTCCACGACCTCGTAGTGAGGGTGGAACCTAAGAAGAAAAGTATTGAGCCACAACAATGCTTCAGATGCCAAAGATATGGCTATACGCAGTGGAAGTGTACCTTCCAGGAACGATGCGTTAGATGTGCTGGAGGGCACCGCTCGACGGTCTGGCCCGCTCAGGTGGACAAGACCTCAAGGAAACACAAAATCAACCCCCCCCCCAAAGAGTCGCGTACTACCACCGAAAGAAGTGCGGCTGCCAGTACTTCTTCAGGAGGACTGACAATGGATCAGTTCCAAAAAGCCATGAAAGAAATGGCAGACTCCTTAATGAAGGAAACTCAGAAGATGATTATAGAGGCCCTAAAACCCAGAAATGGCAGAAAATAATCCCGCAACACCAAAAACTCTAAAGATAGTGTCGTGGAACGTAAACGGCATTAGACAGAGAAAAATAGAGATAATACAGCTAATCTCTGAAAGGACACCTGATATTCTGGCACTGCAGGAGACCAGAATAGGCAGGGCGGAAAGGTTCTCTATCCCAGGATACGAAACCTATAGATACGACAGAATCGTAAACAATGGCGGTGGCGTAGCGCTCCTCGTAAAGAGGGATTGAAGACGTAGAATAGAAGTCGTAACAATCGAAGTCCCCACCTCCAGAGGGAAGATTAAAATCTCCTCTGCGTACAGGCCCCCTACAGGGGAGTTATTACAGGAAGACATAGACGATTTGCTAAGGGGTAAACACCCCCGGATCATCATAGGTGATCTGAACTGCAAACATCCGCAGTAGAACAGCACTACGCAAGACAGGAACGGTCAAAGACTCCTGGACTTCACTGAAGCCCAAGGGGGTACATTCATAGGACCAGACAGGTCAACGTTTCTACCAAGAAACCAAGGCAGTCCTCAGGTGCTAGATATAGCAATCCTAAAGAACATTGTCCATGACTTTGAAATCGAAACCCTAGAAAAAGGGACGTCGGATCATAATCCGATCAAGCTATTTCTGGGTAATGATGATAGGGAACAGGAAACCACAATAAGGAAGACTGGCGGACTTACCAACAAAAAGTTTAAGACAAAATCGAAATCGCAGCCATTAATGACTCCCAGGAACTAGAAAGAGCCGTAGAGACTCTTGAGACAAAAATACTGGAAGCTTTCCACGAAAGCACAGTAATAGACACAACACCATACTCACAGCTTGGGAGCGATATACCTCACGATCTGAGAATTCTCATCAGAGAGAACAGACGACTTAAGCGTGCCTACGGACGGAGGCACCTTGAGCAGGACCGCATAGCCCTAAATAGGCACTCAACTAAGTTGAGAGATGCACTGAGGGAGCATAGAGACAGAATGTGGAGTAACAAACTCCGTGAACTAGACACCAGAGATAAAACTGCGTGGCAGATGCAGAAGAATCTTAGGTCTGAAAGAACACCAATGCCTCCCCTGCACGGGGTAGGGGGTATGGCTTACACAGACCAAGAAAAGGCTGAAGCCTTGGCGGACACTCTCGAGCATGAGTGCCGTCTAAACCACCATCCGCTAGAAGATGATCAACACGAAGTTGAAATAATTAATGACACAGAAACTCCTGCTACGGTAGAGCATCCGGCTACACCTCAGGAGATCGAAGGAATCATAAAAAGCCTGAAGAAGCGAAAAGCTCCAGGCAAAGACGGAATTACCAATCAGATGTTAAATCAACTTCCTAGAAAAGGAATTGCTGCACTAACCAGCATAACAAACGCGGTTATGAGACTGGACCACTTTCCCAACAGGTGGAAGCATGCGGAAGTAGTAATGATTGGTAAAACGGCGAAAGACCGAACTTTCCCCCAAAACTACAGACCGATAAGCCTGCTGCCCGCACTTAGCAAGCTCACTGAAAGAATCTTGATCACCAGGATCAAAAATGAAACAGCAGCCCTAGACATAATCCCAAGTGAACAATTTGGCTTCAGAAGCGGTCATTCTACTGAACTACAAGCTCTAAGAATGGTTGAAATTGTCACCAGCGGTTTTAACCTAAAAGAGGCTACTGGCATGGTCTTCCTAGACGTAGCCAGAGCCTTCGATAGAGTATGGCATAAGGGAATTGTATACAAAATGCAAGATGCTGGATTTGCAACTAACACTTGCAAACTAATAGCCCACTATCTTAAAGACAGAACGGCAAGTGTCAGAGTTAAAAACTCGAGATCGACACAAAGGAGACTAGAAGCGGGTGTGCCCCAAGGATCTGTGTTAGGACCGCACTTATATAACGTGTATACACATGACATCCCTAAGACACACACCACTTCTCTAGCCCTATACGCGGATGACAGTGCTATAGCGGCCAATCATAGACATCCAGGAATAACATGCGCAGGAGATTGCAGGAAGAGATAGATCTGATAAGTGACTGGTGTATCACTTGGAAGATCAAAATAAACACACAGAAAAGCCTCCTCCTACTCTTCCAAAAGAGGAGAATGACGCCCCCCAGTGGCTATAAACATAGAAGGAAGGTCAAATATCTAGGGCTGACTATGGATAAGGGGCTAACATGAAAGCCTCATATTGAACAGACAAGAACAAAGACTAGCAGGGCTATGGCTAGACTATACCCTCTTATGAACCAAAAGAGCCCTAAGGCTCTTCGGACAAAGCTGACAATGATAAAGATGATCGCAAGATCACAACTGACATACGCCCACCTACATAAACAAGTTAGCATCAACAGAAAACAAGTACCTGAGAATGGCAGTCGACGTACCATGGTACGTCAGGAACGCCCAGACACACCGGGACTTGCAATGGGAACCACTGCAAGACGAAATCAGGACCAGAGCCATGAAAGGCATCCAGCGGGCAGTGGCACATCCAAACGAAGAACTCCGAAGGCTGCTGGACGACGACCCCTTGGAGGAGCGGCGGGCACATAGGGTCTACCACTGTAGACCCCGCGACCACACACAACACATACACTGATAATAATGCCCTTTCCTTAATTTCCCGTTTCAGAGATACTCCCTATATGTCCGCGAAGCATATAGGAGAGGTGCGATGTAAGTACACACATCCGGATGTGTACGAGCTGACGCACCTAGGATAGAGAAGACTTATAATTTATTAAGGCTCTAGGCTCGTTAAACCGAAAGTACCTATCACAGAGAGGCGGTTCCCTAGGTTAGGGAACCGGGTGTTGGTGGGACCTCGGGCCATTTGGCCCCTTCGCGCGCGATTGCAGATGTAACAATGAAATTACTGCTTTAATTCTTTTGGACCTTACCAAGGCCTTTGACTTTTTAAACATACAAATTTTAATTTCAGTACTAAATTACATCCTGTTTTCATTAAGTGGTATAAATCTCATAAAATCATTTTGAATGTAATTGAGTGTTTATGTCCTATGAACAAAATACAAGTTAAATGTGCTGTCCTAAAGATGTGCAATTGTGCCCAATTTAAATTGCTATTTTCACTAGCCCTGAGGAAGATCTTAAATGAAAATCGAAAAGTTGGAATTTTGAAAAATAAGGCATTTTGGGTCGTATTTTATGTAGCATATATACAAGTAGATTTCGCTCGAGTTAAAAGTTTTGTCAGTACCACCTTTATGCTGATGATACTTAGTTGTATTTTTCGTTCAAACCTTCTGAGTATAGGTAAGCAGTTAATAGAATTAACAAGGACTTAAATGCTTTTTTAAAAATTTCATCTGAATATATGTCAAATAATTCCAAATCGGTTATTGTTTTGTTTGGAAATAAGAAGGTTATAGATAACATAAGTCAAAATTTTAATATAACGGATAAACAACGCCTTGAAATAACAGACAATGAAAAAAGTTTCGGACTAACTTTAGATTCACAGCTCCGTGTTAAGTCCGATATATATCATGTATGCTCCAGAAAACATACGCCAGCTTAAAATCATTATATCATCTTAGGCAATACCTAGAGAAAAATATTAAAAAAGAGCTTTGCGTTTGCCTGGTTCTGTCACATTTTACTCATTCTGACCATGTTTATGGCTATGCTTAGATAGCCAAGATTTGCTAGAATTCAAAAATTCCAAATAATTGCATTCGATTTATATTTGTACAAAGATAATGTCGAATATCTCACCAACTTGAGGATGTTTCGCGGCTAAATATGACCAATAGACGTAAATTACATGCCTTATGTTTATATCTGGCATGAATGAAAAGCCATGATTAGGAGATAAAACACTTCCCCTACACTAATTACTTCTGTAATAGATTTAATTAAAAAATGCGTAAACAACATTTTTGTACATAACTGGAAAAATTCTGTTTGACATGTACTTAAGGTTAAAGATTCTTATATTTTTATAAATAATAGTGTTAGGTCTTTAATAATTTATTTAGGCTTATACAGTGACGACATTGATAGTGAAACCGAACTGAATATAGAAAAGTTTAGAGTAAGTTGTCTAAAAAACTAAGATGCATTTTATCAGATTATTAAAATAAAAATATAGGGTTTAAGTTTTGTTAATATTTATTAAAAATGTCATAGATAAATACATAATTATTATTATATTATTCAAAAATAATATTAAAACATTTTTTAACTCCTTATCTTCTTGGTTTAAAATAATAAGTGAAATTTCTCGAATATTATGGGGACAAAACCGGCACCTGCACCCCTTTAAGAGTGTACTAAAAATCTCGACAATAAATGTTTATTAGGTAGCTAATGTATGGGGGGGTTTATAGCTAAGGGTACCAGCTAAATGTTATTGCAGTTAAGAAATCAACAAACAATTCTGAAACGGATTATACATACAATGTACCTGCATCTATCTAATATGTTGAAACTAGCGTAACTTTCAGCGAGACTCTTACGCGATACGAGACTGAGAAAATGGCTCGCGCGATTAGACGAGACTATTCGAAACTTTCGTCTCGTTGGTCTTGTGGGGATCACTATTAGAGGCTTACTTTTTTAAATAAAGGATTTTTTGTTTTTAGATTCTTCTCACTAGCTACAATTTTAATATAAAGTACTTTTTTTAAGTTAACAATAAAGAAGATGGTGGAGCATTTATAACCAAAACCCTTTTACATTTTGGAAATAGGAACAGTTAAATACTAAAAATTAACAAAAGCTACAATAGAACCAAATAATCCGAAGACAGCAAAACATATAGGTTAGTTTTTAAAACCTATTCATTCAAGTGAAACCAATGTCAAAAAATCTATCAGTTTTATATCGACCGAAACCAGAACCGATGTCAAAACGAATATTGCTAGGGACAACTCAGGTCATGGTGTGTATATTAATTTTACATGTAGATAAATTTATTGCATTTTTTTTTCGTTATATAAAAGAAAGTTAAAATTTTATAAATTTTTAAATGTCAATGTAGGTCTTTCTTTGCATTTTCTTCTCTCAGACTATAATGTTAAAATCGAAATTTAAATTCAATAGAAATAATATTTTTGTTTCCCTAAGATAGGGAAAACGAGCACAGTTGTAGTCCCTTCAAAAGCAAATTATTCAGCGAATATCTGAATTATTGACTCGAAACATAGCAAAGTGACTAGTTCTACCTAAGTGTCACTAATGTGAGTGACGAGTATTGTCCTTTGTTAATACGTCCATTTTCTCAACAGTTAGCAGATGTAAAATATATTTAAGAGATCTATTTTCCCCAAAATGAACTTCGAAGTCTCGATCAACTCGACTGAATGTTAAGATAAATGTTAGGTCATAATCACCACTTAAAACCTGCAAATATTTCATTTCAGTAATGAGGGTTGTATGCAAATTAATTTACTTGGCCTCAGTCACTAGTATGCCTTATCTGATAGAGATGCTTAAGTGTAATCGATTTACAGGATAAACGTTTTTTCGTATTCCCAATGAAAGGGACGATTTACTTTGCATAACATATTAAAGGATTGACGCTTTTAATATTTCTAGATTTTTTTTTAGATGAACTTAAAAACAAACTGGTACTGTAGACAAGTGACAACCTAAACTTGCTAAAGTAGTATTTTACCTCATTTTGTCTATAGTGTAGTACAGTGGCGTATTGGCGTGTATAGAAACCGCTTCTGGGGTGGGTTTTGAGACGATGAAAATTTTCAACAACCAAAAAAAAAATGTCATTCCTTGATTTTCGTTGTAGGTAAAACTATAGTGGTTTAGTTCTTTTATATTTTTGTTAATCAGCATTTCTAGCAATATTTGCGAAATATAATATGTAATAATGACAGTGCTTATTTAATAAAGGGTAACTAAAAATTCCATATTCAAAACTTCCAAATGTTCATATTTAATTTTGGGCAAACTACTAAAAGCATTCCAATATTCGCAAAGCTATTGTGGCCTCCGGTAGCGACACACCTGGCATGTATGTGTTTTCATTTAAAGAAAATAAGAACCTTTCTTGAGTAATTTTGTTTCGATATTGCATGTTCGTATTGGAATTGCAAATTCTCGAATGATCATATATGACCTTTTCCCATTATCATTAAAAATATATGATTAACGACATGTTTTTGTATATCTTTATTTTAATTATCCCTTAGACTGCTAAAGTCGTGGTAAACAAGCTAAGAAAATTTGAACACCATAATTGATTTAGTCCAAAGTAGTCCAGAATTTTTATCATATATGATTCAACAAAACAAAAATACTGTTTTTTCAATTTGCTAGTCAGTCCCTATTTTTTCCAATAATTGTATGTTATTTTACTTCGAAATAATTCAAACCATCAATAAGAAAAGATTACAAATCTCATTTTAGGCATTTTCTCAGTTAACTAAGAAGCTCCAGCTGTTTTAATAGGTCCCTTGGATCGTTGTTATGATAACAAACCATAAAATTAAATACTAGGTTTTCTATTTATATATTTTATTTAGTATATACTATATTTTTAATACAGCCTTGAGTAACCCCCTCTGTGATTTTGATTAGATTTTTTTGTTGGTGACTTAATGTTATGTCAATGCAAAGGGCAAATTTTTTACCTGTTATTTTTCAAACCATTAAAACCTCAATATTCTTTTGTTTGATTTTGTCAGTAGAAATGGGCAGATTTATTATCAGTGTTCGATAAATTATTTTAAGGATCACCAGCAAAAAACAGAGTACTGGCCTATATAAAATTGTCGATTTTTTAACAATTTTAATTTAACTAACATACAACTAAAAGGTAAGATCAAAAACAGGTTTCAAAAGACAATAAACACTAAAAAAACGAGTAACTGTTAAAACTTTTTAACTATTTTTAAGTCAAAAAATGAAATGTAAAGCAAATTAAACACTTTTTTTAGCAAGTTAATCAGTTGTATGTTCGTGTACAATCTGAGTATTTAAAAGTAGTATTCGAAATAGATATGTTAAGCGTACATGAAAAATAAATGGCTTGATTGAACTTATGATTTTTCAATTTTCACAAATAGGAGAGAGTGGGGTAAAATGAACCTTTCGGGTCAAAATGATCCCTCGATTATTGGCCGTACCAAATAACATCTGGCAAGCAATAAGTGAACGTAAATATTTGTAGTGTTTTATGTAAGGTACGCAATATACTTGTATGCATAATATGTTCTGGAGATGCTATGATTCTCTAGTAACCTTTTCGATAATTTTTGTTGAATTTGAATAGTTAGTTCTAAATATAGACATATTAGTTTAATTAACGCTTTAGTTAGGCGGCCATTTTGGATTAAACAATAGAATGCATAGTGGGTCAAAACGATCCCCTAGACGCAGGATAAAATGATCCCTATCCCTGAGGAGACCATTTTACTTCACATTTCCAAATATTTATTTTTATATATAGGCTTTTTAACTTCATAATTGTTTATTTGTTTCAGAATGCCATGAACGTACAAACGTAAAACCGATAGACAAAACTGGGATCCAGTTAAAATGAAAAATGCCTTAGAAGAAGTAGGAAAAGAAATGCCTGTCAAAACTGCTGCACGAATTTTTAACATTCCAAGAATGGCTCTCAAGTGTTTTCGCCCAAACAGGAACAAGAGTTAGTATCACATGTTTTGGATTTTAAAAGCAGGATTTATGGACTGAAGACTCGTGATCTGCGGCAACTCGCGTACCAACCGGCTGAAAAACATAAAATCCCTCACAAGTTTTCCCATGTCGAAAAGGCAGATGGTAAAGAGACATCCATAGATTTACCTAAGATGCCATGAAGCTACTTCAGCCGCCAGAGCGAGAGCTTTTAATAAACCGGTGGTGGCGAAATTTTTTAATCTACTTAAAGAGGTATTTACAAAACACAATTATGCACCTCACAAAATTTACAACGTAGATGAGACTTCAATTTCAACGGTTCCTGGACGAAATTCAAAAATATTAGTCAAGAAAGCTTCAAAGCAAGCATTAGCACGAATAACTTCAGCAGAGAGTGGTATTTCAACAAAAGCCATTATTTGCGTGTCAGCTGCAGGAAGTTTTGCTCCGTCTATGCTAATTTTCAACAGAAAGCGGCCGAAAGTGGGACTAACAGATGGTGCTCCCCCTGGGAGCATTTTTACATGTAATGACAGTGAATGCATGCGAACAGAAGTTTTTAAACAATGGTTTGACCACTTTTGGTTTTTTATAAAACCTAGTGAGGAAGATCCAGCTCTGCACATATTAGATGAACATTTATCCCATACAAAAAATCTTGATGTGAACCTAAAACCTAGAGAAAGTTTTGTGACTATATTGTGCCTTCCGCCTGACTGCACACATAAACTTTAACTTCTGGACGTCGCAGTAATGGGTCCTCTTAGTGTCTATTTAGATCAAGCATTGGAAGAATGGTTAAACCACAACCCTGGGAGAACTGTATCGGCATAATTCAAATAAGCAAAATATTCTGTGAGGGTTACCTTAAAGCATGCATAGTGACCAATGGAATAAACGGCTTCCGTAAAACTGGAATTTATCTATTCGACCCGGAAGTTTTTCTATTGTCATATTATTTTTTTCGTTTTTCAGTGTTGATTTTTTTACGTTAATGATAGCTTTTGTTCAAATATTTTTTCATCGGTTTTATCTTTTTTCTTTTGCATTTCCTCTTCCTTTTTTTGTTCAATTCTTTCATTCTCATTTCTGTTTTATATGTCTTACAAAAAATAACATATTTAAATTATTAACGCATGGTTTTTACAGTTTGTTTGAAAAAAGACAGTAATTTGTACATCATACTTTCAGCAGTTATCGACGTGACCAGTATCTGTTTTATAGTAAAATAGGTATAAAAAATTATTGTTTTGGCAATTTTTGTGAAAATATCAGAGCAGAGAAACATCAATAAGAAATTTATAAACAGTTAATTTAATAATTGGCCAGGAAGGCTAATCTTTCTTCTTCCCACATTTATAGCATAGATCATTGCCCCTTAAGAATATTTACCTAGTAAAATTCCGTGAAAAAAAATATAGGTTAAATTGGTTGTCAAAGTAAGAGAAATACACCATACTTCAGACACAGTAAGTAAATGAAAAGTTAAACTTAAAACAAGTAATTATGACCAACATGTATTTAGGGTTTAATAAGCAAAAACCATAAACAAAATTTAGTGCATCATTGGTCAGGACTGTTGGTAAAATTTAAGTACAAATTGCGTTAAACTTGGGGCTTCCGTAAAATAAAAGGTTCTCATTTTTCTTTTATTTTGGCTATGACCTGAAAACAGTTCCTAACAAAAATAGCGGAACTATTCAAGATTAAGACTGCTGACTTTTTGAAATTGGCAGTATCTGTTTGTAGATATACAGGTCCTATCTTAATATTTAATATTAGATGAAATTTTAAAATATTCCCTTTAGTTCTTATTATGTATTCAATATGATTTAACTAATATTAACTTTTTAAGATTATTCTTTACTCTTACTCTCCTAGTTATCTACCTTGTGTTGCGAGTACTTTACAAGATCCGATATGGTCTAGTGGCTAGGATACCTGGCTTTCACCCAGGAGGCTCGGGTTCGATTCCCGGTATCGGAAACACGTTTTTTAATTTAAAAGTTTTAATGTTTTACAACGTCCTTTAATTTATCTTTACTGCCACTACTATGAAAGCGTGTAATTTCGGATGTCGTGAGAAATCATTTCCCACGACTCCAACTGGGTCGTAAATAAAATGCAGTCTAGATCATATTTTTTATTTTATACAACGACATATAGCTAGAAGTTGCTCAAGTAGCGTCTATTTGTATACTAATTTTCAGTGTCCATGTGTCAAATATTTAAAATATTTTTGTCACTAAATGTTGCATTGTCGTATAAGAAGGAGAAGGTACAAACAAGTAAATTTAGGTATATACCTACCGAAATACAGTTGTAGAAAAAATACAGTGTATAACACTTTTGAAAATAACTAATGTTACTGTTGCGTTTGGACAATCTGACCACAGTTTGCTTTGTAGAATGATCCCCTAACCTTTTAATAATAAATTGTACTCTTGCCCAAAGTATACTGTTTTTTCGCAAGGAAATCTTGAAATTGTGTTTGAACAGAAGCTTTAGACTTTTTGGTGGTGTTTTTTGGGGTAATGTCGAGTGGGATGGAATTGATCTTGGGTGCTGACTTGATATTTATTTCTAAACTATTAAAAGGTAAATATGCGACAACCGTTGACCATTTGCAACGGTGCCAAAATCTTGTTAAATAATGGCGAATGAAGTGAACCTTTCTAGGTTTAAAAATGATTTCTTTTTAGTGTTAGTTGTTAAGAAATAGACAGAATAGTTTGCCGTTTAAAAATATACTTTCAAAAATTATTCACGTTAAGCATGTTATCTTTGCAGTGGCATATACGGAAATTGCTTTTGGGGGAATATTCAACAACAAAAAAAAGTCTTCAGTTTTTGTTCTTCACGTAATTGAGGGGAAATAATAAGAACAACCAAAAAAAGGTCACTACTTTATTTTTTATTCTTGTTATAGATTTATATATAAAACTGTCTCTGGGGACGGTTTTACCCTCCAATTTCGAAAATAAGGTTCTTACTTTATACTATTTTTATCATTTTAGCTGTAATAAAAGGGGGGGAGGGGGTTAACCTATATACGCCACTGTATCTTTGTAGAATCGTATAAGATATTAGCTTTTTTTATTCCAACCTTACCTTTCCAATTAGTTTATTGCAAGTTGGATTATAGTTTTAGCTTTTGTTATGCAGGGTCCAATTGATTAATATGCTGGAGTAAGATAATTACTGAAGTGGCACTGATCAGTTGATTTTTTAAATATTTGGTCAGATCTGAAATTGGGGGTGCAAGCTAAAGTTGTGATAATATTAAAAAAAATTACAACTGTCAGAAAGTAAAATTTTCGTAGTTTAGATAGTCCAGTTACGGAAGCGTAGAAGGGCCACAATTTTTTTTATTTTTCAATTCTGAGTTTTGTTAAATTCTGAGTTTAGACTCAGAATTTAACAAGATTCTGAGTTCAAAGTAGGAATTTAATAAAATTCTGAGTTTAAAGTCGGAATTTAACTAAATTCTGTGTTTAAAGTCTGGAACCAAAAAAACAAATTCAATATTCTTGTTTGAACAATGGCAAATGCGCTATGAATTGTTCCACCAAACTATAGATAGTTAAAAAATGATAAAAGGGGGGAGGGTACAAAATAAAAGTTTCCTATCTTTATTTTTGAGTGTTAAATAAGTCTCTGACAAATTAAACATATGTTTAATTAGTTCATTTTATATATTTTTATTTATTTCTATTGCTGAAAAAAAACCCAAAATGAATAGAAGAAAACATATACAATAAAAGGTGTCTCGCGAAACATACTGACAGATCTCCCCGTCTGTTTCAGGGTGATTCAAGTTGAGTGTCCTATTAGAAATATCTGGAGAACCAACGAATAGGATGTTTTGAGAATTTGGCTTTGGCCATAGATGAACATAATATACTCTGGTTATAAAATATTTTAAATTGCGCGGTGTTGCCGCTTCTACCTCAAACCGGAGGCATCATCCGTTTTTTAAATGAAATGCTCTATATTTTATTAATTTTTTATATTTTTCTAAAAAATCCAGGCACTTATTGAATTACTTTTCTCATGCCTAAATTTAACAGTTTTCGAGAAAATGGCGCTTGAACAATGACAATTTTAACCCTTTGAAGCTCGGTAAATCTCAAACGAGTTTACTTGCAACGAAATGGATTTCACTTATCTGTCTTAATATTTAATTATCTATTTCCTGACACTAATTTCAGGTTTGGCAGGAGACGTCAAAAATGCATTTCGTTAAATTCTGACTTTAAACTCAGAATTTAGTTAAATTCTGACTTTAAACTCAGAATTTAGTTAATTTCTGACTATAAACTCAGAATTTAGTTAAATTTCGACTTTAAACTCAGAATTTTGTTAAATTCTGACCTTAAACTGAGAATCTAGTTAAATTCCGACTTTAAACTCAGAATTTAGTTAATTTCTGACTTTAAACTAAGAATTTAGTTAAATTTCGACTTTAAACTCAGAATTTTGTTAGATTCTGACTTTAAACTCAGAATTTTGTTAAATTCTGACTTTAAACTCAGAATTTTGTTAAATTCCGACTTCAAAGTCAGAATTAAAAAAAAAAAAATTGTGGCCCTTATACGCTTCCGTATCCAGTAAATATTCATTTAATTAATAATAATTCTGAATCGAAATTAACGAATTTACGTTACTAAAAAAGAACGATAAGATTCAAATTTGGAAGTTAGTAGATATGAGGTAAATAGAAAGCCATATTTACCAGAAAAAGTTACCTAATAATAGTGCAAAGTATAAAAACGACGTTTTGGGTGTCAAATCTGCAGGTTAAACAAAAGCAATCATAAGAGCCGAAGAATGAGATCATTTACGTGGACGTCGTGCCCGGATGTGCAAAATATTAGATACATACCGGTTTTCATTAGTAAATTGTGTGTTGGTAATATTCAACTATTATTGTATTTACTCATAAAACTCAGCGTAATTTGCCAAAAGATAATAAAGCTAGCAAAAATTATATTTGACATTTTATATGCTGATGCAGCTTTTATGGCCAATTTCCAGTATTGCCCACAAAAACCGCCTCACAGCTTTCACGTGTGCCTTCTAGCACGCCAGACGTATCTTTAATATCTGTGTAAAAGGACGTCGGTAAAAATGCAAATATCATATCTGCTTGAAAAGTCTTGCGAAGAGGTACAGAGTGCAATGTAACTGTCGTAGGTGAGCACACTAAAAATGCTCTAATTTATCGAAAACATATTTAAAAAACGATAAAAACGCCGAAATTCATTCAATCTGCAATGTATAAAGGTACTTAGAAAATAAATTTGTTCAAAAAAAAGAACAGATATATCTTCATCTGAGAGCGAAGGGGACGAAATTAATGACCATATGTGCAAAGAAAAAAAAACAGGCAGTACTTGCTAAAAGAAAATAAACAATTGAAAAAAGAGTAGGAAAAGGTCAAATCTGACATCTAGCAGTCCCAGAGTGATGACAAAAAAAGAAAGCAAGGCAGTGATTACAGACGAAAAAACGTTATAGTAATAGGCATAAGAAGTCAAGCCTGTGAGGTAAAATATTTCAAAGATGGAGTTTGAAATCAATGATAGTAGTTCAAGAGAAACAGAGTTACTAGCAAACATTCCCGCAAATCAGTTCATGTTAGCATTATCTCTAAACAAAATAATGCTAATTATGCAAGCTAGAAAAAAGATGTATTAGAACAAAAGATATTCCTAAAGACAAAGATGTATGTCTTTAGGAATATCTTTGTTCAGATAGATCAGATCTTCAATAAGGTCTGAGCATTTTGAATATAACTATAAAACTTCGAAAGAGAAAACATCTTTTTTTTTTATTGGTACACCTGGTGCATTGTTATAAATATATGGCTGCCATCTACAGTCTACGGAGAAACAAGGCTATGGTCAACAGTACAGTATCTTTCCTTGATGAGAAAATGTAGACATACTTATGGACAGTTCCGAATTACGCCTATAGAGGGGTGTCTGCCTGAATTAATTTTTTTTTAATTAGCCATGTAGCTACCAACTCTAAGCAAATTCTTTATGGAAAATTAATAGTTCCTTGAGTGATCACGATGTTCATATCTTAGGAATTATTATAGTTTTAACAAACAATACATTTAAAACTTGCATAAAGGAGTTTTTTAATTACGGATCACTTAAAATTCGCTAATGTATTTAAATAAAAACTTGCTGGATGCTGTAAGTGGTGATATGCATTTCGATATGTTGTTTGAATGTTTTGAAAAAAAAACACCGAGTATACAGAAACACGAATTAGAATTGTTAAAAGAGAAAATGCTTTGTTTGTTGATAAAGATGGTGAAATACAAGAAGCAATGCAATTAATAGATTATTGTTATAAAAACACTTAAGAATTTTTCAGAAAAACCTAGTATTAGAAGCAAATATAAAGAAACTGATTCAAAAATAGTAAAGTCTCTTACAAAGCTAAACGCCTATATTAAAAGAAATTTGCTTGTTTAGTGCAGCACATGGAAACTCAAGAAAAAACTGCCAAGTTATTAATTAAGTTTTAAAATATAGCACGGATCGTTGCACAAGCATTGAAATCAGTTGTCTGAGGAATAATAACAACATATTAAAGAATACGAAGTATATACATAATACTTAAACCCATACTTTGTAAACATTGGTCATAATGTAGCAAATGGTCGGTCTGTAGTCCAGTTGGATGTGCGGAGGGAAGCAGCATGTATCAGAACTATGTTTCTCATTCCTGCAATCGATTATGAATAGGTCAATTGATCGATAAACTGGATACATCACAAGTTGTAAGTGATGATGATGTGGATGCACGATGTCGAAAACATTGTTGGAGCAGTGTAGTGCCGATAGACAAAATACAAATTGTCAAGGTGCCGCTCCTGTATAAAAATGGTGAAAAGGGCTGCGAATAATTATCGACCAATTTTAATATTGTCTATACTATTAAAAATAATTAAGATAGTGGTCAGCATTAGAATCATCATTTACCTAAAAAAAATACTCCTACAAGTGTCTATATGGCTTTCGAGAGTCAAGTAACACAGCATCAGCAACTATTTAATGCCTGATATTTAGACACAACTTGATTAGAGTGAGAAGGCTACCATAGTGTCACTTCACTTGCGAAAGGCATTTAATACTGTCGACCATGTTATGTTACTGCGCAAACTAGAGCTGCTAGAAGTCTTTGGTGTTTCTTATGTTTAGTTTTTTAACCATTTGGAAAATAGAGAACAGGTTGTTGCCGTTAATGATTGTGTCAGCTTAAAATTAATTATAAACTGCGGTCTGCCTCAAGACTCTATCGTGGGTCCTACAATGTACTTAATATTTGGTAATTCAATATCTAATTTAAAACTAAAGGGTGAAATAAAACTATATGCAGACTACACAATGCTAGTATATTTTGACAAATATCTTGTATAAAAGAAAATATTGAACATGATCTGACTTTTTCACTCTAAATGAAAATAAATTATCATATATATTTTCTTAACAATCATATAACTGAAAATCAGAATCACATTGTATTTGGAAACAATAGCACCGTAAAATATTCTAATACTACTAAGTTTTGGGTCTCTGCATTGATGAAGCTTTTTTTGGGAAAATCATTTGTTAAAGATTACAGACATTTGTTGATATTTTAAAAAGATTAAGCTATACTGTCTACATGAATTACTTCGATCAGTGTATTACTCTTTAGTGCATTGTCACTGGGGAAACCTTAGTGCTCTATGGTATCCTACTCGTAAAAATATTATTCAACCAATTTGAATCCTGCAGAATACAGCAATACAAAACTTGTATAATCTACCAATTAGAAGTGCTAAAAGACTTTATAAAAATTTAAAAATAATTCGTAGTGATTCCATATCTATATTATCTGGTCCAAGAATAAGACACTGTTCTGCATAATTCTATCCCTCGATAACTTAGTTTAGGCCTACTCAAGGGCTGGTAGTGAGTAGAGTGGTTTCTGGTTTCTATTTGTAAATTAATTTTTATTGTAAATTAGGGAGTATCTCACTTTTAATTGTGAAATGTCCATGTAATTGTATGCCTAGTTTTCAGAGGATGAATCCACATAGAATTTGTAATTTCTCTGGATTTGTGACAATAAATGTTTTCTCGTTTTTTCTAAATTTACGAAAAGCTTTGGGAACATCAACGCTATATTATTACAGTATATAATACGTAACTGGAATGGTCCCTTTAATAGAAACAAGGCGAGGGAATCGTTTCAGTTATGTAGTATAGTGAAATCACTGACCACATCCCACTCTTAAAAATTCCAGGATAATGTTTATTTTTTTGTAACATGATAGACGTTAAGGAAATGTAGTTAACAAAATTCATTAGGATTTGTATTAATACAGGTTAACAACAGGTAATGTATTAATAATTTTCTTGTTTAAGAAATAAATACATAATCGATAAGATAAGATCCATGTAACGAAATAATAACATACAGGGTGCCTAATTAAAAAAATTAAGCTCATATATTTTTTCTATATTTTCATATTTTTTAGAAATTGTCGATATACTTATAATAAAATAAAAATCCTACAACTTTTGTATTTAAAATTAAATCTCATATAGTTAAAGCTCTAACTGAGTGTCAAAATATAAAAGAAAGTCTTGTAAATTTAATACGGTATGGAAAAGTATCTACTATGTTCGCCAAAACATATTATATTTGTTTTATGATCTACATCTAATGTTTTTATTCACAAAAAAGGGGTCAACTGACGCGACGTGTTCGTTCAATTCCGTCATGATCTTTCAGTGTGAGTGAAAAAAAATATCAGTGCGGAACCCGTATATTTTAGGTACACACGACCGGCACACTGACATCTTTTACCTTTAGTGTCAGTACCAATATACATAAAGGATCACTTGATATTTCATTGATATGTACAGTATAATAAACCAGAAAACTAAAAGAACCAGTATAATTAGACTGCTAGAATATTGAATAAGGATTTTGTTTTATAACATAAAATACGTTCGTGTTGTGCAATCAGTAAAAACATATTATAAATCGGAATATGGCTGAAACCTTTTTTTTTCACGAGAACGAAATAAAGCAAATAGAACCGAAACAATGTTTTGTCAATATAACGGAAAATAAACATATAGCTCACGTGCATGACAGCCTATATGCTGCAGACATGCATCTGTTTTTAATATATAATATTATTGTATTGTTGTGTAGTGCATTTCACCTGAGGAATTTAAATAAACCATTGGCGGGTATTAGTTGGATGCTACGAAAATAAAGATGATAGCCGTGTTTACACAAAATGTATAAAAATATTTAAACGTTACTATGTTTATATTTCAATATCTATCATTATTATTAACATATTCAAAGCACGATTTACCAACTAATGTAATAATTCAAGAAATATTAATAGTAAAAATTATATTAACTTTTATCCAATTGCATTAGGCAGTAAATAAAATACTGATAAAAACAACGGTTTGAAAACAATATCAAATAATTTAAGTAACAATAATTTAAGTAAGGAAACAAATATATTATATAAATACTTAGCTTACAAATGATAACTATTATTAAGTTTTTTGATTGAATTATTAATACCATTTTTTACTTACTTACACATAAGAACTCAAACATGAAATTTAAAAGCCAGAAGGATCTAAACGAAAATCAAAATATATACAGCTAAAACAAAGAGAAAATCCTGAGAATTGTATATTAATGTAATTGTATATTAATCATGACATACTAATTATATACACAAGTGTCTATCTTAAAGAAATAGACTAATAACTTAACATTAAATAATTTGTCCGGGTTGTTTTGAATTCAGAATTTTACCAGTATGTCTCTATATCACACTTAATGCTTGCACATTTGAAATTAATCTAATAACTAGTTCTTTCAGACTGATTTTGGATTTGTACCAAAATTTTACGAGTTAAATCCAACGTAATATTTAATTTGTGTGCAAAATTTGAAATAAATTTAATAAGTCGATTTTTCATAATAATTTTTTTAACATTTCATTAGACTACGAGATTTTTAACAAAATGCTACCAGGTCATCGACATATGACATTTAATTATTGACTAAAATTTGAAGTCAATCGTGTAAGTAAATTTTTAGCTATGCCGCGAAAGACCGACGGAACTGAAAAAACATGTTTTTTGGGATCTACTGGCCTTAAAGATCTATAAAAACTTAAGAGGGTGACTTTTTCAAGATTACAACGGTTACAAACGATCTGTAAGAACTTGACCTACGAGTTATCTAAAAGACATAAACCAAACACTTCAGTTAGACCCGTCGTAAGAGTATCAGTTGATTTCTTGTTTAGTAAAATAATTAAAATGAATATCATAAGGAGTAGTGTTTTATTTTGATACCTAGGGCCGTAGGTTCCTTAATATACATTTTTAGACCCTCATCAAAAAAGTAATCTAATTTTTGCTAGAGTATTGCTCAAAATATTTCATTGAGATAAATACTTATAAAAATAATTGTGTTTTTTAATTTGTGAACCATGGTGTGTTTGCTGAAAAAAATTACAATAACGGTAAAATTTCGGTTACGATCGATTTGGATGAATTTTGGCACACCAGTATTCCGGTGTTGTTAACTTTATTTGGCGACGTTTTTCTCGAGCTATCCATTATCAAAATTATAATAAAATAGTGGTAAACTATTTCCTGAAATTTTGTAGAAAATCGACGGAAGTGACAACAAAAATACAAAAATTTCATATATTTTTGAATTTCTTACGTTATTTTATAGAAACAGGTATAACAAAGTAACATTTGACATTAAGAAAAAAGGTTAGATTGAAAACTAGGAAATCATAGCATGTCTAATAAATACACGGAAACTTTTGTAAATGAAAGATCAAGAAAATTTAATGCGAAATAACAGTATTAATTAAAACATAGGTATAACTTCTACATTTTGATTGTATTTTATACCGATTTTGTCATTTGTCAAAATACTTGTAAAAAGAAAGAAAAAATATGTCAACATTTTATAGGATTTGATAATCAATAACAAACGAAACTTCGCGGAAAAAACCTGACTTTAGATTCGTGATTAGCGCACGAGAATCTACTAGTGTGCTAAAAATTACGATAACTACTAAACTTTTTAATAACGTAACTAACATATTTTTATTTGCATCTGCCGCACTGTCTTATATCATATCTGCTTTTCGACATCCACTCTAAAGAGTTAAATATCTAATATACCAGTATACCACTTCTTCGAATTACAGTAGACAAGTTCGTCTATCTGTATCGTGTAACAAAAAGAACCTTGACTTTACGCTAGTTTTTCGCCAACTTTACCAAAAGATCAACCTTTTATATTCTATAGGAAAAAGGAGATTAGCTCGTTGATGAGTGGCGGGAAACATCACTTATCCTAGGCCTTTATCATATTTGCCATCCTCGTGTTATAGTTGTAAGGTAATAATAGGACAGGTAAACGGTTAATATCTAACAAATTGATGCATAAAAGTTGTTCTCCCTCTTTTAATTACAACTGTTCTAAACTTCGTAACTGTGGAGTGGTTTTCTAATGCTACTTGGTCTTCGTAATACTGCTTTGACAGTTCGAGTGTCACAAACTGTAACGTCATTTCATGATATTTTAGGATTAATTATTTGGTCTGTTGCGTTCTTCTCTAGCAAAACTTGAGATGAAGAACCTGAATTGTGAATTGTAGTTAAAAATATTGTTTTGCTTAAGGTTACTACTATCAGTTACAGATTAAATATTTGAGTAATTCTGGATGAAAATAAAACAGTTAATTACTCCAATTTTTATATTTCTGTCTCTCTTGCCATAAAGGAGCTTTGTTTTGAAGACGTATCATATTTAGATAATATTTAATTAATAGCAATATAAAGATACAAATCCAATCTCTACCAAACTTATGTCTTAAAAATACTTAAAATTATGTTTGTTTTTAACATTTTTTGACTATAAATATGATACATATGTTAAAAACTGTTTAAAAATATATTAAAACTAAATGCAAAATAGTTAAGATTTTCATCAAAGAAAAGTTTTTTCTTATTATAGCTAAAGGAAGTTGCTAACACCCTTTATATGAATTGTTTCCAAAATCTTCATATGATGATAACTTACGAAATTAATTGCCTTTTCTAATTTGTAAATTTTGGTAAATTTGCTGAACCAATATTAATTATAGCTAATGGATAATGGAATTCGAAAAGACACATTCTGGGAGGTTGTAGTTACAAAATATATTTTAGTCATATTACTAAAACTCAACAAAGACCATAATCATGGACCTACAAAATTTTACATTTTATCTGATATCACCTCTCTAGGGATAAAGGATCCCGCCGCGTTGATTTACACTCAGTCACAATTATTAACTGTTTTGGCTTGACAATCGTTAATCAAATGTTTTTTAGACTCCCATACCCCAAATTTATGCCATACCTACATAATAATCGCCATGGGGTGCAACTCCTTACGGGATTGGGACGAAGGCCCTGTGTTCGATTGAGAAAGGATGCTAGTGGCAAGCCCTTTAATGTGTTTCGATGGTTTTGTCTGAGATAAAGCTATCTGCACCAATGATGATGAAACCAGTCAAAAATGATTATTCTCCCTTAAGTTTAGCCTTGCAAGCTAATCTGCAAAATTTTGAATTCGGATTTTTTTTATTCATTATTTATTTTACATATAGAAGTGTTTCAATTCCTGCGACTCTTACGTAAATAGTTCAAGAATATTGTTGCTACAGCTACCCCTTTGTTTAAAGGCATTTTTTTTAACTTTTATTATATTTTTTGTCATCGACTACGACGCAAGAAATTTTAATAAAAAAAATATAATATAAAATAAACTCTTGTAAGCGAATTTACAAAACTACCTGGTAAAATTGGAAAAAAATGGGAATTTGCAAAAATTCAAACAAAATAAGCCGTTTTTTTGAAGTTGCAGTTTTTTTTTATAAGATAGACAGTAGTACACAAAAACACATTAGGCATGCGTCATAAATTGAATCTTTGCCTACTAGTCATTTAAATTTGGAGATTTAAGCATCAAGTAGGCCATTCGGTCATAACGTAATCCCAAGATAAGCAATAAGCTCTGCCTTTAATATTAACACATAATATACTGGCTTCTTACTTTAATCGTATAATTCTAATAAGGTGGGCTTTAGGTATGAGACGGAATAAAAACATTCCAAGCAAATTGTTATTATGTTTAAGCCTGATTATTGAAATATTGGGAATTTAAGTATTGCATTTTTATCAGTTGCAAAAAAGTTTATTTTTTCATTTATAAAAAAACTACGGACTTTCCAACATTCTGTTATAAAAAGTACACTAAATATTTAAAAAAAAACAACTCTGCCCTGAGTCTGCTCCAAACTAGGTTCTAATGCAGAACGTATCGTTTTGAGTGTGTTCATCTCTTTTTCACTTAGCATCGTTGTCTGTCTCATGTACTCGATTTTTTACCATCATAAGTCGTCAGATGAATCGCACCTACAACTACAAGGTTATACAAGGTTATTAACCTTTAAAAATAAACTTCTTCTTAAAACAGTGAACTTCAACGAGAATATTTATTAACCGAAAAAGATCGTGTACGAACTTTCGTTCAGCATCTTTCACCATACCTTATATTCCATTTTTTTTTACCGAGGGCCATTTTTCAATCCCCCTCCCCCCCCCCGAGTAAGGTAGATTTTAATAAAACAAAAGGTTCAATAGCACTTCGTTTTAATTTCTCTTTTCAATAATGAAATTGTATTTTTAAAACTCTAAGAAAAATATACTGAAATCTTAAAAGAATTATTAAGTAGGTTTCCTAAGTACAAAAAAGTACACATTTTTGAAAATTTAACAAAAATGTACTTTTTTTGTAATTTTGTTATTTTTTATTATTGATTTATGACCCTAACCCTCTAAAAAAACTTACATATACTCTACACATCTAAAAGTGGAATGTATGTATAGTGTTAGTGGCCAAATTTGCAGAAAGAAGCGGCTAAAATAGCAGTTTTGAATCTTATTAACGTTGATTCAACATTCAGTATGAGATAGTGTGCAATAATGTCAAAGATAACTCTAAGCAGCATTCACAAAATATTAAAGTCTCATAAGACAAGATTACACTTAATAATGTAATTGTACGTGTGCCTACACTACGAGGGCCTGACGATTTATTAGGCAGTGAAGCACCGGGTTGCAGTGCAGGATGTATTAGTTTCCGATAAAATGTTATAACGAATTTTGCGTTAGACTAACGACAAAATAGATAAACAAATAGAAAAACTAACCGATCCTTCTAGAGCAAAATACCAAAACTTGGATAAAGTTGAACTAAAAACTAAAGTTTGTTATTTTATACTCTAATTTTTAAATCAGATCATGAGAGAGCAACAGATGAACGTGGAAGGGATATTTTTCGATGTGTAATGAGTAAACAAAGTTTTGCATTCTTTCTACTTTGTTTACGTTTCAACAATCCTAGGTCGTCAGGAAAGACGCAAAGAAAATCCTACAGCACCAATATCTGAAGTATTTGAAAAGTGAGTTAGCAATTCTCAGACTATATATTCCTTATACGCAAACTATTGCATATATGAGATGCTAGTTCGAGGCAATTGACGCATACATAACGCATTGCGGGATTTTTTTTTCAGTGGTTAAAATTACACCTGCAAAGGCCCGAATAGGTTTATGATGCATTGAAAAAAAATGCAAAACCAACCTAGTCTGTGATGAGATTAGTCAAACAAATCGAAGGGACAAATCGCAATATCACTTCTGACAATTGATTTGTATCACTAGAACTTGTGACAACTAAAAGGTCATGGTCTTAGTTACGTTGGAATTATTAAGAAGTCCAAAAGACAAATTCCGCCAGAGTTCTTACCTAAAAAAGGCAGAAAATTTGGTAAGGATTGAACATTATTTGGTTTTACAAAAGAAGTTATTCTTCTTTCATATGTGCCCTGGAAAAATAAATCTGTTATTCTCAATCTTCAGTGCATCACTCGAAAGCATCTAACATAGATTCAGAGAAACCAGAGATCATAACATACTACAATTGCAGCGTCCACTCCAGATGTAAAATGTCCGAAGCATTCTTAGATTCGACGTACCAGAAGATGGCCTATGACGTTATTTTTCAGAATCTTGGGTATAAGTGGCGTTAATGCTTATGGTGGTCCATCATACATACAGAAGTAACCCCATTCTGGAAAAGACTGACTTTTTAAAAGTATTAATAGACGAGCTCCCTAGATCACATTATCACGTTTCTTTGCAAGAATTTTAAAACTACCCGAAGAGTGCCATGAACCTAGTAGCATGGAGAAAATGTAGAAGAGAAATATAAGTTACCCATGTACATGCACAAAACCTATATGCCTAAAGTGGTCAACGAAGCGTGCAGTAATATAAGGAAAAAATATTTTGTTTTTTTTTAAATTAGTACTTTGTTTCGGGGTCACTATGACCATACCACAAATAATATGTTTTAAAATCGATCTCACAGTAGTTAAGGATTAACGCAAAGTTCTGATTTTATACAATAAATATTGGTGCAAGCGTACTTTACCCTAAAGCGAAACCACACAAAACAGAAAATTCTCATGAGTATCCGGCAAATACAAAGGGCACATTCTTGTTCGCCGAACTTTGTAGCAAAATCTGTACCCGACTCGTCTTTTTGGGTGTATTTGCCCACCATTCATCACGAATTACAGGCGGCATTCAATAGAGCTTAACCTCTGCGGGAGAAAATAACAGGTTATTGCTGAATTGTTACAGATTTGGGATAAAATATAGTTTTTGCAATTTTTTGTCACAAATATAATAATATAGTTAGTTTTCCAAAAAAAACTGGTGAATATTTATACATTTATCAATATTTTTGTTGTCTTATATAATAACTTGATAATTTTGGTAAATTTTATTTTTAAGTACATGCCAATGCATGTAAAAACGTTATGTCTGTTTTTAAGATAGTCTTTCCTTCCTATGAGTTATTTACCGCTCTAAAAAATAATTTTAAACAGGCA
The DNA here is from genome assembly GCA_030620095.1 of Kuschelorhynchus macadamiae. Taxonomy (NCBI): domain Eukaryota; kingdom Metazoa; phylum Arthropoda; class Insecta; order Coleoptera; family Curculionidae; genus Kuschelorhynchus; species Kuschelorhynchus macadamiae. The sequence continues at coordinate 122,043 of JAUTXW010003469.1, forward strand.
GGCGCATATTATTACAAACGAAAAGGATTTCACTCAGATCAAATATAATTTGCATACATCAACACAGCGCCGTGTTGATCTAGGCGGTTTTTCGAGCTGTCATTCACCATTAAACTTGTCAGGATACCTCTCAAAAATATTTGAAGCCGAGGCGCATAATATTAAACAAACGGGTATGTGTAGACGTACAGGTGTTTACATTTATGTTTAATTAATTCGGTGGTCTGACATACAGAATACCTCAGATTCATTTATCTATTGAATTTCGATATCGGTTTTGTCAAGGCATTGACTATTAGGACCAGAAATGGTAGTGACTGCTTTTCTAATATGCTGTCTGACTGGTCGTGCATGTGAGTATCATTCTGCTTATAAACTTACATACATATTACGATTGGTGAACTCCGCACCCTTTTTTGTTTAATATTACGTTCATTTTACTATTTTAAATCCTCTAAAAGGCACTAGTGGACTTTGGATTATGGTGAAAGGCGGCCTGCGATTCCAGCCAAAAAAGGAACATTTTAGTAACCAAACGAAAATATCGCCAGTTTTCTATTTAAAGAAAAATCTTCAGAGTACAATCTTGTGATAAACTTATTACACGTCACGATCTTGTGATGAACTTATTGCACGCCTCTGTGATTGAAATACACTCAGTCATCATGGCTGAGCAAAAAGTCATCATACTATTGTATAAAACTTAAGTAAAATTTTACTAGTATAAGAAATAATCAAACTATTTTTGTTTAGTGATGTCCACTAATTTATTTCGATTTGAAAGCTCTTTCGACACCCTTCGTGTTTTTCAAAAACCAACTCAACCAACTAAAATTAAAATTTTTGACAATAATAAAAGTGTCGACCTACTTAACCTACGCAGACATTAGGTATAAAGGTTCAACAATGGGGAGTCGTTTAGGTGCATTTGATCGTTCAGTAAAATATTACGGTTATTCCACTTATTAATATCTGGATTTTCCAAGTAATTCGATTTTTATTGGCTGAATGCAACATTTTAGATGCATTGTTAAAATTGTGATTTGTCTCTAGTAAGTGTTTTGCATAATTAAAATCTGTTTTTGTTTAATATGTGATGTTTGGAATTCTTTTATACGTTTATAAAAAGATCTAGTCGTTTGACCAATATATAATTATATAAGAACCACATTCTAATTAATATACTCCAGATTTTTGGTCCTTATTTATATTAGACTTGTTATTCTTAATATTTCTATCTAATGTATTATTTGTACAAAAAACTACTTTACGATTTTTTTGAGATATCTCTCGATTTAAGTGGTAATTTTTCCGGTCTATATTAACGTGTTAAACTAAATATTTATAAATTTATTTACAATTTTGTCTACTATGGATACGACATAACCATTTTTAACTGCAATCTGTTTTATAATATTAAGTTATCTGCCATATATTTCTGTTGAAAGAGCTACATTAATTAAACGATATAGAAATTTATGAAAAGTCTAAGACAAATAAGGAACAAAAACCTGGGGCATATGAATTAAAATGGGGATCTTGTTAAAAAGTATATATTGGTCCAAAGGTTAGATATTTTTATACACGTATAAAAGAAGACAGAATATTACAAATTAGCTTTGACGCTTGACATCAGTTCATTTACAACATAGGACAAAATTACCTTTCAGCTACCAGAAAGGATTTACCAGCAAAACATCAAAAAAACGTTCGAAATTCTGCGCAGCAAACACCAGCCACTACAGAATACGGTTATCAATGTATCATCTATTTCATTAACAAATGCAGAGGAATCGGTTCTCTCCAAAGGACCGCAATTGCTCCAAGAACGATTCCAGTGGGGGACATAATAGCAAGTGTAGAGGACAGCATCAGAAAACTACTTCAAGAACAAGGCAGATTCAGTTCGATATGAAATAGCAAAAATACTTTGCAGCTCTAAACTACCAAAACTCAACTTGTCAGCGACACAGCTTGCAGATAAAGGAAATGCAACGGTGGTCATGAACAAGAACAACTACGTAGAGGATGGATCTCGGTAATACTTTAGACAGTTTTGATGTTGAATCCCTGTATACAAATGTGGTTATTGACGATTTAATTTTTATAATTGCTGACATATTTCAACATAAAAACCTTTTATGAGCAAACCTCGGATGCCGTCATGGGATCTCCGCTATCTCTTACAAACTAAATGTTGGTTTAGATATGTAGATGATACATTTGTAATATTGCCTCATGGAGAAAAAATTTAACTATATTTTTAGATCATCTAAACCACCAACATCATACTGTTTACAGGAAACCGGCACATACGAATAGATATTTAAATTTTAGTTCTTACCATCATCCAGCTCAAAAACAATCCGTCATCAATTCATTAGTGTTTAGAACTTTGTCAATATGTGATAAAAATTCAATTCCGGAAAAAAACAGAGAAACTGACTGAAGCTTTAAAATCAAACGGATATCGCACTGAATATATTAGACGTTCGTATTATAATAATCCCAGAGCTCAACCAGTATTGGATACTGAACCATTAGGTAGTGCAGTTTAAAATTTTATTCAGGGTACTACAGATAAAACTGGGAGAATTCTGCGCAGATCTAATATTCGCACAATCTTTAGCACACACAAAAAGTTTGGGCAATGCTTAAGGACACCAAAAGATGTAATTCCTTTGCAATCAGAAGAAGTTTATAAAATTCCTTGTTCCTGCGGTAGAGTGTATATAGGCGAAACTGGACGGTCTGTATCTACTAGAGTTAAGGAACATGACAGATGTATAAGTAAGAAACAAATTGTTTAATCCTAAACATCAGCACGCAATTGAAATTATCAAGCACCCTGAAAATTTCAATACAGACGCAGGCTACGTGCTACATCATTCGTGGAAACAATTCATGACAGTGAGTCGGGTATAAATATCTGAAATCTGCTCATGGGAGCTCATGTAGTATTTTGACCTTATGCAGTGACGATCCCTGAAGATACTTCGTACAATCGCAGGCGAAACGTTGGAAAATAATTTAAGTTTGACAAGGTCTAAATCTCTAAATGATTTCTTAAAACAGATTGTATTTAAACAAATCACAATTTTACCAATACATTTAAAATGTTGCATTCAGCCAATAAAGGTTACCAGTTAAATTACTTGGAAAATATAGAAATTAATAGGATATAATATTTTATTGGACGAATAAATAGACTTTCTATTCTTAAACCTTTATACTTAATGTCTGCGTAGTTTAAATAAGTAGATAGTTTACTCTTTTATTTATAAAGTCAGGGTGTCCAAACAGATGTCAAACTGATATAAATTAATGGAAATTACTAAACAAAAATAGTTTATTTATTTATTATACAAGCAAGCAACGGCTAACTCGATAAATTAAGTAAAATTTGTTAGACTTGAAATAATGTCCTCAACAGCATAATAACAGTCTTGCTAAATCTAAGCATAGAAACGCCGCCCTATTGGATGCCATTTTCTACAGGTAGATTGTAGCTGAGAACTAGAGTGTGTAATAATATAAGCGGTAAAAACTACGACCACCTTCCTACAGTAACAAGTGATACAATTTTCGGCTGAAGTGAAGTATTTAGGAATTAACCCGGATATGACGCTGAAATTGAATGCCCCTCTGAATAAAATAATTGAAAAAGCTAAACTGTCCCTGTTGACTTGCTGTAAAATCTGCGAAAGTTTGTGGGGTATGAGATTTAAACAGCTATATTAGTTATACTTAACGATCATACGACCAAAGATAGCTTGGTTCTGTAATCCGGTGAAGTAAGGGACAAAGAAGTATTGTCCAAGCCAACCATGTCACCAGTACCATGATAGACACCACGAGTCACATAAATTCATCCAACATCTTGAAAGTTGTGGAAAAGAATTACATATTGGAAATGCCATCGGGCCTGCTACCGAAGAAGTTAGTAGACAACAACACTATTCCGTAATATTCCCAAGGAAAGAGTAGTGGGATCGGAATATATCCGTTCTACTGTGCCTATTTATAGGTGACTCCAAAACCTTGAAGCAAGTGATTGTACATTCAAAACAGTCTGGAGTTGCTAAAATGCACTTGTTTGCCTAGGAAACAACAATAATGTTGCGTTATTCTAGATACCAAGACATGCAGGTCTGGAGGAAAATTAACCTGCGGACCTGCTAGGAAAGCAAGGAGCAGAGACGCATTTATAAGATCTTAACCAGTTTTAGAGATAGCACATGAAACGGCCAAGCGTGTAAATATGATCAGAATTATACTTAAAACGGCAATAGGGTTATACACTCCATGTATGGAGGATGAGGAGACATCCAGCCATGTGCTGTGTGAATGCCAGGCTCAGGTTCTCCATATTCGGTAGGGATATTATGCTACCCGAGGACTTGAAGAATACCTCCCCAAATGAAATAATAAGGCTCATTGACAAGTTAGAATTGCTTGAGGAAGTATAGAGAGGAGCCACAATATACCGTACAGACGCAGTGGAGGGTTGATTTGATCTACTCACTTTTAAACTGACCTAACCTAACCTAGTTCGAAAGTAAAAATTACCCAAGTTTGTACTACAAATGTGTTCCGTCTTTTAAAGTTTCGTTTTTGCTGGTTAACTTTTACGTTAAAACGTTTATAGGATTTACGTTGTGTTCCAGGCGTAAACGGCGTTTTTCTTCGAATTTTGTCGTATTAGTAGAGAAAATATTAAAAACAAAAATAGTTATATATTTGATTTTTTGGGCTAGAACTATTAGGTGTAGACTCCGTGCGTAAACTGGTCCAGTCCGCCCCTAGCACAGATATACCAACCGTAAGCAAAAGAATGTGTTGGCGATTGGCGCACGCCAACCGGAAAAACGATGAAGACTTGTCCTGCACTGTATCGAGAAGATTCACATATGGCAGCACTATGTCTTTTGCATTTTTTTTCAAGTTTATACTTATCACTTTACCGGGTTCTGACTTATCAGAGGCATGGCTTTTTGTAGTTGTTAAGTGTTTGGAAAACTATCGGTTGTTCCAAATGGATCAGATTTTGTTTTAAGTTTATAATGTATAACAAACATACATACATACGTTATTAAATCCTGTAAGGAAAAATTTAAGAAACAATAACTGAAACTTTATAATTCCCCCCCCCCCTATAAGCTACAATGTTGCTTATATTTTACTGTAGTTTTAAGTTTTAACTGGAGTATCTGCTATAAATAGATTTCAAGTAAAAAACATTTTATTTATCTAGGGAAGAGACAATTGTCCCCTCTAAATACGCACCTACGAAAAGGTACTTTAATAACCCAGTGTCGAATAAATATAATAATGCCTTGACTCTCAACAACTACTTACAATAATTTATTTAATACGTTATCAAATTATGTCTGATTTGCATGTTAACTAACGCATAATATGCACTTGTTGGTTTACTAAATATAGGAAGAAGTGCAAAATAATGTGGCTAACAGTGAACTTGCCTACTTTATATGCGTAATACCGTTAAGTCGCCGTTCTACTGATTCATTTAGCGTAATTCTTGATTACACTTTTTAGATTTTTCAGAAAGATTACGGTAATTCAATTACGCTTTGGGCTAAATTAAATTAGCACCTTTTTAGGTAATAATATGGTTCTATTAGTTTAGGGACGGTTTTTGGATACATGGTAAGCACAATACATTTTTATTTTTATTTAATTAACTAGGGGTAGGAAAAAGAATATTATCAATATGATATACCTATTTGATCTCGTTACATTATTATGATAATTTTAACAGTTGCGATGAAACGATTTGATGATTTTTTGTATTAAGGAATGATGGCCTGTAAAATTTGGGTGCTATTATTCTTTTGAGGTTTTTACCCGGAACTTTCCTCGTAACGGATTCCACCTCACACATGTATTTATACACATTTTATAATATATAGAGAAAATATGGAACGTAAACTGTCACGGCTTTGGTCGATTAAGAAACCATGGTTGTTAAGATTAGACCGTGTCCAATTAAAATTAATATCCAACGTTTCACCTTCGATTGTACGAAGCATCTTCAGAGATATTTACTCCACGAGATTTGAACACTGAATGAGCTCGGAGAGATTCAGACGGACTTTTATATCCGACTTGTGCTCGCCGAACCATGACCCTGTGTTAAAATCGGTTTTCACGTGTGATGTAGAGCGTGATCAATATGTTTAAAAATTTCAGTAAGTTCTCTAATGTTTCGTTCATAAAATCCTGCAATCGACGCTAGCATACTTGGCCAGACAACACTTTGTTTCTTTTTAGTACGTCGTTCATGTTCCTTAAATCTAGTTGATATTGAGCGTCCTTTTTCTACCACATACACTTCTACAGTGAAGCAAAGAATGTTAAATACTCCTTCTGTTTGAAAATATTTATGTTCCGGGGAACGCAAGCATTGTCCAATCTTCTCATGCGTATTGAAGATTGTACGTTTGTTGGGCCGCAGAAGTAATCGTCCTATTTTGTCTGTAGTGTAGAGGAAGAATGACGTTATCTAACGGTGGCTTCTTATCATTCTCCTTTCGCGAAGTTGAATTACTACATCTTTTAATTAAACCCATAATACCTTCAGTTATATAGCCATTCCCTCTTAGAGCTTCGGTCAGTTACGCTGTTTTCGATGTTAGAGAATCTTGATAAGAAATCGAAATGGCTCTAAATACTGGTGAGTTAACCAAATTTTTTTTGTGCTGGATGGTAGTGGGAATTTGCATTTAAGGATGTATTTGTGTGCGTCGGGTTTCTATACACAGAATGTCCTAATGTACCATTTTCTTTCCCTTGAACTATATCTAAGGAGGGAATCATTAAGTCAGACTCAATTACCCTTGTGAATTTAGCTTTATGGTGTTGTTGATTAAGGTAGTCCAGATATATAAAGAACAAAGTTTGGGAAACATGGGACAGTTCTATTTTAAACCTAACCAAAAATAGAATTTCTAGCCGAAGAAGAAATTCTATTTTTGGTTTTTAATACGGTCAAAAATAATATTTATAACTTAAGGCCTTTTATCCACAACATTTGTTAAAAAAACATAAACATTTTATTCTAAGGTAACAAAAAAAAAAGAAAACAGAACTACAGAGGGCGACTCTGAGAGATGCCTGTTGCCATAGAGACAGTCGGCTCAGTGGTATTTTAGAAAGGGAGAGACGCCTACATTCTAGTTTGTCTCATTTCTTGGAGCTTACATGCATTACACACATTTAAGCACATAGTGCAGTCTTCCTGAAGCACCTTCAGGCATCCTGTACACTTAATTGTGTCCACTCTTCTTTTGTTATTTTATTATAGCTGTTTTCAGCTGTTGTTCAGTCCAAGATGCAGTTGAATTAGCATTTGGGTTGCGCATATATTTTCTTGGCATTGCAAACCACGCTATCTAAAAAAATATGAAATTCAATAAACACGTTTTGATATATGAAGCGCCTCTCCTACCCAAAAGGTGCGGCATTTATCATATTAGGTGGGAAGAGAAGTTGCATCGATTTATCTGCAACCAACCAAACAACTTGAAAGATACGCGTAGATCTTTAAAACACACTATTTAATACAAAAAACACAAATAGCTCCTAGAATTTTTCCAATTACTTACTCATATTACATTTTCACAATAAAGCTAAAAAAGGTTTACCAAAAATATTCTCACTTAGCGTATTTGACTTCAAATAACGCACTTAAGTTTGACCTGCCTGGATTCTGTCAATTATACAAAATACTAAGTAACAAGACTGAATCGGGATTACGTCTTGCGGTGCATTCTTTCTGTTCGATTTAATTACCACGTAACATGCGGCGTCTCTCCATCAGCGGCATATCTCCCACATTTTGATTTTAGTGAAGGGGATGTTAAAGCAATATCCTCATAAGCCTCCATAAAAATATTAGCTACCACAGGTGATAGAGAGGATCCCATAGCTTTCCCCCGAGATTTGTTCATAAAAAGTTCCTTGAAAAATGAAATAAGCAGATGTAGGATAAGCTTCGTTTTGACTCAAGGACAGGAAAATCTCCTTATATTTCTGCACCAACTTATTCAACAACACCCTAATATTTAATTCACAGTGGAAATTGAGACTAATGTAACCATTCCCTTTGTGGATGTATTTGTTCAAAGAAAGGAAAATGGTACATTAGGACATTCTATGCATAGAAAACCGGCGCAGACAAAGAGATCTTAAAATGTAAATGCCCACCACCATCCAGCACAAAAAAATTCTGTTATTAATTCATCAGTATTTAAAGCCCATTTGATTTTTGATCAAGATTCTTTAGCATCGGAAACAGCGAAACTAACCGAAGCTCTGAGAAGGGATGTTTATTGTACTGAAGGTATTACGCGTTTAAGATATAGTAATCCAACTTCGCGAACGGAGAATGATGAGGACCCACCGTTAGGTATAGTATTGTCTTCCCTATATACATTAATACATGCTACAGACAAAATAGGACGATTACTTCGTCCATCATACGTACAGTCTTCTATACAAATTAGAAGATTGGATAATGCTTGCGATCCGCGAAAGATGTTGAACCTTTTCAAACAGAAGGAGTATATAAAATTCCTTTTGCCTGTGGAGAAGTTTATGTGAGCGAAGCAGAATGTTCAATATCCATTAGACTTAAGAAGCATGAACGATATATTAAAAAGGAACAAATTGTTCAATCTGCTGTAGCTGAACACCAGCATACTACGGGCTATAATATAAAGGTAAAAAAAATCAAGGTTTTAGCGTCGGTTTCAGGATTTTTTAAATGAAAAATTATTTATAAACATACAAAAACTTTTTCAGGGATACGGGTTACGGTCTACATCAAACGTGGAAACCGACCTTAACACAGGGTCACGGTTCGGGTATAAAAGCACGCCTGAATCTCTCCAAACTCATTTAGTATTTAGACCTCGTAGAGTAAAGATCCCTGAAAATGAAATCGAAGGCAAAACTTTGGATAGTAATTCCAATTTGATACAGTCTAATCCCAAGAACCATGACTTCTTAATTGACAAAAGCCGTGGAAGCTTCTGTTCTATGTTAGCTAACCTCTGTGTGGAGGAAACCAAGAAGAATGTTAATATTTTTGGTGATCTCCAAAACAGCAAGAAGAAGTTACTCTGCCAGTTAACCTTTCTTCTTAGATACCGAGATCAGGATGTAGTATCGAAGTCACTACAGGTGAGATATCACGTTACTTTTATGCAATAGTTAGAGCAAGGATTAAGGCAATATATCGTGATTTAGATACATACGCCTGTAAACTACTAGGAATTCAATTGCAATTAGCTTTAAGATTTGAAGAAACCATACTTAAAATTTTGGACAACATCGCCAATGAACAGGCAGTTAAATCCATCAAGAACTTACACTTAAGCAACAAAAGTAGTTTGAAGTACTCCTGAACAGAAGAAATTCAGCGAAACCACTACAGAATACAGTTGTCAACTTGTCGTCGAAGCTGTTAACCAAAGCAGAACATTCCGTCCTCTCCAAAGGCCAAATTTTGGCAAGAGCCCCGAGAAGTTTTCCCGTAAAAAACATATTATCCTCCGTGATGAAGTCAAGTATGAGACACTGAAGATTATTAAGAATTCCAAACCGCCGAAGTCGAATTTCTCCGGGGCCGAAAAACTGCAATAAAGACCTTAAATAAAAATGCCCATATCTTAGTTCTTCCAGCGGATAAACGCAAAGCTACAGTTAACATAACGGAATAAATGGAAGAGGTAACTCCACTTCTGGACAATAACACCTATAGTGTTATGGAGGCAAACCCTACAAGTAGAATTAAAAGAGGCATCACCAGTCTGATTAACGCGTCCAATCTACCTCCAGCAAAGAAGAAATCATTGAAGTGAAATTGAGTGAGACTTGAATTGAATCATTGAAATTGAGACCGAGACATTGTTTTTCTTTTCTGTAATTATTAAACCAGGTCTCTAAGAGATATTATTGACGAATTACTTCTTCAAAATCATTAAAGCTAAGCAGCTCCAAGATTCCCAGGTTCTAGACTTCCCAAGATACACAAGAACAATGTACCACGTCGACCAATCGTCAGTGCAATAAACTCGCTCACATACAAATAAGGTAAATACCTTTAAAATTTTCTTATTCCATTTACCAGAAAAACAGATTGTTTTATATAAAACTTAAGGCAATCTAGCTGGATCTCGAAGATTTTGGTCTGTTTCCATGCAGCATCACTATACACTAATGTTCCTGGTGACGATCCAATTGCCATTATATTACACATATTGGAACAGAATAATCTTGATAATAACTTAATAATCCTAGCGGAAGCATGTCTTATATATACTTATTCCATTTTTCAAGGAAGTTTTTATGAATAAACCTTGGGGGTAGCTACGGGTCTCCTCTATAACTGTAGTAGCGAAAACATTTGAGGATATTGCTTTAACATCCACTCCACTTAGACCAAAATACTGTTTCAGATATGTAGAAGATACTTTTGTTGTTTTACCTCATGGACAGTAAAATCTCTTTATATTTCTGCATCACCTTCTTAAATGCCAAATTCCCACCCAACTAGCGCTATTTCGATTTCTGATCAAGATTCTCTCAAGAACATATTATGTGTTCAATTAAAATAAATAGTAATACAATTTTGCGAAAGCAGAATGATAAGAAGCCATCGTGACGTAGTATTGTTCTTCCCTATATACATGGCACTACAGACAAAATAGGACGATTACTTCGGCGGGCCAACATACGTACAATTTTTAATACACATATGAACATTGGACTATTCTTGTGATCCTCGAAAGATGTTGTGTCTTCTCAAAAAGAAGGAGTATATTAAATGCCTTGCTCCTGTTGAGAAGTGTATGTTGGAGAAATAGAACGCTATTATAAAGGTAAAAGAAATCAAGGATCATATAAACGAAAATTTACATAATCTGTTGAAATTTTTAAATATACAAAAATCTTCAATACAGGTACGGGTTGCGGTCTACATCACACGTAGAAACCGATCTTAACACAGAGACAGATAGAGACAGGGTTCGGCGAGCAAAAGTCGGGTATAAAACCCGTCTGAATCTTCGAAACGTCCGATAGTAATTTTAATTTGACACAGTTCAATCCCAAGAACGATGATTTCTTAAAAAAGAAAATTTCACCACGATGAAAGTTCTGTTAAAAGGGCTTTACCTATTTTTGAACCCAAGTACTCAGAACTTACCTTATAATAAAACTCTCGTAATATTACAATTCATACAATTTCTATAAAATTATTGCCAAATAAATATATGTATCTATAAATTGTATATGTGTGTTATCCCTATTTCATGCATAATTTTTGTACAAACTTTGTGGCAAGTTGCTTTAGTAGTTCTTTAGTAATACTTTTTTACATTTTATTAGGCAGCCATTTTGTTCCGCCGTATTGGATTTTTACCAAAATGTTACCATTTCACTCCCATGTGAGTTAATCTTTTTCACTAAAATTTGAAGTCGGTCTGGCAAGTAATTTTTTACTACGCCGCAAGCAGACAAAGAGACAGTCAGGCAAACCGACAGATAGACCGACGGAATTGAGAAAACATGTTTTTCGGCATCCAGGGACCCTAAAACGTGAAGATCTTAAAAATTTCAGAGGGTGATTTTTTCACGATTACAATACGTTGTTAAAACAAAAGCGGTCATGTGTAATTTGTGATTAAAATATCTTCATAGAAAAAGGTTGTTGCAAAATAATTTTACTGAAAATGTTTAAAAATAAAAATAGAATGATGGAAATAATAAAAGCCGCTTCAATTATATAGCAATTCACCCAAAATAAAGTGTGCCCTGTTTCAAATAATGCGAAGTTGAATTAGGTCCTTTCAAAACTTTCTTTCCCGACCTATTCAGCCACCCTTTCGAACTGACCCAAAACTCCTAAACAATTTTCTCCGTTTAATTAGCCCCACTTTGCAATTTGAACCTTGAAAAATTCCAATGCCTAAATCTCCCAAAAAATAAAACAATGTCACGTGTACAGGCTCCCACAGGATCGACCTCGCTTGCTATTCGACATGATTTCCCTCTTAAAACACGCAGTGGAAATACTGAAATTCCCTGTTTTTGGGAAAACCAAAATTGAAGGGCCATCTTCTGCCTCTTGTGCATGTTTTCCGCTTTCAATTGTGGAATTTCTGGAAAATATAGGTTTAAAAACTTTGTCAGAATAAAGCAAATGGAATAATGTACATGGGATATCAAAACCAAGTAAGCAGTTCTAAATTAAAATGTTTACGTTTTGCGTTTTATAATTTATGTGTTTTTTTTTGTTATTTAAACTTAAGTTAACTTATAATACACAAACGTTTTAAGCACAAACAGCATAGGTTAAGAAATGTGCTATTTAGTAGGTTATTTGCCTGAGTGCTATAGTCCAATAAAATTAAATTTAAAACAGAAAAACAATTTTTAACGTACATGAAAGCTATATCAATAATAAAATATTACAGCTGGAAATATCTCTAATAACAAATCAAAATATCCTCTCAATCCTTTCAGGAAAAGTTTGTATAAAAAATGCATACTTCGCCTTCCTAAAAGCATGCTTTACATTTTCTAGTTACGGCACATTTCTTGTTACCGTGTATTTTCTAAAGGAGAACATTTTATTTTTACTTAAAATAAGGATAAACTTTAAATAGAAAAGTACAGTACTTCGCCCTTTAGCTTATAATAATATTTCCATCAAGGATTCCTTGTGGAGTACCATTATCAGTCAGTCAGGGCCGAACCGAAGAGAAAATATTCTAGGGCTTAGAAAATATTACCCCCTCCCCCCAATATTTTCTCTTTGTCAACAAATTTTTCAATTTTGCTAACAGATCTCCACTTTGCCAAGATAATGACCATAAAAACATAAAATGTTTTGACCTATTAAAACTGATGACTAAAAAAAATCATGGCTCTTGCCTGAAGGAAAACACATCAAATAAAGAGCAGCATTTATTATATTACCTTATATTATTATTACCTCTAATAAAACAATATTTTGCCAAAAGGTCAAAATATTATATATGTCCATCCCTGATTTGAGTTCTGAAAGCTATATTTTAGTCTCAAAATATTTAGATAATGTAACAATCACGAATGGTCGCCATTTAAAAATGGTGATATATCATGGTTAAAAAGACTTTGTTATAGAATAGCATTTTCATTTTTTTTTAAATAACGAAATATGCACGAAAAATGAATTTTTAGTCTTTTAACATTACTAGCAAAAAAATAAAGTGGGGACATTAAAGAGTCGCCCTGTGTTATAAGTGCGATATCAACACAATAATTTAATTCCTGGATTTTGATAAATCGAGTAGCTATTAAACTATTCTTGCTTTCCGGACTACATTGAAATTTTGGACGCACATTATATCCTATGGCAATTTAACATTAAAAGTTGAAATCGACCAAATCTCACCACATTTGTCAATTTTTTACTATTACAAGCAATTTAGTTAGCCCTAATTTAAAATAATTTTCGGGTTTTACTATTTTGGAATAGAACGATGCAGAACTGAATTAATTACATTTTGTTGACAAGATACTTGATATACCGCGAATATTATTGGACACTCGAGTAATCCTATACAGTAAGTAATTTGTTAAGCAAAAAATAGTTTAAAACTCACTAGCAAAATCAAGATCTCGATCAAGGTCACCTAATTATTTTATGGCAATATGATATAATAGTAATTATACGCTAGTAGAATACTCTAGTATTCTGACCACTTTTTTTCTCCACAAATATATATATATATATATATATATATATATATATATATATATATATATATATATATATATATATATATATATATGGAACGCCGTTTTACTTTTTAGTCTGCTATATGCCCGGTATTAATTTAAATTGAATGAGACTTCAGTATGGCAATTTATTTTATAATATTATAATAAAAATGTAATTTTAACTGAATCCTTGGAACATCCAGAGCTAAAGCCTGCATATAGATTTTTAACAATCAATTAATTTGATTTACCTATTAAAATGTATGTCAGGATATTTGGATGGGTCTTTACAAAATTAATTCAATTTTCATTATATTATTATAATTAAAATGCATTTTTTTTTATTATAATATAATTTTATTACTTACAAATTTGTTGATATCAATATTTATCCAATATTTAACGAATACCTTTGTAGTATTCTGTGGGAAACAATATAACCGATTATTAATTTTTATGAATGGTATTTTCATTTACAGCAATTTCTATGATTATCTATTTCCATTGAAACCAATTTCCATTGATATCAATTTCGATTGAATACAAGCCCTCGAATGTATTTTTATTATCGGAAGTCTCGCCATCTATAGCCTCCCAAAAGAAACATAATGTTTTTGCGTGAGTGTTCGATAACTCAAATTAATTTGCGAATGTGTCGTCATACGAAAGAGAAGTCTTCGTGCCCAAAAAGGTTTGTAAAATTCTCGGCCTTCACGCGCAAGTACGCCACATCGATGTAGAGTGTTTGGGAGTCAAATAAGCCGTAATGCATTGTCATTTGAAAACGTTTGTAGAATTTACGCTTCAATAAAATGTTTTTTAAATTATTAAACTATTTATTTTGAATCTATAGATTTTATTTTCAATACTGTTTATTACGTCCTACCTGTGCACTTATAGGCAGTAGAAATCGAGATTGAAATTATAATCAAAAAAACAAAAGTGACAGATATAAGATATTTCAAATTTCCAAAATAATACATTTTTAAAAATGTGGATTGTTGCTTACCGTCAAGCTGTTAAGATAAATTTAAAAAATTCTAATTTAGGATATATTTACTATAATAATAGAACAATGCGGTTTTAGATACCTGTATAGGGCACTTTTGAACCTAGTTTGTATTTTTCGATTGCAAATAAAAACTAAAAATGTCAATAGACGGTATTAGTGCAGCAACTCAAGTAACAAATGTTATAAAATATGGGAATGGAAGTTTCCCCTGCAATTATTTTACTTGCAGCATTCTTAACTTTTATTTTAAATTAATTAATCATTTTAATCAAAATAAATTTCACGAATCCTCACGATGAGCATTTTAGATAATCTAATATTTGTAAACTTCAATTTTATTTTCTCGCTGAATGCTAAAGAGACCTGCGTGGGCATACCGTTGTAAGTGTATCGTGGTGTTAATCATAATTTTATAAAAAATGAGTATTAAAAAGGGACTCGTATGTTGCGGTATAGAGGCTGCTTTAACTACTTACGATGGATGGGGCTCATCTGGACAAGGCGAACTTTTGCAATGACAAAAAAACGGTCAATGGGTTTTACGTATTTGGTTTCCCTTCGACCGCACCTCAAAATTTACATGATGAGTATAAGAAGTGGGAGGACGAAGGTAAAAAATAGTATTCGCATGACGTGCGACGCCGACGGTTCCGCAAACTACTTTCAACACTTCGAGATTTTAGTTTTAAATAAATTTGTACAAGCTATATTGTCACAGATTACAAAACAATGTATACAACCATTATTGTTAAGCCTGTTTATACAATGATATAACAATTTCAATCAAACAACACAACCTTTATTTTATTGGTAGGTGTAAAATAAAGCAATGAATGTTCTTCCAGCAAAAGCTGAATCTGATTTTTTATCCAAAAAGCTATTTTTATGTTCTGAAATCTGAAATGAAAACTTTAGGTTTTTACCTATTTTGTTTTATGATATATATTACTGTAACACTGTTGCCGTATCTTCTTTTAGTTCCGAATTTCTGCTATTAACTTTTGTTTTTTAAATGGGACGCCCTACATTTGTTTGTTATTTTGATTTATTATGATATTGTAACTTCAACCATGACATGTCAAAACAGAACCTTCATATATCAGGGTGACTAGAAATTGCTTAGGCTTAAATGCATAGTATGCTTTTATTTGCCGATTTTTTAAAATACTGCCTATTGTTGTGGGGTATCATTATGTATTACTCGAAAAAATTAACCCGAAAAGCGACATTAAAAAAAAATGATTAAAAAAAATAGTTTAATATTTAAATGGACATAAAAGATGTTTAGTGAATAGACAGATAATTTTATTTTTTTCAGCCCTATTGGAGGTAAGTTAATAATTTTTGCTAAATCACAGCACTCTAAATTGAGAAATAAAAATTAATTAAAAAATAGCAATGTGAGAATTACATATGGTTGTACTCTAATATCTCAACCATTGAGGTAGTATATTGGAATGGTCCTTAAAGGTACTTAAAATACCGAAAAATCAGCTATATACATTTTATTTTTTTCAGACTGCATTTGAAGACATACCACAAAATAAATTTTATATCTTTATAGCTAACATTATCAACCAGATGGTGCACATAGATTTGAGATCCAACGTTTCTTCTTCGCTGTCAGATCAACTTATTTTTTTTTAATAGACCTGCATTTTTTATTTTGTTTTTTAAAAGTCCTTGATTTCTAAAAACCAATGATATAATGCACAATATTTAGGGTACTTAAAATTTTCCGTTGTGAATTTGGCGAGATTCGGGTTTTCTGTGCCGCTCTAACACATTGTATTTTATGGAAAAATCTTAAATCTACTGTTCAAACATTAAGTATGATACATCGTTAGTTTTGGCAGGTCGAACGTTTCTTAATAATTAAATAAAAAATACAGTTCCGTATTTAAAAAACATTAAGTTGATTTTCAATCTGAGTGTACAATTCACAGTGTACCAAATTTTAATAAATTGTCTCTAAAAGTTTAAAAGGTGTATTACATAAACTAAAAAAAAAACAAAATCTTCGACACCCTGTATCTCGAAAATAAAGCATTTCTGCACATGTCTAGAGGAACTTTTATTCATAATTTTTGATGTAAAAACTACCCCTAAAATTACATTATTATTTATTTACTTTTACTAACACCCTGTACTTAGGTTCAACATATACTATATGAAGGTACATATGAATATGATTCCAGGTTTGAATCCAGACAGAAATCACCATTTCGTGGATTCGTATTGAAAGATTCTCTAGAATCTCTACATGACAAGAAGAGTACACGTTGCTTTGAATATTTACCGTTATTACAGTTAGATGTGGAGGCATTAAATCTTATACATGACACAACCGTCAATCGGTTTTTATGACCTATAAAACTATCACATATTTTGCCCTGGCTTACATCCATAATATGTGCGTGAGTACCAGAATGTAAGAAATAAAAATAGAAAAAAAATCAGCTTTGTAGATTACACTTGTGTATTGAGCAAAGAGACCTTGTGAACAAAATTACCAAGCTAATAGGGCATACTATGTTTTTGTTTTGGGGTATTCTTCAATATAATATGTTCTGCATTCCAACATACGACAATTTCGGTTTGGGTACGTGCAGGAGATAAATGCACCCTGCACCCCCCTTCCCATCCCCCCGAGCTAATAACCCAAGCAAAAATGACATTATATAAAGCATTTCAGGACTTTTACCTTACAAACATTTTTTAGTCTTCACGCTCATGTTGTTCCAACAAGAACCTAGAACTTTTTTTTAGTTATCAAATCTTTGCCTCCTCCTCTAAGACGGCATTCTAAATACACCACTGGGTAGATGTGTTCATTTTTGTAGATCCGTATCTTGATCGACAGGCAGCTTTGAAAGTGAAGTGCACATACCTATAAATTATAATAATTACTCACATATTAAACAAGGGAGACAAACTTGAAAATAGTGTCCTAATTATCAAATAAGTATTGTAAATAAAGATATAGTGATATCCCTACATAACCTTACTACAGTTTGCTTTAAATAGGGTGTACTCTTTTTAACAGGAATGTTCTCTTTTTCGGGTCCATGTACTCTGGTACTCTTACTATTTCCATAAATACGACAAATATCCTATATTATGAGAAGTCTGGGACAAATGATCTCTATTTTGTGAAATCTGGTGCCATTTTCTAATTATTTTTTTTATTTTTGGTCCATATTATTACGTGTACTATAATTATTATTAAAAGTCATTGAATTCTGCGAAAGTGACAAGACTTTACTTAATCATACGCTGGTACCTATTTTTACATTTCGTCAAAATGTACTCTTTTCATTTTAAAAAAATCTGGACAGCCTACTTTAAATCACGTTTAAAAAGCCAAAAAAACCTGCAGTAGACCATGTCGCCGGCACACAGCTTCCAGGAGAAATTGCAATTTGCTATTACAAATTACAGTGTGTGATAATTTGTGAATTATAGCTGGGAAATTCAAAACCTTGTTTTCTCTATTCTGGTATAAATATAAACACTAAGTCAAAAATCGTTGTTATTGCTCTACCATATACGACTGATTGTAGATTAGACCAGGAAATCATCAAAGGATTGTAGAATAGCTTGTTTTGGAATAGGATGTTGGGAGCTAGATACGTTCATTTTAACTTTTTTTCATTATGATCTGTAATTTTGTACGTGGTCGCGTTTTAAATATACTCCAATGATTTAATAACTAAGTATTCCCAATAGAACAATAATTAATCACGTTTTAACTGTCATTGATTATCTACGAATATCTTTTTCATTATCCGCATCCAACTCGTCATGACGTCATGCACAACACAGTCGGTTAATTTTAGATGCACTTTTAATCTTCGTACGCATGCCTAGTCAGAAACTCGGGTATTAAAAAATTACAGATTTCTGCTGTTGTTGTTCCTAGTTTGCATTAGATCGCTCTACGTCCGATAATTAAAATTGAAACAAGGTGGCTGCATTCAATGAAAATTGATATTCACAAGAATCGATATTAATAAAAATTCGAAATCAAACACAACTCTTATACAATTAAATCTCGTATCAACTTTTATTTATTTATTCAAATCTATATTTCAAGTATTTTAATTTCTATGGTAAAGGGTCCGTGTTATATCTTTTTGATGTAGTATAAATTACAGATAAACGAATATCAAAATCAAAATAATGAGCCCTATTCTATTTACATTTTTAGGGTGTTAATGGAATTGATATTAAAAAAAAATGATATCGTAAAAGATGCTTTAATTTTTTTTGATATACGATAAAAATAAATTAATTTTTTTTATTACATGACTTCTTGAATCAGATTTGCCTTCATACGGTTGAAATAAATTAATCTCCACAAAGTCGTTATTGCATTCTAATGTTTTCTGTTATAATATTAATTTAATGCGATCCAGTTTGAAGCAATTACATTTTAATAAGAATCAATATATTAAATATTTAAACAGATTTTTGTATGTCATTTATTTCATACCAATTTTTATTAAGATCGATTTGATGAAATGCAATAACTAGGGAAAGACGCATGTATATAGAAATTTTAAGTAGGCTGTATACGTGATAAAAAAGGATAAACAACTACTTTTTTGAGGTATCAATTGAAATGGTCTGCAAAGAAATTGCTTATTATAAAAATGTCATTCGGTAAAATCGGTATCCGCAAAAATTCGATATCGGAAGTATTAAAACGAATAAAAATTGTATGCAGGTAGCATCATTTATATGTTTTGCAATTAAATTTGGTACCAAAGACGCTTATGACTAAAAAGTAAAATGGCGTTCCATATATATATATATATATATATATATATATATATATATATATATATATATATATATATATATATATATATAATATATATAATATATATATATATATATATATATATATATATATATATATATATATATATATATATATATATATATATATATATATATATATATATACAGGGTGAGTCGGGAGGATCGCCCCAAACTCCAGGAGTGTGTTCTATGAAAGATACTGATTTAAAAAAACTCATATGTTCTATATATATATATATATATATATATATATATATATATATATATATATATATATATATATATATATATATATATATATATATATATATATATATATATATATATATATATATATATATATATATATATATATATATATATATATACATATATCGAAAGTAGAAAATATCTAACGCGGTTAGAACTAGTATATAGCAGAAAATGGATTCTTTGGGATGACCGCTAAAGCAATGGAATTTGGCTAACCATAGACACGTGTTTCTGACTTAAGGTCTTCATCAGTACAGTCAACTAGTTGAAAGACGAGTACAACTAGTGCCAAAACGAATACACAAAACAATACCAGAGTCACCAACAGGAGCAAATATATATATATATATATATATATATATATATATATATATATATATATATAATATATATATATATATATATATATATATATATATATATATATATATATATAGTAGCACATTTAGTCATTAATACGTCATTGTTACCACAAATATTTTCGTTGAAGTAACCGGAACTTGGTGTCGCCACGTTCTGTTTAAGCTGCGACTACTTGGTCATTACCAAAATGGGGAACAATTTTAGGGTAACTACTTCGAGAATAACATGTAACTGTGACTTTGACTATTACGTAGATAGTACGGAATAGTGTAGTTCCATTTAAGTAGTCGAATAGTAATAATTCACCCTATTCGTCACTTCCTTATTTCTGTCTTTATTTAATCCGTTTTAAAAATATGTATGGTTCGTTTTAATACAAGAAAAACAGTTATGGCGACTACAAACACTCAAATTGGGAATATGGTGTAGAACATATAGAATACGTTCTTGGTATTTGAGATAGAATACATGCGTTTGACTTAGTTTTCTGGCTATGCTAAGGATCTAAAATTAAAACGCAGGCAATTTCTCTAGTGAATGTGCTAATGATAGTCGTAAAAAAATTAAGCGCCTTTAAAATTCGTTAATTTTCAATACAGTTTAGTCAAATATATTGACCAATTTAAATCTCAAAAATGTAATTTTAGACTTTGGTTTAAATAGTAATTATCAGTAAGTATCTTATTATAAAGAGTGATTCTTTTTTTAACTTAATGTTTAATTTGTATGTATTTCTAATCTTTATACTAGCAAAAACAAACATCATAGCTAAATATTTATTGGAGAGATGAAATTAAACAATGGCGTTCTATTGGACTTTGACTTTCAGGTTGGCTGCATTTCTTTACTGAGAAAATTACTTAACATCAAGTGTCTACGACTGCTCCCAGAAGCTTTTATAGTTTAGGATTTTTAAATACGCAACTGTCACTTATACCCAATTACAGTGAAGTTTTGTAAACTAAGGTTGTACGAATAAAGTTATCTACAAAGTTCCAATTAAACCTATACTGTATATTTCTACCGAGAGGTTACGATTTGCGAACATTCCGCCAATTCTTTAAAATTTAATGCGTTGTGTCTTAGCATGCGGAGAGTTGCGGTACTTGAGTCCCTACTATAATTATTCTGCCATCTATCATAACCCTTTGTTTCGTTTTTATTTTTTGTTTCCTTAAAATACCGCTTTAGTTTGTTTTCTTCAGGTATCACATAACCAAATTTTGATATTTTTAATTTTCTATAAAATGTCGCTGAATGACGAAAGCTACTTTTTTTTTCTTATGGTATGTGGAGCCATTGTGAAACATTTTAACTTGTTACTCGTAGACGACAACACAACCCATACACAACTAATTAATAGCTGTAGACCGAACTACAACGACTTTTTAAGGACAGTGGCGACAATAGAAGCCTACCCGCCAAATTGACGCAAAATTTCTAAAGGTTTAAATGGGGGCACCCATATTATCCTTAGTTTTTCGCTAAATATGAATAAATTAGTGTACTTTTATATTGACAATCTCTGTCAGCGTCAGTTGTAATTGTAGGGTTATGTTAATGTTTTACTTTAATAATCTATTAGAACTATCTAGTACAAACTTACTTTTTCATTTAGATTTTTAATAAATAACAATGTTTGTGCAAGCGATTAATGAGAGTTGTCTGCCAAGTAAATTTAGTAACGTAATATGTACTGAAGAGGGCCTACAAAATAAAGTTTCCTTTACGTTAATCTTAGAGAGCTTCTACCTCAAATTGAGGTGTTGAATGAAGTAAAACATACATTAAGACATGAAACAATATTGTCTTTTACAGCAAAATAAAACCAAAATATAGTAATGTGCAATATTTAATAACTTTTTGGAGTAAACTTAAACTTAAGACATTTACGTTAATAGTCATTTACACATTCATCACAAACACTTCTCCATATGACTGAGAACTTCTTGTTTGAATCAATATTCATTTTAATAATCACAAAAACTAATAAAATGAGACACTGCAACAACAAACATCATAAGAAACCCACGTAGGCGAAAAGTAAACAAAACGAACGAAAAATTGGTTACTTTATTGTTGCCACTGTCCTTATGAAATCACCGACCGAATCTCCCACCAGCGCAGAGATAATAGTTTACTTGTAGTAAATAATTACTGTAATTCTTACTTCTAAGTTGCAACAGAAGAATAATGGGTGGTAATAGCCAGTTTAAAGTAGCAGTATACGATAACTTTTTCGACTCTGGAACGACTCGTTTTACTTTATAGTAATACCTTATGGGAGTACACTTGTAGTTGTAATTTAGTAAACAGATTAGAAACAGTAACTTTGAATAATTACTATTATGTCACGGAAAAGAAATGACGACCTTGGAGTCACTTTCTTAAGTAGTTGCTTAGCAGTAGTTATTATATAATTACTTTACATGGAAAATTACTATAAAAGTATTATTCCCAGTAACAAATACATATATAATACTTAAAAACATGTAACCCAAAGTGGTTTGTTGATATGTAGTAGTATTATTAGTAATAAATACGTAAAAATTCTTAAAGAGTAGTAGTGGAAACAGTTGTAGTTACTTTGGTGCTAGCTGGGTATATATATATATATATATATATATATATATATATATACATATATATATATTTATATATATATATATATATATATATATATATATATATATATATATATATATATATATATATATATATATATATATATATATATATATATATATATATATATATATATATATATATATATATATATATATATATATATATATATATATATATATATATATATATATATATTATATATATATATATATATATATACATATATGTTTAGAGATTTTTTTTTTGTTTAGTTCTGAACCTTTTATACATATATATTCTAATTTTGTTTTCTTGGGTATTTTGGTTCGATAGTAGGAATAAAATTAAAACAAATTTAATTTCATTTTTGTTACATTTTTATAGACGTTTCGACCATTTATGGTTGGTCTTCATCAGTATTTTTTTTGTGTGTCTGTAACAATAGAAAACCGAGATAAGATATTTTTCTTAAAAGACTATTATAAATTGTATGGACAAATTATTGATAATATTATTTTAACATTTTAGATGACTTACCATAAGAAGGATCTTTCAGAATTCATCTTTATGCAACATTTAAAAACAGCACGTTTTCCATACAACACTCAGAAACAACACATTTAAAAACATTGAAAAGAACATCATACAGATTAAAATTACTATAATATTAATTGCTACGAGTATGTCTATCTTCGAGCGACACTGCTTTAACTGGCAGAATGCATTCATGTGAAACGTCGGTTAAGGAATTCTATGGGTTTTTTTTTATAGGGTAAGGTTGCCTAAAAGCACGCACAATGTAAGAGTACGCACAGTCATTTTTAGAGAATGTGAGACGTGTATAGACCGTCATTTAATATTAGTGTATAGTGACATTAAAAGGTAAGTAAATTCCAAAATTTGAACTAAATCGGTTAAAAAATAATTGTCCAAAGCTTCGTTGTAAGTTTTTGCTTCCTTCCGATGTAACTTTCTTCAAAATTCAAACAGTGATAAAAAGTTTTAAAAAGTTAGGTTATGATTGAAAAGCGCGAAGTTTAAAAGAGGAGTGTCTCCCAGTCCGCCACATACAGTTGAATCGCATATTTAAAACATTATATGGGCTATTAAAGGGAATAACTAAAAAGCGAACAGAAATCCAAGAGTACGCAGTAATGCTTAACACAAGAGTACGCATGCGTACTCTTGGATTTTAATGTTCTTTACATATAAATGGATAATTATCTCTTTTAATATTTCACCTATTAAAGTAAATAAAAAAACATATAAATCAGAAAAAAATCTAATTGACTATACACACTGTACAAATACTAAAAATTTTATTTAAATTAGGTATTTTTTTTAGTTACATCTTTTTTTTTCGAAATGGGCCCTTATAAACGAACTAGCAATCGCCAATTAAAATTTACAGAAAGTATTCTAAATGAAATAAAGAAAAAGGTAGCTGCTGGTCAATCAAAAAGGTCGGTTGCAAAAGAATATGGAATCCATGAGGCTACATTAAGAAAACGGCTTAAAGTTGGAAATGTGCCGACTTCATTGGGAAGATACAAGCGAGTATTTACCGAAGAGAATGAACTAGAATTGGTGAAGAGGATCAAAGAATTAGACGAGCTATTTTATGGACTCCAGGCTAAAGAATTGCGCAAATTGGTTTACCAGTTCGCCGAACAATTGAAACTTTCTCACCCTTCTAATAAAACCACTAAATTAAAAAAGTGGCTTACAACTTTTTGCCAAAAGCATAATCTTTCGGTGCGACAACCCGAGAAGGTGAGCATAGCTAGAACTATTGGGTTTAATAAAGTTCAAGTATCAAGGTTTTTTGCTAATTTATTGCGCCTTATTGAAACTCATTCGTTTAGTGGCAAAAATATTTACAACATGGACGAAACTGGGATGTTGACAGTCCCAAATAAAATACCAAAAGTTGTGAGCATTAAGGGTAAAAAAGCGGTGGGAAAAGTTGTTTCGGGCGAAAGGGGAACATTAATAACAGCTGTGTGTTGTGCAAATGCTAGAGGACTATATTTGCCACCTGCATTAATATTCCCTAGAAAAAGAGAAAAACAAGAGTTTCTGTATGGTGCTCCAGAAGATACCATTTTGATGTTATCAGATTCTGGCTTTATTAATGCAGAGCTTTTTATTAAGTGGTTAAATCATTTTAACCAGCATGTAAAACCGTCAATTAAAGACCCAGTACTATTAATACTGGACAACGAAGCGATATCGTTTTGCCGTAAAAATGGAATTCATCTACTTAGCCTGCCGCCTCATTGTAGTCACAGGCTTCAACCATTAGACGTTGGGTTTTTTGGTCCGCTGAAAGCGGCCTATTGTCAAGAGGCAGATACCTGGATGACTCTAAATCCTGGTAAATTAATTACAATATATCAGGTGGCAGGACTATTTGGCAAAGCATATGCTAGAGTGGCATCCCTTCAAAATTCGGAAAAGTCTTTTTCGGCTACGGGAATATGGCCCTATAACCCTAATGTCTTTTCAGAAGTTGATTTTGCGCCCTCCACGGTAACTTCTTCAGAAGTGTTAGAATCGGACATTGAAATTATCATTGAAAATGGAGATTTAGAACAAGAGATAGTGAAAGATTTGCCAGCAGAACCAAGGATTTTAGCTACTGCTGAAACACCCGAGGTAGTAGCCCCGCACTTGGATATAGGTAAGTAAGTAAACTTTAAGTAAATGTATTTTTTTAAATGTTTATTTTTTGCTGCCAACAGGTTCAGCACCTATTCAACTTGTTAATTTTCCAAAACCTGGCCCGAGTTGGGCCGTTGATCCTCAGACGCCACCAAAAAGTTCTTTTTCAGAAGCTATGCCTTCGCAGTTGCCATCTGAAGAGGACCAAAACAAAATAGGTATTGTATTTTGATCCACCTACTTTAAAAGCAAATGAATCTGAAGGTTTGTAATTGTTATAAAAAATCTAAAACTAAGGACAACTTACTAAAACTAACTTTTTTAAAGACGTGAGTGTCTTGGATAAATTGTGTCCAATACCGCGGAAACCTCGCTGTGCAAAAAAACGGAAAGCCGCAAGTAAGAAATCAGAAGTTTTAACGAGTACTCCATTTAAGGACTCATTAGATGAAGAAAACGTGAACAAAAAAAAGAAAACTCAAGTTAAACGGAATTTTAATACAAAACCAAATAAGACTGAAAAACCAAAAAAATGTGATAAAGAGAAAGTGGATAAGGAGAGAGAAATATCAGGTACATGTCCGGCATGTCAAGAATTTTATTTTGATCCACCCGAAACTGACCTGATTCAATGTAAGAAGTGCGACAGATAGTACCACGAAATCTGCACTTCCTATGAAGGGTTTAACAATTTTTTTTGTGACCTGTGCTAGTTCACCTATTGTGTGCGCACTCTTGGTGTTACATGCGTTCTCTTAGATTTCACGTTGCATACTCATGGATCCAATGGCATTCCAAGAGTACGCATTTTAAGAATTTTAGTTTTTATTTTATTTAAGCTATTTACCAGAGCATTTATGTTTTTGTTGTATGTTTTTTAACAGAGTTTTTTTATATCGAATATGATAATAAATATTTTATCACAAAAAAATACCTTGTTTATAAGTTATTCCCCTTTAAAAGTTATATGCGTACTCTTGGGCAACCTTCCCCTATATATTAGTTTAAAAAAGCAAAGATAATTAGATTTGTTTTGAACTGTTTTATTATTTAAAAGGTGATATATTGTTTATTTACTTTTGAATTTAGAAGAAAGGGGGCTAATTTAGTTTGTTTTTTTTTTATATTAATTTAATGTATATATGAAGTCAGTTTTAGAGTTATTTGATAACGTTATAATATATTTGGCTCAAATTCTTTATATCTTGTCATTTATAGCATTGATCTCCCGTTTTATGTATAACATTTCCAGAAACTCTCTCTTTTTTTGATTAATTTCCGTATTTAGAATAGTAGTATCTTGAAAGTTAAAAGTATGTTTATATTCTGTTTCGTGATTTGTAAGCGCTGTTTTATTTTTTTTATCATACTTGTGTCCATTCAAACGATTTTTAAGATACTGTGTGGTTTGCCCTATATAGACCTTTGGGCAGTCGTTACATTTTATTTTGTATATAGTGTGTGTTTTTTGAAACTTAGGTGTTTTTGATTTTAAAAAGGAAAAAAATTGTTTTTGTAGGGTATTGTAACTTTTGTGAGATACGGTTAGATCTTGTTTTTTAAGGGATTTTTGTAAATTTTCCGACAGTCCTTGAATATAGGGTATTGAAATATATTTATTTTTATTGTTTTGATTGTTGCTGGGGTTAGAATTATTTTTATTAATGTTATTTAATCGGGACTTAAAAATTGAGCTTATTAATTTCATTGGGTAGCTGTTTTTTAATAAAGTATTTTTTGCTTTTTGGATAGCTTCTTGTCGAAATTCTAAATCGCTTAATTTGATTGCCCTATCCGCGAGCCCTATAATGACAGATTTTTTTTGGGAGTGTGGGTGTTGCGAAAGATAGTTTATGTATCTACCAGACCAAGTATTTTTTGTATACCACTTTGTTTTTATGCAAGTTTCTTTATTATATAAGGTCATGTCTAGAAAATTTATTTTTTTATCTTTTTCAGTTTCGATGGTGAAATTAAGTTTTTGGTGAAAATTGTTAAACGCGTTAAGGATATATTCGCTTTTTCCTTGTGGTATGATTGTTAAACAATCATCAACGTATCTGTATTCCTGAAAACTATTTTAGAAAATGTCATAAACAAAACTGATACTTTCATCAAAGACTCTTGGGATTTTAAAGAAAAAATAAAAAACATCCAAATACCAAATAACCACACTTTAATCTCGCTAGACGTAGTCTCACTATATACTAACATTCCAATTGATCTAACATTCGAAATCATCAGGAAAAAATGGAATGATATAAAAAAACATACTGATATCCCACTTGATGAATTTTTAAAAGGAATAGAATTAGTTCTAAAATCCACTTACTTTATGCATAAAAACAAATTCTATAAACAACTTGACGGCTGTGCAATGGGCTCATCTATTTCAAGTGTCGTTGCACAATTAGTGATGGAAGAATTAGAAAACAACGTTATTAAAAACTTCGTTGATGATTGTTTAACAATCATACCACAAGGAAAAAGCGAATATATCCTTAACGCGTTTAACAATTTTCACCAAAAACTTAATTTCACCATCGAAACTGAAAAAGATAAAAAAATAAATTTTTTGGCCTGACCTTATATAATAAAGAAACTTGCATAAAAACAAAGTGGTATACAAAAAATACTTGGTCTGGTAGATACATAAACTATCTTTCGCAACACCCACATTCCCAAAATAATCTGTCATTATAGGGCTCGCGGATAGGGCAATCAAATTAAGCGATCTAGAATTTCGACAAGAAGCTATCCAAAAAGCAAAAAATACTTTATTAAAAAACAGCTACCCAATGAAATTAATAAACTCAATTTTTAAGTCCCGATTAAATAACATTAATAAAAATAATTCTAACCCCAGCAACAATCAAAACAATAAAAATAAATATATTTCAATACCCTATATTTAAGGACTGTCGGAAAATTTACAAAAATCCTTTAAAAAACAAGATCTAACCGTATCTCACAAAAGTTACAATACCCTACAAAAACAATTTTTTCCTCTTTAAAATCAAAAACACCTAAGTTTCAAAAAACACACACTATATACAAAATAAAAGGCAACGACTGCCCAAAGGTCTATATAGGGCAAACCACACAGTATCTTAAAAATCGTTTGAATGGACACAAGTATAATAAAAAAAATAAAACAGCGCTTACAAATCACGAAATAGACTATAAACATACTTTTAACTTTCAAGATACTACTATTCTAAATACGGAAATTAATCAAAGAAAGAGAGAGTTTCTGGAAATGTTATACATAAAACGGGAGATCAATGCTATAAATGACAAAACAGACATAAAGAATTTGAGCCAAATATATTATAACGTTATCAAATAACTCTAAAACTGACTTCATATATACATTAAATTAATATAAAAAAAAAACAAACTAAATTAGCCCCCTTTCTTCTAAATTCAAAAGTAAATAAACAATATATCACCTTTTAAATAATAAACCAGTTCAAAACAAATCTAATTATCTTTGCTTTTTTAAACTAATATATATAAAAAAAAAATCCATAAAATTCCTTAACCGACGTTTCACATGAATGCATTCTGCCAGTTAAAGCAGTGTCGCTCGAAGATAGACATACTCGTAGCAATTAATATTATAGTAATTTTAATCTGTATGACGTTCTTTTCAATGTTTTTAAATGTGCTGTTTCTGAGTGTTGTATGGAAAACGTGCTGTTTTTAAATGTTGCATAAAGATGAATTCTGAAAGATCCTTCTTATGGTAAGTCATCTAAAATGTTAAAATAATATTATTAATAATTTGTCCATAAAATTTATAATAGTCTTTTAAGAAAAATATCTTATCTCGGTTTTCTATTGTTACAGACACACAAAAAAAATACTGATGAAGACCTACCATAAATGGTCGAAACGTCTATAAAAATGTAACAAAAATGAAATTAAATTTGTTTTAATTTTATTCCTACTATCGAACCAAAATACCCAAGAAAACAAAATTAGTATATATATATATATATATATATATATATATATATATATATATATACATATATATACATATATATATATATATATATATATATATATATATATATATATATATATATATATATAGAGAAAGAGCCTGTCTTCTGTTCAGATAGTCAAGCAGCACTTAAGGTGCTGGACTCAACCAGTGCGAGATCAGTTCTGGTGAAGTTGGTTTGGAGTGCCGGGACACTGTGGGATTGAAGGCAACGAGAAGGCAGTTGAGCCTGCCCATATGTGGGATCAAAACCGGCTTTAGGTATTACTATGCAGCAGATGAGGACTGCACTCGACGAGTGGGTGCAAAGAGAAGCGACTTACATGGGACCAGTTCGAAGGTGGTGGGCAGACCAAAGAGTTCATTACGAAGCCAGATAATGACCGAACGGAATGGTTGTTAACGTGGGACAAGAAATTCTTAAATTCCATCCTACGAATAGTTAGGAGGAGGAGGAAACTCCACTGCACTTCCTATGCAGAAGTACTTAACGATATCGCCTGGAAAGATATTCGAGCTTATATAGGAAGAACAGGTATATTCAAGGATGAAAACCTGGCGGCAGGAGGAGGTTGAGGTAAACTGAAAGGGCCTTATAGGCTTACCAGTCAGGTATCTATGCCTCACCAACCACTACCACTACTACTAGGTAGCCGCTAGTCAACTAATTTTTTTTACGTGAAGAGTATAAAAGAATTTAAACCTCAATCCAAAACCATATTTTATTACAATTTTGTTATCTTCATTTGAACGATTTCAGTTTTAGCATACTCGTATCGTTTGCTAGTGTATATAATTCACTTGATAATACAATAATTTGGTATTATCGAACTGATCTCGTCAGCTCGATGGTACCAAATGGTATCCATGGTACCAACTATTAAACCACTTATTTGGTTGGTTTCGACGAATCCTATAATTTGGTACCAGCGAGCTGATCTAATCAGCTTGATGATACCAAATGATACCGATAGTACCAGGTACTCTACCCCTCGAGTTTATGCTCAACTGGTTTGTTTTGACCAGATCCAGAACATTTCCAGTCATAAGTTAAAGCTATTAAAAGACTAAAAAATAAAAAATAAATTATAGTATAAAAAATAAACAAGACAACACGCTTTTTTTCAGTGACGGACTAAAAGATACATTGTAATGTAATTTACTGTTTTGTTACGATATATGCATTCTATCCTTGACAATTAAGTGACTATGTCATTTAATTGTCTTTTTGGTCACGTTTCTTAATTTCAACAAAAATGCCCCCATATTTATTGTATAGTCAGTGAATTGTCAAGAGTAGAATGCATATGTCGTAATAAAATATATGTTAATTATATTAATTTGTACGTTCTAGTTACTGACAAAACCGTGTTTCGTAGTTATTTTTTATACAAATTTATTAAGAAAAATTTTATTTGAGTTTATTGCCCTCCATTTTTTCCTTCTTATTAAATTTCCAAATAAATTAACACAAACCTAAAATACTTTATGCTCATTAGAAAGTTAGATTTAGAGTAAATATTTATGAGAATAACTGAAATAAAATTTAATCGTATTATGCTGTAATAAAATTACAGTTAAATCTTTTATTATACCGCTATGAACTTTAAGAAATTGGTTCTTTGTAACATGCAACAATACAATTAGATGATGCTTTATTCAATAACTCCATAAACTTGTATTTTCAATTTAGTAAATAATATATTTATTTCCTTATCCATTTTAGAGAATAATATGACCTCCACAGGAAAAATGAAAATAAAAATAGTACATAAATCGTAGGAAAATATTATACCTGAGACATCCTATGAGAAAAATTAAATATGAATTTAATAAATACAGGGTGATCAAACGGTGCGTTCAAGTCCAATAGGTCGGTTATTGTGGGAATTAGAAAAAAAAATATATGAAAGTTCGAGGGACTGCTGAGAGCTACAACCTAAAGTTATTTTCGATTATACAGATAAGTTTGTCAAAAGTTACATTTTTTCAAACACCCTGTAAGTATATTGTTTTCTTTTCAAATTCTTCCCTTTTTGGCCATTCACCCAGTATAGGGTTGGGGGGTCTATACATGGCCACTTTTCGAAAATATCAAAGGTACATTTGACGCCCGGTATTTTTTTTAATGCGTTAGCATAAATCATTTCAGCATGGTAAAAACTTCCAGATGTTGTCTTCTTTCAACTGCGATATTTTTCTTGAGTATTCTTTAATAATCGTATACAGGGTAAATAAAAATCTAGATGCAAATTTTTTCGACTAATTTAAATGGAACACCCTATATATTATTATATTTTCAGATTCCTTTTTTTGACCATTTACTCAATATAGGGTTTGTCGGGTCTATACAGAGTCGTTCAAGATTTATGGCCACTTTTCAAAAATATTAGACATGGACATCTTAATTACTTACTTAAATACAAAATATTACAAAGTGTTATTTTTTCAACATCTAGTTTGTTTTTATTTATTCATTACAGCATGGATGGGTCGAAAAAGATGGAATGGCAAAAAGTCCTTATGAACTTACCAATAGATGCGAACGGCAGCCAGTCATCTTTTCGGAGAGCTGTAGGTTGCCGGTTCTCCGGTACACTTTAGAAATTAAAAGGGGCGCCACCTAATTGACCGTGACTCAATTAAGAAGAAATCTATATCGATATGTAAATGCTGACAAAGTAAAGATTTGGAGGGCTTATCAATAAAACACTGTATAAAGTGCAGACTGTCAAATTTTAATGATTACCTTTGTTCTTTTCGTTTTTGTTTTTAATTTTTGTTTTTGTTTTATAAAATAATTTTCGAAATGTGAAATTTAGTTTACATTATACAATTTAATTGACCTTAAGATATAAAAATAAATACACCAAGAAAAAGCAAAAATATGTATAAAATATATTAAATATGTGAAATATGATAGAAAGTTATTACCATTATATCAACCTGTGAACATCTGGCGAAATATCATGACGCAAATATGTAAATATGAAAATTACATTAAATAGCGCACAGGGAAGTCAAAAATTCATGAATTTTCTTTTACCACACTGCCGCAAGGAAAAAAGTTATACATATAGAAAGTATTTCGCCAAGGCTGTTTTACAAAAAAATAGGTTACTTACTTCCTTTCTGCTACCTTGAATAAAATTTATAAATATAAAAATTAAGTATTAATTCCTGGTAATCTTATAGGAAGAAACTAGAAAACCATTGTGGAACTCTTGGTTTATGTACCCCAAAAATTACACCATAAACTTGAAACTATATCCAGAAACCATATCTTAAAATCTTAACCTGAAACCCTACAAACGATGGTTTGTCCTAAAATAACACACGGACACGGAATGTGACAAAACAAGTTATTTACAATAAAACTATTCAGAGACATTGCCTTACCTCTAGTCATCTAAAGGGCTCCCTCGACGTTAACGGTCAACAACAAAACGAATTTCCAGGCTGTAGAAAAGCTCCTCGAGGAAACGACAGCCAAAACAAAGTTCCGGACACCATTCTGTTTTATAATTGCGAGTTAGCTCACGGCAGGATATTAATTTGAAAATCGACTTACCACGTGGTTGATCAAATGTGGAACCAAATAAAAACGGAACCAAAATTTAGGGCCAGACGATGTCCATAAATAGGCCTTAGGCTTTCAACGACACCGCACTTTAAAAGAAATTACTTAGGACATACTTTTAGTACTTTAACTTTACGGTCCATTAAGGCACTTTTATAAAGCCGCAGACATGTTGCACCTCCACCATTCTTCCTCATTTCAGAAGGAACTTACGCCAACCTAACTACATAAAATAAAGTTATAATTACAGTGGAGTCCACTGTTGGCGCCACTAGTATGAGGGAGTCAAAACCCGACAATATTCAGAAGAGAAAGGCAGCAAATTCCAAATATTTGTAAACAAAACAAAAACAAAATTCCTCTGTCTTAATTTAGAGAAGTTAAAAATATTTTAGAAAATGTAATCCAATGAATTATGAATAAAGCATATTGAGGTATGTAAGATGCAATCTACATAAAAGTCTTGATATTTTAAAGGTTATATTTAACTGCAAAGTTATGTTTGATTTCTTTTCAGATTACTAATGGGCTTAAAATAATGAAAAACCATCAGCAAAATGTCCGTTTAACATTCCCTATAAAGCAAACATAAAGGAAAGCAGCTTGGATAAATGAACACAAAAAGCTATGTAAACTGAAACTTCCTACTAGTTCAAATATTTTCAACGTGTTGAACTGATATTTTGTAAGAAAGAAGAGAATAAATATGTTTATCATAATCCATGTGAGTGAAATGGACTTATTACTTATTCGACAGGATGGTGACCGAACACTCTGTGAAAATCAGTAACAATATTACTAGCCAAACCTTGTAATTGCCTCAGTGTTACTATAAACTAAATAATTAAACATACATTCGAAAATGTTATTAAAGTAAATGAAAAGAATATATCACGAAAAATATCCCGATACAAGACAAACACAAGAAGCGTTTTTAAAAGATTTTGCAACGGTTTGATGGGGCAGGAAATGTTGAATACACGAAAATTGATCAAGCCAAACATATTTTAAACTAGTTAGGACAGCTAGGATTTAGCTAGGACAACTTAACAATTTGTTTAAACTAGTTGTTAAGTTGTCCACCCTAGAGTAATTAGTTTAATAACAATAAAAAAACAATACTAAGTAACAAATCGTATAAAACAGCAAAAACTACTTAACTATATGTTCGAAATGACCACCGTTTTGTTGGACACAACGATTTTAAAAGATACGATAACATCTCTGAATGTATTAAAAATATTATTATTAAATATACTTCGCATTATTTCCGTCATATTTTCTTATATTTTTAACAAAGCTCCAAAGAAAAAAAGTCAATTTTTGACAAGTCAGGGGATCTAGGCAGCCATGCCATTGGGCCTCCTCTTCATATCTAGCGTTTTTGAAATTGTTTCATTAAGAAATGCTTGAATGTCAGTCGTCTGGTAAACTGGGGCACCGTCATGCATACAACGTATTTGATTACGGATGTTAATAGGGAGTTTATAGGGTTTCTAAAATCTTTCCTCAAAAACTGGAGTTATCTGAGTACATTAAGCCTTTCTTCAAAAAATGCGGGCCGATGACAAAGACAGTTATAGGTTTAAGATATGCCATTTTCAACACTTGAACAAATAATTTTTCTGAATGTCATAATTACAAAATGACAGTGACATAAGCGAAACACAATAGGCGAACTAAGAGTTTTAAGTACCATGGCAACTAGACCTGGACTAACTCTTAAACCTTTTTATTGAATACGGGGGTAACAGACCACCTATTTTAACTACTTGTGCGAATATAGTGAGGTTTTTTATTAGCGTAGTACTGAAAATTATGTCTATTGACATTTCTATTTTTGTGGAATGTTGCTTCGTCAGTAAATAACACGAAGTTAGTAAATATTGGTTCTCTCTGAATTTGTTGTTGTGCTCAGTGACACAAATTTTGTCGCCTGTGATTATCATCCTCATACAATTCTTTAAGGAGTTGAATGTGATATGGGAGAAACTTGTTTTTTTTTAATTCGTAGAACAGTGGTTTTACTTACATCTCTTTCTCTTCCACTTCTTCTTGAGCTAATATGTGGGTCTTCTATAACTTTTAAGTTTATCGCTTACTCGTTTTAGTCATTTGAAACAGGTTTGGCTCGATTAGTTTTCGTGTATTCTACATTTCCCGAGTCAGCAATCTGTTGCATAAGTACCAAGCTACTTTTCGTGACATATTTTTGTCGCTAACAAACAATTGTTTTCACTTATTCCTAATACATAAATATCGATCATTTTCTGTCTATTAAAATCCATCTTTGCGTTTTACAATAGAAACTGTACTTACTTTTTGACAGTTTAATTTCATTTGTAAAAATAAGACCCATTAAATTTTTGTCACTAGGCACAACAACAAATTTAGAAAAGCCACTATTTGCCGACTTTTTTGTATTATTTACTGACGAAGCATCATTCCACAAGAACAGAAATGTCAATAGACATAATTTTTCATTTTAACGCTACCGAAAAACCTTATAAATCTTGAACGCCTCTGTATACACCAACCTTATATTGGGTGAATGGTCAAAAAGGGAGAAATCTGAAAATAAAACAATCCTACTGGGTATTCTATTTAAAAAAATGTAAGCTTCGTTCGCGGCAAACTTATCCCGGTATAATCAGAAATTATTTCAGGTTGTAGCTCTCAGCAGTCCCTACAACATTTGTATATTTTTTTTTAATTCGGTACAAAAAAAATCAGAGTTTGGTCCCGGTATGCGAAATAGTTGCGTCCGAGGATTTTGTTACCCTTTAATATTATTTGCACTGACTTTCCGTAGACGTAATTTTATATTTTTATATAACTTTCGCATGCAGTGGAGACACAAAATATGTAATCGAACTTACTTTACCACAAAAAACACAACACAAAAGAATACCATATAACCTGGGCTAACCAAAAAGGCAGCGTGATAATTATAAATTATGATTACATACAAAATTACGTGTACCGACATTCACAAATGCATAATTACCGCTGAGATCCCGCCCGCAATTTTGAATAGGCTCTCATATTCGAATCGGCCATTCTTACTTTTTCCGAAGGCAATTTGGTCAGAAAGTTTTAGGACGCCTCGCGCCGGCAAGTAAAGATGAGCTGCAGTATTGCGAAATGATTTACATTTATTAGTCTTTTTTTAGTGAATGTATTTAATAAGGTCAGATAAAAGTCATATTAGAGAGTTTCGAGACAAATTCAAATGGATGGAGGCCAATAAACTTGAAGAAGGCCATGTTGGATTATGTCATAAAAAGCACCAAACAATTAAATGCAATACATTTTTTAGCTAGTGTCTTAGAAACTTAACCAGTATTAATTATTTAAACTTATAAATCACTAAATAAATCACGCTAAGCATTTCAAATTTTAATTCAAACACTGAGCTTTCTCTTAGAAATATATTTTTTCTATCACTAATGAGTAATTCCTCCATAACCAATATGTTTTTACACATGTTCCAATTCCGTTGGTCTAAAATTAAAACTCACCTGCTAAAAATAATAGTACACCATGACCGTTGCTAGTTTATCGCGTCCGATCTTAAAACAGCATCTCGACTTTCTTTCATATATAGCAAATTACGTTTAAAGTCACTGCCAATTTAATCTGGGTCGCTGAAAAATTATGTGCTTTATTGAATTTCACTCGTATTTAAAACGAATATCGCTCAAAATAAAAGCAGTCGTCAAAAAACTATAGTATTACACTAGCGTATGATGGCTATTAATCACTCGGATAAATATAAATAATAAACCTCGAGGATTTTAGCAATCATTATGTGCTATACAAAATTTACCGTTGCCATATATTATCTAAAGAGAGCGACTTTTTTAAAGAATAATGGCATTCAACAAAGATGAAAAACCCAAAATTGTTTGTTTTCGGGTTATAAGCTATCACAAGAGCTTGGTTAACTAATAATCTAGAAAGAAATGCAACGAAGCTAAAGAACACCACCACTAAACAAATTTGCTGAAGTAATTCCATTTTTCGCAAAAAAGTACTACTCATAATATATTTACAAGTCAAAATGGCCCGTGGTTTTCATGATTTATCTGATAATCTATCTGAAACTATCTTTAATTGATTTTTTGGCAGGAAATCAATTGACAGATTCATGATCGGCATTAGTAGTATAGTGTCAATCGATTTGTTTAAGTGCATTGCTTGTACATTCTGATCTATAGTTAAACACTCGTGCTTGGTAGACATGTACCGGTTGCATATTTCGATCGAAAATATCACAAAAAAAAATGAATATTTTCGAAATTTTACGATATTTATAATAAATTGTTTTATAACGTATATTAGCAATATATGTATATATAAACTACTGGAATATCAAGTGAACCATTTTTGGCTCAAACTTAAAATGATATTTTTCTGAAACTAAAAAAAGATGATATCACAATGCGTTTTCCAATGTTTTATGGGCAAAAAGTTGCATAAAACTCTTCTTTATTTCATAGGATCATTTGGGAGAGTTTAAAAAAACAATTTTATGGGTTTTTGGATATCCACTTAATGTTTAGAAATATTATTATTTACTGAAAAGAGTCACTTATCTTATGTTTTATTCTATAACTTTCTATTGTTAGACTATTTTAATGATCTTGGTGATTATATTGGAGGAATGCTTCTATGATTTACAGATAAAAAGTTAATAAAGGGCCGTGAAAAAGTTTAGAATATTTAATACTTGTTAACTTTAACATAGATTAAATCAATTTGAACGTGGTGCGTAGTCAAAAAACTAACCTTACTTTTTTGATTTTAAAGTAACTTTCTGCGTCTATAGGTCGGAGTCTCGGGGGGGTTTGGGTATTTTTCAAAATGCCCTAGGTTTATTTTTCCTTAAAATTAAATTAATATATAAATAAAATATATATAAATATATATATATATATATATATATATATATATATATATATATATACCGTAGAAGCATTCATCATATAATAACCATTTCTATATAATCACCAAGAAAAAATTATTAAAATAACATAACATCAAAAAGTTACAAGGTTAAACGTAAAATGAGTGACTATTTTCAAAGAAAAAAAACGTTTTTTTAAAAATGGAGAGAATATCGAAAAACCAATGAAATGCCAAATTACCCTATAAGATAAAAACAAAGTTTATATGAAAAACGAAATTGCAGCGAAATTTAAAAGATGCGTCCGTTATACAGCAGTTTTTATAAACATAGAGTGAAGATATTTTATTAAGTTTAAAATAATATTTATTTTCATTTTGTTGAAGGGGTAATTATTTGCAACACATATTTCCGAAGCTTGAGTCAAGATTAAGCAAATGTGTCACTAACTAAAGATAATATTTTCGAAATATATTTGTGATGTGATGTAAACCTTGGAACGTCCCCTTCCCGAAACAACTTAAATTTTACTTAGATTTATTGTAAATACAAAAAAAAAGAAAAGAATTGTCTCGTTTTTATCTACCAGAATTCCAGACGTGTCTAAATTATTGCAATCTCAAAACATTCGTAAAACTGACATGTTTCCAAGGTACGTACTCTGTATAATATTAATTCTGTTTAAAAGGTATTTTTGTTTTCATGATCGTAGTTTGTTTTAAATCTAATGTTTTTTAAGTGATGTTTTTTCAATAATATAATAACTAATATGTTTTTATTGTAGAAAATAAATATCTTGAGAAAGGTCAATATAAAGAGCGAGACGTCGATTGAATTTTAGTTTTACTTCTCAATGAGTTAACCTATGCCCAAGAAAATAATTAACAAAATATTTATATATGGTTAAAAAAAACGATATATATATATATATATATATATATATATATATATATATATATATATTAATTGTTTAAATCAATTTGTTATCCAAATTTTACCGTCTAAACATGCTAACACTAGATAAATACACAAACATTAATACTTCGTCCAAATATGTTTCTTTAATTATTAGACAGTCGCGGCAATCATTAAAACTAGTCATGTACAGAGCACATAATTTTCACGCAAGCCGTTCCTTTTGAAGCAGTTACTTAAATCACCGAGATTTTTTTATTGGTGGACTTCAAAGCGCAATGTTGGGCGTAAATATATCCATAAATCTCGAAATAAATAAACATGCTTTGACGGAAAACAGAAGAACATCGGTGTCATATGAGTCTGCACTCTGGCCTTTGAACAAGGTGAGCTTTGCACACCCATGACTATATATCAAGAAGGAATTACACCGTAGAATTTAAGGATAGCTTAGGCTATGACCGAGGTTAAATTTAACTAATAGCTCAATAATTTAATTTTTTTTAAAATCGTGTAGTATTAAAAGACATAAAATACTTCATTTAATAGAAATATTTTAAATTATTTTAGGATAAAACAAAGCAGTTAAAAATTGTATAATATATGGGGCAGTCTCTAACTGCTCAGTGGTATTTAGATTTAATTTATAAATTATCTATTCTTCACTTACTTATATATATTATAACTTACGCCCGCTTTCAATAAAACGGACAAACATGCGACAACAGACTAACTCGTGTTCAATTAAACAAACTTCTCAGAAACTTTTTTAGGATTCAAGTTTTTGGCGACTGTTTATGTTATGTTTTTGGGATCCCGATTACGTTTGTTTTAGAGTGCTATTTATTGAATTGTCATAAATCACCAAGAACAAATAATAGACTCTTGTCTTTAGTGGAAGCGGTCGACAAATACTACTAGCAGCTCAAAGCTGTTAATACTTTAACATGTGTGAACAAAAATAAGAGGTATACTTTTTTTTCAAAATTATTCGTTACTAACTTCGTTATACGTCAATAAATTAAATCTCCAGTTTATTTTGACACCATAACAAAGGATAATATTGAAACGCTAGGTTTAGTAAGCGAATCGTAGCATTATCTTAAATACGCACATCCTGTATGTAAAGACTAAATATATTGTAAAATTAAATTATCTATTTAACTGTATTAGGTACTTATACCTTATATCTGTAGTGTTCCAGTAAAATATAACTTTTACACATTTTAATTGTTTCAGTAATTTTAAAAAATCAAGATTTGAGTGCCTGAAATTACTTAGAGTGAAGGTGCCCATATCTTAACATTTCCCAAATTATTAGTATGTATTGTATATACTGTGAAATAGGTAGCGCCATCTACGAACGTGCACTGAGAAGTACATACACAGTCGGCATAAGTTAGCCAGTGATGTAGTCCGACATACGATATGTGGTTATGACTAAGTTTGTTTTTTAATTCGGACCATATTATGTCTATAGGTTATAAATCGCAGTGGCAGGGGGGCAATCTAAGTGGTATGTTACCGGATGCTTTTATAGCCTCATCTATGCAATATGTTTTATCAAACGATTTAGTTTTTAGTGCCTCAACTAGTTGTTTTTTTGTATAATTTTCTTCAAAATAGAGGTCATTTTGGCGAAGGAACTGTTGCAGCACCTCTTTTTTGCTGCTTATGATTGGTACTTTTTCAGCTAAAGTGCTGTGATAACTAGATATCATAAACGACTTCAGTGCCTGGCGAGATAATCTGAAGAAGAGAATTTTTCATCCCATTTTCAGAAAGCTTACTTGTCATGTCCTGATGGTAGTCTAACGAGCAGTCCTTAATGTTTTTTCCTGAAAGTAGCAAACCGTTCGGCGCCCAACCATCCCTCGAGCCACAGTGTAAGATGGACATTCTCTTTCCTCGAGAAGCAGGTACATCTAAAATGCAATTTGGTGAAGAATCTTGCTAACCTTTAATTGTAGTGTCATGGTTGTCGAACCAAGTCTCACCTAAACAGTAAATATTTCGGTTTTCTGCGCGGAACTTGAATTTGGATTAAATATTTTTGTCTCCATTGCACTAGCCGTTGGGTCTCTCTAGTGCAAATGCGCTTGTCAATTTTTTAAAATCGAAATCCAATTTTATGCAGGAATCGGCGCAACGTTTCGCGACTAGCAGTAAATTGACCATTTGCTAATAACTTTTCTCGCAAAGAATCAAGTGACGGAATCTGCTTAAGTTTAAGCATCTCATACACTTCCCTGCGAATTAATTCTGCATCACCATTCCCAAACACTTTCATTGTGCCTTTGTAAGATCTGTTCGTCCTCTCCAGTGAATTGTCTTGGTCAAGGAATCGACGCAAGGTAGACCTTGGAATGCCGGTTAACTCCACTGTCGTCTAAATGGTAGCTTCTATGCCCTCTGACGCTTTTAAAAGTACTGCACACAAATATTTGAAGGTTATTGAATGCTTTTTGATTTTGCTGCATATATTAGTGAGTGAGGTTTAGATCTTTGCATTAGTATGTGAGTTATTAATGGCGAATGTGCTATAGTCAAAGGCACTGTAAGGAGTCGCAAAAGTCGTCGTCGTATGAATACAATTGCAGAAAACACAAACAACAAAAATATTTTAAAAATAATCAAAATGGCCGGTGGCCAACAGCTGACTTTCAAGTACTTAAGAAAATAGGTTAGGTATATTTTGCAGTACATTCCAAAACAGAATTGTACAATCTTCCGGTTCGTCTC
Organism: Kuschelorhynchus macadamiae; assembly: GCA_030620095.1. Classification (NCBI taxonomy): domain Eukaryota; kingdom Metazoa; phylum Arthropoda; class Insecta; order Coleoptera; family Curculionidae; genus Kuschelorhynchus; species Kuschelorhynchus macadamiae. The sequence continues at coordinate 163,720 of JAUTXW010003469.1, forward strand.
GTTGAAGGCAGACCTCTGTGTTATTAACATAAGTGGTTCCACGTGTTCGGTTTTACTGCTTTATTTCGGGGGGAAGCGGGAGACTCAACCGCTCAGTGTGGAAGCTAATGACTCCGCTAGAGAGGGAGCAGGCGCTGTGAACGTGTGAGGCCTAGTTGTTCTTGAATTCTACCCCGTTCGTCTGCCGCAGTTCTACTTAGAATATTAGCGTAATGACCGCTATGTGGCGGGAGTAGGAGGGGTAAGGGGATAACTTGAAAGAAAGGGTCATCTCGTGATATCAGTAGTACTCTCAAGGGGCACCTCGTGGAAGCCAAGATGCATTTCAGAATTTAAAAGAGGAAACAATCAAGAAGTATTGAAAAGATTCGGGGTGTCCGGGAGTTTAGAGCTCGCCGTCCGGACATCCTACCGATAACGTCTCCAAACTGGAATAAGGTGCAGGGTCGACTTCGAGGGTCGCCGATTTAACGACTCTGAGCCCCGTACGGAGAGCAATCTGGCGAATTACCATGCAGCAGAGCCATATAACAAACTAACAACAACAAAACAGAATTGTATGGAGCAGCGATCTGTTAATATTTTTATTGTTCTTATTTTATAAGATATAAAATGTTTAAACATTTTTTTAGCTTCTATTAAAATAACAGAACTGAAACAAAATAATTATTTTTTATTTGGACGTTCAAAAATTTTTAAAACTACCTATTCAATGTGATGGACCGAAGGAATTAGAGTGATTGTTTTATTAAATATATCTAAGAAATAAAAAAATATATATAAATTTTACCTTGATATACTCGTCAAGGAATTCTCTTGCGGCACATCGGTAAATGGCATTTTGTTTTTTGCTCGTTTATCTCTTCAATTCGGTCGTTGGATTCACAATTTTCAACCCCCGGTCTGAACATTTTAAAAATTAGTAATAACACCTCACAGAACGAATGTTACTCACCTCTGAACACCGCTAATGCCACAGTTCAAATAATTTAATAATAAAAATAAAATACAGACCTGTACTGAGAAACGCTTGGAAACTAGACCTTAATAGCTTTATTGGGGGTAAAATACACCTGATCGTTATGGATTCGGCAACTTCATGGCCATTTATCGTGTGTCGGACTATACTAAAAATATTATTCTGCTTAGTGTTTTTATTGGAAAACAGAGTTTTTCCTATGTTTGAAAGTAAATATTTTGTGGTTTAGCCAGGCAACATTACAGCCCCACGAGAAGTTAGGAATGAGAGTAAATATTTCATAAAATAGAGTAGCGTTTTGGATATATTTGGCCACCATTATGAATGTTTTAACTTTTGACCGCTTTTGATTTTTAGATTATGTTTTTATATTAAAATAGGTACCCAAATTTAACCAACCAAGTGGAACCTAAATTGAACTGCGGTTCAACTTGGAAAACCGTGGTACAATTTGGGAAACCGATGCCTAATTATAGATCAGTTTATTTTTGAAATATTTCCCCATTGAATTGTTATTTTTTTACAGATGGCTAAATGGGGAAATTACGGAAGGTGGTCCAGTGCAGACATGGAAATGGGGTAGGGGAGAAAAGGGTCTTAGTCAATACCGCCGTGATTAAGGCGTTTCCAAGTCAACACTGCTGAGATACTTATAAAATTGCCAAACGATCTAGGAAATCATTAGGTCGAAATTCGACATTTGAACACGAAATTGAAAGGCTAATTTGCTTATGATCTCGTTTTCAAAATAATATTTTTTCAGTTAACTATTCGAGATGTTCGTACATTTGGCTTAGCAGAGAAAAATAACATTTCCCATTAATTTAATAAAAAAATGGCAAAAAATGGTATTGTAAATTTATCAACAAAAATCCAGTCATCACTTAATCGAAGATAGATGTTAAATAAAGAAAACGTTACAGAATGTTTTGAGCTACTGCAAAATGTGTGTGATAGTCACCAAATTAGTGCCACAAAAATATTTAACATGGACGAGACGGGTTTCTCAACGGTAGCTAAAAAATGTCAGTTTTTAGCTGTCAAAGGCGTAAGAGCTGTCGGGTCTGTTGCAAGTGGTGAAAGGGGTGTGAATACTACATCAGTGTGTGGTGTTTCTGCGGCACGATGGTATATAACTCCAATTAATGTTAATTTTTAAAAGAAAGAGGTACACTGAGGAATTAAGTAATGGTGCTCCACCTGGGTGCAAGATCGAGATATCAGATTTAGGCTATATAACCACTGAAATGTTTGTGAAATAGCTAAAACATTTTATTAAGGTTGTTCATTTAACAAAGCAAAATAAAGTATTGTTGTTGCTGGATGGGTACACTAGCCACTGTAAAAACCTTGAAGCACTAGTTCTAGCAAGAGACAACGGAGTTATTTTAATGCGAATGCCTGGTTATACAACTCACCGGTTTCAGCCACTTGATAGGTCATTTTTCAAGCCTATGGAAGCTTATTACACGCAAGTATAAGAAAAATAGCTTAGAGGCTAATCCTGGACACACAGTAATACAATATCAAGTAGCTGGGTTAATTAATGAAGCATATGGTACAAACTGCAATAAATGGATTTAAAGCGGCAGATATCTGGTCAATAGGCATGTGTTCAAAGATAGTGATTTTATAGCTTCCGAATATCTCATCAGAAATATTGCTCCCCTGAGTAATGAGGAGAAACTCCCGAATAAAATAGAAAAAGTACCTGAAGATGAAAATGAGGGATCTGAGGATGAAAACGGTACTTTTATCAGATTTAAAAAGTAATTTGTCACTAACTCGTACTGTTCTCAACACTTACAAGAAAATTTGACTTAGGCTTAACTAAACCTCCAAGGAGCTCGTCTAATTTTTTGTCACTTAGTTTGGACAGAAATCACTCCTTTACCATCCCCAAAAAATCATCCGCCCAATAAAAAAGCAAGAGGAATTCAAAAAGCTGTTGAGATTACTAGCAGTCCGTACAAAGAATCTCTCGAAATAAATTTAGAAAATCGGCAACCGAAGAAAACGGTGGTGCTAGAGTTTTTACTGAGTTTAAGAGTATAAAAAAGGATGGCTGGTTCTGCAAAGAATGTGGCAGAACCGAATGCAAAGACATGATTCAGTGTATCAAGTGCAAAACATGGTTTCACTGCGAATGTGTGGGTGTTAATAAAGAAAAATGAATTCATTTCTACCGCATGTATCAAATAATCATGTTTATGGATACTACATAATTACTGTATTACTGAGTAATTACATTAAGTTTTGTTATTCAGATACTATGTTTAACATTTATATAAGATAGTTATTCTCCATGAATTTCAGTTTCATTTTATAGCATATTTTCTATTAGGTTCAACTTGGGATACTAATGGTACAAATTAAGCAACTCGTCCCCAAGGATGAACCTTTTATAACTAAGAATATTTTTGTTAATATTTGTTATATTGTTCTGTAGTATTAGTATTAAAGGTTTAAATACTCAACACATGTTTTGATAAAATCACGGAGAGTTCATTTATTTTTTTCTAAAAGGTACAGCCATTGTTACAAATTTCGGATCTATATGGCAACGTTACCCAAATATGGTTATATTGCACACTTAAGCCTTGAGTATCAGTTCTATATAGTGTATTATTAATACAATGGGCCTATACATTGCATATGTACGTTATATGGAGAAGTAAAAAGCATTCCAAAAAAATATATTTTCTAATTTATTGATTTACTATTTTGAAATTTAATTTAACTTATTCCTACTCTAAAAAAACAACTACTCTTCTACTAGACAAAATTTAATTTGCTTTTTTTATGTGCAATATTTATTTATTAACAGAAGTTTTAGTTTTACATACTAGATATACACTATATTTAAGGTTTTTTTTGATATTATTATAATACAATGTTACAATAATTTATATTCCAAATGCAGTACAAGGTTATCTAAATATCTAACTTTTTTGGAACAAAATTACATTTTGTATGCCATATTCTTATTAAAATTTACTTAAAATCTCTAGACTTGAACTTTCACCTGGAGTTTGTATCTCAGGCATATATCTTATTTTAAACCGCAAGAGCCGCCACTGAAATAAATCAAATTAAATTATGTATACGTATAAGAATAGAATAGCCATGAACAACTTATCAAATATAAATTCCTTTGAAGAAACCTACCAGGGCCCCGACTATATATTTTAATAATCTACCTGAATGGGTGTAGGTATCCAAGAGCAAATATTTACAAAACCTCTGAACACTTGTCGCGTTGATCTATGCGGTATTTATGGCTGTTGACAGAATTTTATTTACAATATAACCTGTCAACAAACATGAAACTGCCTTTACTTTACGATTGTCTGCTAAATAAAAAGACTAGGTTTGCTTAATATAAATGTGTTTTTTTTTTATAAATATGAGTAGAAACGGGAAATACGGATATATTTACGAATAAAAATAATAAATAGGTATTTGAGTTTAGCTCATGGATATATTATTTATGTTTTATCAATATGATCAAAGAAAAAAAGGGCAATATACTTTAAAAAAAGTTTATTAAGAAAATAAGAATAAATTGCCGTTTTTATCACTTTCAAGTTTATGCTGGAATAAGGAGGGTATTTTCATACCGATAGCAAAATCAACTAGAATAAACTTCCCGGTAATTTCCGAATTTTGCTCACTTTTTCATACTGAATCTTAACATTCCTATCTCGCTCCTTAAGAGAAAATTTGCAGTAAATTAACGATAACTGTGATATTATTATATATCATGTAATTTTATTGTAATAAAGTAATACTTTATAGAATATAAACGTGTTATAAATAGTGATGGGGACCTTCCGGAAACGTGTTGTTTCGGGAAGAATTTAATAATTTATTTAATATAAATGCATTTTTGAATCCATAAATAAACTCACAAAACTGGCATAGATAAAACTCTTTATTATTTTTTGTTATTTCATGAAAGTAATTTCAAATATCTGATTTCTTTGTCATATTTTATAAAAAAGTTTAAAACATGTAAATGTTTAACGTAACAAAACGTTTTATCTTTTATACGTGAACTTACCTTATTATGTTATCAAAACATCAAAACAACGATTAAAAAATAATTCCTAACCTCAAATATTCTTCCTTATCCGTTAGTAACTCTCTTGACAACTCTATCTTTCTTTTTGGCACTTTCCCGTCTCTTGAGTAAAGCTCCGGACAGTGAACGTTCCAACGTTTGCATTATATATATATATATATATATATATATATATATATATATATATATGTATATATATATATATATATATCTCTTTCTTTAAGTCTCTATTCGGACGAGAGAAAGAAAGCTTCGAAAATGCAAAATGTGATTTTGGCGAAACGTCAGCAAAACTGTTCTTTTCAGAACGACAGTAGTGAACGGATGTACACCCGGAATGAAAACACATTGTATTTTTCCATCCGTGAAGGACTAAGAATCAACCAGTGGCGGCTCGTGAGTATATTGAAGGGTGAGGCTACATGAGGTTAATTTTGTTTAAATGTGAATAAATTTCCACGTCACCCATGAGGTATTATTCTGCGACGCGTTGACCTTTTCTTTTTAATGGAGGTCATCGCCAATAGCCCTACTAAACCATTAAAAACTAAAAAAATAAACTCTAAAAAAAGTAAATAAAAAGTAAACAAAACAAGTAAAATATGTACACCTATCACTAAAATATAGCGGTGATTGCGATAATAAAAACATAATTTAGTTTATTAAAACTTAAAATAAATAGTTGTATGAAATAAGATAAAAAAACTACTTTTTGTACATTAAATCTATACGTCTGTCTTTTAAGGTTGCAAATTTATCTATAATTTGGTCGTAAAAGTTTTGGTCTTCACTAAGTTCTGACAGTAATTCCTGCTCTATTGACATCACTGCTAAACCCGAAAGCCGTTCTTGTGTCATTGTGTTTCTTAGGTAGGTTTTGATCCGTTTAAGACATGAAAAATTTCGTTCGGCCGATACACTTGTTGCGGGAATAGTTAAAACTAAATTAAAAAGCTTATATGCTTCCGCAAAAATTGCTTTAAAATCTTTAAATAACAAAGCTAGACTTTTTTCGACATCTAAATTTGAAAATTGTTCATCCCTATACAATACAGAAAGCTCATTCTTTAATCTATCTCTGTCAAAAATGTTTGGATAATTTTTTAATAAATTATTTAATAAGTCGTCTGGAAAGCATTTAACATATTCCGAATATTTTGTAATATCGACTAAAGCAAAGAAATTTAAATTATTTCAATTTTCAAACCGCGTCCCTAATTGAAGAATTATACAATCTATTATTTCGAAATATAATATTTTATATTTAGTAAAAATATCAAAGTCGCTAGAACATTGCCCTCGACGTGTGTTAGTTGGCAGAATAGTGGCTTTTTTAGCAATATTGAAAAGTTCTTTGAAATGGTCCTCGTTTCTAAATTCAATAATTCGTTGCTTGGCAAGGTTTATTTGTGAAATGCAGTAATTTATATCTAAATGCTTTAACTGTAATATTTGAAACAGTACATCAGTGCAACTAAAAATTTGTTTATAAATATGCGTTAAAAGGCAAAATTCGAAATCATTAAAATGCTTTAGAAATCCTTTTGCACCATTAATAGATTCTGTTCCAGAACATAAGTCATTAATAATAGTTTCAAATACTATAATTAAATTGTCCCATTCATTAGCCACTAAGTTTAAAATTTTAGACCGTGTATACCATCGCGTTTCTACAGCTCGCGGAATTCTTTTACCTACTATCTGATTAAGCACAAAAGACCGTTTTGGTGATTGGTGGAAATAATTTGGTATTCCTAATAAAGTGGCAAAAAATATACGACTTTGGGTAATCAGTTTTGTTCCCTGTTGTAAAACTAGATTTAATCTGTGGCGCAACAATGAGTAAACATAGCTAAAGGAGCAATAGATCTAACTTTTGTTTGAAGCCCATTTATTTCACCTGCCATAACACTAGCCCCATCGTAACACTGCGCGACCAATTTATTTTTAAAGTCATAAGGCTCTAAGCTGTTTTGTATTAAATGAAAAAGGCTCTCTGCTGTTCTATTATCGCTAACGTCAAAAAATCCTAAAAATCTTTCTTTTAAAGATCCGTTGGTCACATACCTAACTGTTATCGAACACTGTGATTTTTCTGTTATGTCAGTACTATCATCCGCAATTACGCCAAAAAAAACAACAATCGGTGTCATTGATTTCTTTTTTTATATATTCTTGAATATAGTCATGTATGCAACCAATTAGTTCATTTTGTATAGTCTTAGATTGTCCCGTTAAAATATTACTAAATTTAGCACAATGTTCAGTAAGTTCGGCATTTCTTTTTATTAAGCATGCAAATATTTCCTTAAAATTGCCACGGTTAAAAGAATCTGTTGTTTCATTATGACCTCGAAATGCCAAGTCCTGTTTACCCAAAGTAATAGTAACATCAATTAAATAATTTAATAATAAACGGTTTTTTCGAACATTTTCATTATAAACAATTTGATTAAGACTTGCATTTTCTTGTAGTGCATCCGCAATAGTCGCCCTATTTTGCTCCAGTCTTGTAAGTGCTACCGAATTTTTAATATGCTCTCTTGAACTTTCATGCGATTTTACTGCTCGTGAAAAATTTTTTAAATCCGAATATCCGCCCCCTGAACTCCAATTATTTTTGACGCAACCTAATAAAATACAAGGCCAACAATATAAGCTTTCTTTATAAATACTTCCGCATAGCCACCTATAAGTTTCGTACCAAGATATTTAAAAAGTTCTTGAATATTTTTTACCTTGCCTCTTATCGTTAAATATTGCTAAAATTTTCGGCGTCGGACGGCTACCTAATATCTGTTTCTTTTCAGTTTCGCTTCTTCTTAAAAAAGGCGTTTCAATTAATGAAGCAATAATGTCGTGAATAGGATTCATTTCAAAAGCAAAAAGCAAATACAAAAAATGGAACGGTCCAACTTACCAAATCAAAACAAAACAAAAACTTACTCACGCGTATTTATTCACCTTAAACGACAGAACGCCCTCAATCAGCGATTATCGCAATCTATTTCCTATTTCTTTCTCAGCCGCACGCACCACGTAAAAAGAAGCCGTTGGAATATTTCGCTAGTCATGTGATTTAAATAACCAATAAAAGCATATCCAAGCTACAGATTTATCGCCTCAAGAATGCAATAGAAAACGCGTGCATCGGCAATCGCCATCCCGCTCTGTCGTAATCAGGTGACTCGCCGGCATCGGCACCGGCCGTTGATAAATAGGTCAGAAGTCGAAACTTTCCAAGCTAAAATTATTTCGCCTCATTCGAGAGCACTTTCTTTAGGAATGGGTTTGCACGGATTGCACGGTCGGTTTTTTGATGTGGTCAGAATTTATTTTCTAAAATATTTATTATGGGATTATATTTTGTTTTTTTTTTAAGTTATTATGTTGTAAAACTGTTAAAAAGTATATTTCTAATTGGTAATAGATAAAAAGTTATATAAAAAAATTCTCTTTTCCTTTATTTTGGGGGTGAGGCGCGGCCTCAGAGGCCTACCCTGACGAGCCGCAACTGGAATCAACATATATATATATATATATATATATATATATATATATATATATATATATATATATATATATATATATATATATATATATATATATATATATATATATATATATATATATATATATATATATATGTATATATATGTATATATATATATATATATACATATATAAAGACTGCTGTGTAACAAAGGCATATTTTAAATTTCGCCTCATTTTCGTTTTTCATATAAACTGCTGGACCAACCACATTTTTAGTTCAACTATCAAGAGATATATTTCAAAAACTAAAGAGATATCGATATATAGATATAAAAAGTAACCGAATTAAACTAATACTAATAATAAACTTGGCTTGTATCCTGAAGCATTTAAAATGCCATAAGAAATAGAGCACTTTTAATGATGTTTATAGCATCGCGAACCCTATAAAAATGTCAATGTGTTGCTTTGTACGTTGACAAAATATTTTTATCACTTGCCCAAAGTTGAGTCAGATAATCCACTGCGCGAGGTACGACGAGCTTACATTAGAACTCTATGAGTGTTTTTAAATTTTTCGAATAATATGGTGAATTAAAACAAAATGATACCGTATTAACAATATTTAACTTGAATTGTTTTTACATTTTGCACACATTTTGCGTTACATTTCCTATACCCAAATTCAACTGGTTTTCACAAAATTACGTCTGAAATTTGACATGTTTAACATATTATAAAGCGGTAACTACCTTCGTTTATTACTTTATTTCAAAAATGTTTTTTTGCATTCCGCATCAGCGGCGTATTTTTAGACTGCTTTACTGCAGGGGGGAGAATGAAGCATTTATATTAGGCAACTAAAAAAAATGATCATTGCTTTTTCTAACATAATCTTTACTTATATTATAGTATTACAATACTATAACTAAAATATCGATTTTTTATTTCGAAATGAACAATTATTGAATTGTAAAACGAAACTGATGCTACACAATAAAAAAAATGTTAAATTTCCTTTGCCCCGTAGTTCTTTCGTTATGAATTTTTCCTTTTTCTTGGGATTAGTTAGTTGCGCACATTGTCATTTAGTAACACATATGTATATACCTACTGTTTTTTCAAAAATTTTTATTTGGCGCCATTTTCTTCCACTATACTGGACCAACATTTTATCAGTTTCTATCTATGCCACGCTTAATTTTTAGGCCTAATTTAAAATAAACCACACAAATAAAATTTAGATTTTTTTGTAGACCGCCATTTTCTTCTGTTATGTCTAATTCATACTAGTTTAATCCCAATAACACAATTTTTGTCCAAAAGTTGAAGCCAGTTAAAAGAAGAGATTTTCTTTACGTTGATTTTTTTAACATTTTATTTGACAACCATTTTGTTTCAATATCAGACTTAATGTGCAAGCAAAATTACTCAAATAAGTAGTTTTTAGGCTGAATTTTAAAATATTTTATTAGGCAGCTACTTCGTTTTGACATCTTGGATTTTTACCAAAAATTTTACCAGGCCATTCTAATACGACCCTTATTTTTTGACCAAAATTTGAATTCAGTCGGGTAAGTAGTTTTCTAGCTATGTCGCGAACTGGCAGACAATGAGACAGATACACAAACCGACCGACAAGCCGACAGAATTGAGAAAACATCTTTTTTGCATTTAGGGTCGCTAAAATGAAGAGGTATTTAAAACTTGAGGGGTGATTTTTTTCACGACCACAAGTATTTTTACCAGTTCGTCTCTGTATTACACTTAATTCTTGCACAGAATTTGAAATCAATCTAATAAGTTTTTTGTACCAAAATTTTGCATGTTGATTCCTACGCAATACTTAAATATATATATATATATATATATATATATATATATATATATATATATATATATAATATTTGCAATTATTAAAAATCTTTCACGAACCATTTATATACAAAATAAATCATCAAAGACCCATAACAATATTCTGTGGAATCACAAGGCACTATTCAAACATTAAAGCCAGTTTAAAATCAATGTTTTTGTTTACTATAATTTTATGATGGGTAAAGCTGAACGTATTTATATTGTCAGGGCCGTAATTACCGAGATAAATGATGTTCACAGTTCTTACACATTTTTCATTTAAATAATTTAATATTATCAAATTTTAGAAATAATGCAGCAGAGAGCCAGGTGTTTATTAAAGCAATATCTTTCATTAGCTAAAATAATGTTTTCTGTTCTACAACCCCCTCAGGAATTGTTTGACCTCCATTTGGCCAAGAAAAAAAAATCCTTGCAAAATGAGGATGGTTGAGGTGATTATTTATATACCTTATTTATTGTATTAACTTCTGGCCCAAAGCAATCGTTCTTGGTTACATTTTTATAGATTTCTAGGTTATTAAAAAATCCGCTCCCTATTATTGGGCCCTTTGGCATAATTTACTTTCTTCTGTATTCCCCATAAACCTCCGAATTCCTTAAGCCGACGTCGAAAGAATTCTATTATATACTTTGACGTTAATATCTGAACCGGCAATTCGTCACATTTTTGTGAATTCAAGATGGTGTTTAGCGGGTTAGGGACATAAATCAAACCCCAGTTTTTTTAAAATTGGCCGACGTTTCGACGATTTATTTGTCGTCTTCTTCAAGGCTGAAAGAGATCATTTTTTTTATTGCAGTATGACTGCTCATAGGATACAAACAAAAACTAATAAAATATAACAAGGCTAAAAAACAACACTAACTGAATATTTTTAAATTAATCCAAAAAAAACAATGTTTGTTTTAGTCTTAGGAAATATAATTATTCGATACTGAAGAGTTATTATTTTTTATTTTTAAATACATTTTTTCTTAAATATAAAACATATACATATGGAAAACAAATAAATACGAACAAAAAAGTAACCGCGACAACATAAAAAGACAAATTAAATAACAATAATAAAAGGAAACCTAGGGTTCATAAGTATTGTTATTTGTGACATTTCACTTACCTAATTCCTCAGAATTAGAGGCTCACCTAAACAATACAACTAATATAATTAGACTTCTCCATAGAACACAAATGATGGTTACCACTACAATACATTAAAACACAAGATGGCAAACAAGTAAAAGAACAAAGGATATTTAGCAGGTCTCAGAGCTTTAAAACATTTAAAAAGGATTATTCAGAAAAACAAAAAAAAGCAAATAAACAACTCCGGAACCCACTGCAGCAAAACGACGACTAACGGTTTGGTTTATAAATTAATATTTCTTATCAGTCGGTACAAATAAAAAAAAAAGGGTCAATTATTAGGGCAATGGTTTGTTTACTGGGGCAGGTCAAGAAGTACTTTCTCTATAGCGATTCAAAATATGGTTATATTGCACACTTAAGTAAGCCTTGAGTATCAGTTCTGTGAATCACCGAATTATTTAATTGTATGTGTATCATTTCACTGATATTTCTTTTATTGTAATGTTTTTCTCTGTCTAGTACGGTGGTACCTTGAAAATTAAAATTGTAGCCTGTGGAAAAGTGCTGTTCTGATAATGCAGTTTTTTCTTTTTTATTGATGTTTATCACCCTACAGTCGTACTTGTGCTGGTATAACCTAGTCTTTAAATATTGCCTCGTAATGCCTATGTAACATTTATCACAATTATGACATGGAATTTTATAAACCAAATTTGAGCTCCATTCAAGTGGTATTGGGTCTTTTAGTTTTGAAAACAGCACATTTGTTGTTCTTTAATTATAAAATGCTAATTTAGAATTTTGATCTTTTTCCCCAATATTACGTTAAATCCGTTCCGACAATGAATTAATGTATGGACATTTTAAGTAATTTAGTGTCCCTCTGTCGCTCTTTACTTGGCTAGTGATTTTATAGTTGTTAGTTGCCCTGTTTATTAACGTTGTAGGGTAGTTATTATTTTTTAATATGCTCTTAATTTTCTCAATGTTAGAACTATGATACTGTGGGCTGCTTAGTTTAAAAGGTCTATATAACAAATTTTTTATGGTAGCTACTAATATTTATAACTAATTCTTTGGGGATATTTGTAAATAACGACGTAACATCAGTGGTGAGTTGTATTGACGCTCCTTCTTATAATCTAGCCGTGTTTGTGCATAACATCTTAAGCCAGATAACGACAACCTTTAATTTTAATATTAAAAATTCTCTTGATTTCGTAGAGTTCACAAAAAGTGTAAAATTACCACCAAATCACCTTTTATTGTCTTTAGATGTTACGTCGTTATTTACAAATATCCCCAAAGAATTAGTTATAAATATTTTAAAAAGAAAATGGAGTCACATAGCGCCGTACACGGAAATTCCGAAAAGTATGTTTTTAAATATTATTGAATTTTTGTTTGATAACAGTTATTTTTCATTTGATAACCAATTTTACCTACAATTGGACGGATCAGCGATGGGTAATCCTGCCAGTCCGGTATTAGCCAGTTTGATTATGACTGAGTTGTTTATGGAGATATCAAATAAATTACCTTTTGACTTACCCTTATTAAAATTATATGTCGATGATACAATCCTCTCTTGCCCATCTAATAAAGTAAATTACCTGATACAGTATTTTAATAGCTTTCACCATAAACTAAAATTTACAACGGAAATGGAAAGTGACAAATGTATACCATTCCTTGACGTTATTGTTCAACGCAACCTCGATGGAACGTTACTAACAAACTGGTATACAAAACTAACCTCCTCGGGTAGAGTGGTCAACTACCTCTCATCATATGCCATGTCACATAAAATAGCTACCATAAAAAATTTGTTATATAGATCATTTAAACTAAGCAGCACCACAGTATCATAGTTCTAACATTGAGAAAATTAAGAGCATCTTAAAAAATAATAACTACCCTACAACGTTAGTAAACAGAGTAATTAACGACTATAAAATCACTAGCCAAGTAAAGAGCGACAAATGGACACTAAAATACTTTAAATTTCCATACATTAATTCATTGTCGGAACGGATTCAATGTAGTATTCGGGAAAAAGATCAAAATCGTAAATTAGCATTTTATAATTTAAGAACAACAAATGTGCTGTTTTCAAAACTAAAGGATCCAATACCACTTGAATTGAGCTCAAATTCCATGTCATAATTGTGATAAACGACTGTAGGGTGATAAACATCAATAAAAAAGAAAAAACTGCATTATCAGAACATCACTTTTCCACAGGCCACAATTTTAATTTTCAAGGTACCACCGTACTAGACAGAGAAAAACATTATATTAGAAGAAATATCAGTGAAATGATACACATACAATTAAATAATTCGGTGAATCACAGACCCGATACTCAAGGCTTAAGTGTGCAATGTAACCATATTTTGAATCGCTATAGAGAAAGTACTTTTTGACATGTCCCAGTAAACAAACCATTGCCCTAATAATTGTCCCTTTTTTATTTGTACCGACTGATAAGAAATAATAATTTATAAACCAAACCATTAGTCGTCGTTTTGCTGCAGTGGGTTCCGGAGTTGTTTATTTGAATTTTTTTGTTTTTCTTAATAATCCTTTCTGAATATTTTAAAGCTCCGAGACTTGCTAAATATTCTTTGTTCTTTTACTTGTTTGCCACCTTGTGTTTTGATGTATTGTAGTCGTAACCATAATTTGTGTTCTATGGAGAAGTCTATTATATTAGTTGTATTGTTTACGTGAGCCTCTAATTCTAAGGAATTAGGTAAGTGAAATGTCACAAATAACAATACTTATGAACACTAGGTTTCCTTTTATTATTGTTACATAATTTGTCTTTTTATGTTGTTGTGGTTACCTTTTTATTCGTATTTATTGGTTTTCCATATATATATGTTTTATATTTAAGAAAAAATGTATTTAAAAATAGAAAATAATAACTCTTCAGTATCGAATAATTATATTTCCTAAGACTAAGACAAACATTGTTTTTTTGGTTTAATTTAAAAATATTCAGTTAGTGTTGTTTGTTAGCCTTGTTATATTTTATTAATTTTTGTTTGTATCCTATCAGCAGCCATACTGTAATAAAAAAATGACCTCTTTCAGCCTTGAAGAAGACGACAAATAAATCGTCGAAACGTTGGCCAATTTTTAAAAAACTGAGGTTTGATTTATGTCCCTAACCCGCTAAACACCATCTTGAATTTAAATTGAGGGACGCTACTTTCACACGCCATGCATTTTTGTGAATATAAGTTGTAATACGATAAGTAGAATTTATTTGGGGTTGTATTTTTTAATACAATAGAAAAACTGACAAATAAAAACTCGTTTATTTTAACAAAAGTTAAGCCATTTTGATAAGATATTGATGCAATAAGAATAAATCAGTAAATTGACTTTCACCCAGAAGTTTCTTCTGAACGGAGTTCACCATTGACACATAACACAGTTTAATGTTAATACAGGGTGGCCCTCTATATTTTGGTCTTAAATATCTCGGAAATAAAAGCAGCTATAGAGGTACAATTTTCACACTATTTTAATAAGTTTAAATTATTAGTACTTTTATGAAAATTAGAAGTTGTCTAAATATTTTAAGGAAATTCGTTTTATTTTGTATAATACGTAATGTAACGTTTTTGGCTACACTTAGTATTTAACTACAAACCCCTGTAGTTAGAGGGAAGGTATCCCATTAACTACTACATCCCTCCTCCTAATTATATAGGTAAGGCAATGGAGAAATATATCAATAATGATCTTTTAAATTACCTTGAAACAGATAAACATCTACACGACAAGAAACACGGCTTCCGCCACCAAAAGTCCACAGCAGATCTTCTTACCTTCGTAACCCATAACCGGAATAAGTCCATCGAATTCCATGGAGAAGCCCAAATTATTGCCCTCTGCATATCCAAACTTCCTGTCTATGGTCTTCCTTCAAAACTTTTTACTTGGATTGCCAGTTGTCTTTCCAATAGAAGTATTTCTGTAGTAGTTGACGGCCATTCATCAAATTTTCACCAAATCAATGCAGGGCTTCTATAGGGTTCAGTGTTGGCACCCTATTCTTCCTGCACATCAATGATCTACTTTCTTCTTCCAGCAATCATATTCACAGCTATGCTGACGATAGCACACTTCACTCCAATATACAATTTCCCAAACCTGTCTCCAAGACTGAAATTGATTTGAAGACGTAGAGTAATGACTTTATTCCTAACAATCTATCAACAAGACACAATCTTGTTTACTAACTCAAAAATTATCTCGCAGTACTCACACCATTCAAATGAATAATCAAATGCTTGAAGCCAAAGTCGGACTCACTTTTCAGGAAGATTTTTGCTGGCATGATCACATCACCTTAATTGTCACCGCAGCCGCGAAGATATTGGGTTTTCTTTTTCCGAGCTCGAAAGCACTTTTTTTCTTGCAACTTGTTTACCCTTTACACTTCGCAAATCACACCCTGCCTTGAGTATCGCTCGCTTATATGGGGAGTACCCTCTCCTTGAGTCGTTATATCCTTGACTCTGTCCAAAGAAGAGCTGTTCGCCTGATTGATGATTGAAACATTACAAGGAAGCTTGCATCACTAAAGCATCGTCGAATTGTATGCGATCTTTCTCAGTTTTACAGATGCTAACACAGATTCTCTGTTCTGAATGAATTATGATCCATTATGCCCTTCTTAGTCATTCCTGCCAGAGAGACACGAGCATCGACCCAGATGCATCCCTTCACCGTCCAACTACAAAGACTAAGGACCTCGCACTTTGTGACAAGAAAAGATAACTAACCAAAATTTTCTTGCCAGAAATTATATTTTATATTCATTTCTGTGCAAAAGTATATATGTATTTTTATAATTTTTTGGATATCTCAGCTACTATACCTTGTTATAAGTTGATTACTTTTTTAGATTATGCTTAGTCCTAATCTGTATTCTCCGGCACAGATAAATTTTAGTTGTGCTTGACACCTCTGTCCGTGTTTGTTTTGTAATGCGTTCGTTATACGAATACAAATATTTCAAGATTTTGACTTTGTAGCACAGGTACTCATACGAGGAGTGGCCGCAAAAAGTATAGAATCTTCATAATATGTAACATAATATAATAATTATTTGTTAATATTATGGTTTAACTAATATAAAAAGAAACAAAAGTATCATTCCATTCTTCATTTCTATTTACAATATGCTATTTAAAACTTTATTAATTTTTACTTAACTGTGGACAAGATCTATTATACTTGGCGTAAAGAATTCGTCAGATAGTTTCATAAATTTCTTCATCAATCGTTTGTGACGCCATTTAATCATAATATTAGCTTGAATGCAGCAAGATTTCACGCGATGTTGTCAATAGATTGATTTAGGTTCGCCTATTTAGAAATATTTCAATGCGAATTTCAACTTTATTGGAAATTAAAACGCAAAACAAAGTCATTTTTTAAAGAGACAATTTGGATAATGTAGTAGGGCGACACGTGCTGTCAACTCAGGTCTTAATATGATTTGAGTCCAGAGAAAATCTCTCGTTGGATCACATCTCTGCTGAAACATGCAAAGTTGGGACCCATTTAGCGGGTGTTTTATTTTCCATTTGTTGAATCCTCTTTTTTAACTATAAGAGAATAATAGGTCTCTGCAGGGGACTACAAATTCATTAAAATATCTACGAACTATTGATATTTGGGGCTACTAAATGTAAATTGTTTTTAAGTTTTTAAATATACGTTGTTTCTTTCACACACTCCACAAAGATTAATGAAATGTATGGTTTTCAATTTACAATCGGCAAGAAATTTAGCAGCTAAAAAATTCCGCAGGATACTAATCTAAGCAAAGAAACTATATTTAATAGAGCAAGAATTCTTGACGGTAATCACTTTTTGATTGGCAGATATGAGAATAGACTAGTAGTTCTCTCTTATAAGCTTTAATCGACGTCCACTTGTTTGCCAGTCTGACTCAAATATTCTAAGTTGATTTTGGGCCTCTCATACTTGAAATCTCGAACATATACTTATTTCCGACGACAATACAATACTTTATGGTCCAAAAAAAATTTAAAACTAATATTAATGTCAAATAATCCTAGAATAAGATTTTCCTAGCGAGATTTTGCATAGACTATTAATGAACTAATTAACTAGGTCACGCATCGCCTAACCTTGATGACAGTAAGCAGAATTTTCATTACTAAAGTCAAAAAGGAGTACGATAGCTTCCGACTTGACTTTAGTTTTAGTTCCAATCTTAAGTTATTCCGAAACTTCCGCAAGCTACTTCCTCAGGAAAACGCATTTCGGATAACTAAACTAAGTTTCACCTTCCTCCAAACTTTTCGAGAAGTACTTTCTCAGGAAAGAGCATTAATTTTTTCACCTTTATTTTATTAACATTTCACTAGGCCGCTATTTTGTTCGGACATATTGGATTTCTACGAAAGTAATACTAGGTGGTGATGGTCATGAAGTCACTCTGATGAGTAGTTTTTGAGTAATGCCGCGAACTGACAGATAGATAGACGGACCGACGGAATTGGTAAAAATATTTTGTGGATATTTATTTAATGAGGCTAAAACCTGAGAGGGTTATATTTTTTCACGATTATAAATATTTTATTTGGCCGCCATTTTGTTCCGCCATCGTGAGTAAGTACCACAGTTTTACAAGTTCATCTCTGCACCACATTTAGTTACGGCACATAATTTGAAATTAGTATACTAAGTGTTATTGTCAGACTGAATTATTAAACGTTTTACTAAGCCGACATTTTGTTCCGGCATCTTGGATTCGTATTAAAATTTTACCAGTTGACTCCTAATACTTGATTTTTGCCGAAAATTTGAGATTTTGTTTTGCTATATTGAATTTTTATCAAAATATTGCCGTCATCCTCATATGAACCTTAATGTTTGGCCAAAATTTGAAGTCAATTGGGTAAGTAGTTTTTTAGCTATGCCGCGAACACACAGACCGACGGAACTGAAAAAACATGTTTTTAGGCATCTATCTCGGAGGGTGATTTTTTCACGATTGCAATACTTCCCTTTTATGAGGGAAGTAAAAAATATTTGGCCGCCATCTCGAATTCGTACCACAACTTTACCAGTTTATCACACTTAATGCTTGCACAACATTTGAAATGAATCTAATAAGTAGTTTTTCTCAGGCCGATTTTTGAAATATTTTATTAGGCCTCCATTTTGTTTTGATACATTAAATTCATACCAAAATGTTACCATTTCATTCCTATGTAACACATGACTCGGACGAATTTTGAGGAAATCGGATATTTAGTTTTTTTAGTAATAATTGTCATGTTGTTCCGGCATATTGGATTTTAAACAAAATATTACCAGGTCATCCCCATATATCCCTTAAATTTTGACTAAAATTTGAAGGCATCTAAGGACCCTAAAACCTGAGAGGATGATTTTTTCACGATCACAAATAATTTATTTGGCAGCGATCTTGAGTTAGTACCACAGTTTTGCTAGTTTATCTCTATACCACATTTAGTTATGGCACACAATTTGAAATCAATTTATTAAGTTGTTTTTTCAGGCTGTATTTTTGAATATTTGATAAGCCGTCATTTTAGATTTGCACCAAAATTTTACCAGTTGATTCCTACATAATACTTGCTTTTTTGCAAAATTTGAGATAAACTGGATAAACAGTTTTTTAATAATAATTTTTTTTAACTTTCACTAGACCGCTATTTTGTTTTGCCATATTGGATATATTTTAATTTTTAGCCAAAATTTAAAGTTAATCGGGTAAGTAGTTTTTTAGCTATGCCGCGAACAGACAGACGGATAATTTATTAAGTTGTTTTTTCAGGCTGATTTTTTCAATATTTTATAAGCCGTCATTTTAGATTTGCACCAAAATTTTACCAGTTGATTCCTACATAATACTTGCTTTTTTGCAAAATTTTTTAATAATAATTTTTTTAATATTTCACTAGACCGCTATTTTGTTTTGCCATATTGGATATATTTTAATTTTAGCTAAGCCAAAATTTAAAGTTAATCGGGTAAGTAGTTTTTTAGCTATGCCGCAAACAGACAGACGGACAGACAGGCAAGCCAACCGAATTAAGAAAACATGTTTTTCGGCATCTAGGGACCCTGAAACGTAAAAATCTGAAAATATCTCGGAGGGGGATGTTTTCAGGGATACAATATTACAATTTGTTTTATTATACAATTCGCGTTTTTTTACGAGAGAAGTAAAAAGAGCATAGGAACAAAGACACGGAAAAATATTTCATATGACTATTATGTTTGCTATATTTCAATTTTATCTGGTATTAGAATAAAATGACAAAAAAATGGTTTCCAAATCAACCGTTGTTGATTTTCGTTTCTTTATACAGATAGAAAGGACGGTTTGAAAAATTGTAATCAAGTTTTAGTGACAACAAATAAAAGCCTGTATTAACTATAACAACATAAAAATCACTTAAAATGCGCTAAAACCATACTACTCTGCGAGAAATTTGACACACACAAACCGCTATATATTTTACACATATGATTTTACGTTCGCGTTTACAGTTTGCATGCTACTCGTTGGGCAACGTTGCCAATTTTTGCCTTTTAAGAGTTCTTTACTGTGTATCTTTACTAGTAAATCACTAATTTTTGATATTCGATTCTCTTTTTTAGAAGCACACCAAGTATAGACGAAATACATAAATATGATATCTTTTGTCACAATATTTATTTTATTTCTTCATATGAATTTGATTTTATGATTGTAGATTTCTGGGTAGGTTACAATAATAAAATGGAGAATTGACAACCTGGGAACCAGAGCGTTTATAATGTGAAGTTATCTTAGCTCCTAAAATAATCATTATAGCGTATTTTCTTCTTTCATACTCTAAAGTCGCCACCGGGCTAATTGGAAGAAGTCACTCGGGGGTATTAAATATTTTGCTGTAAAAGTCTTAAGTTAGTTTAATACTGAGTTCAATTTATTAAGACATTATTAGGAAATAAGAAAATTTGAATGTTCGACCTAACACGTTAAACTTTGATAGACGGTGTGACGTGCGCTAATGTGATTGAGTTGACTTTTTTCTATTTTTTTTATATATTATAAAAGTTTTTACAGAATAAAATGTCTAATATAAATATTATTAAAAAACTTTTTAAATGGCAATATGCAGTAAAAGGTAAAAAATAGTTTTGTTTTACTAAATACCTACTAGATACACCGATAGACGCGTATTGGGAAATACAACACTTACACCGCACGGTTTCATTTTAGTCAACTATTTAGGCCTGCATCGGTGAGGAATTCTTGTAATTAGTTTTAATAAAAGCTTGGCATTTCAGAACTATTTTTAAAAATAATTTTTATTTTGAATGGACCGTATTATTTTGTGAACGAAATATATAAATGCATAAAAATCATTCTAGCTCCGTATTTTCATTGCCCATATAATGAATGATAACGAAAAACATTTAGAGATTTACCATCCGTATTCACTAAAGAGCTTTAAATTTAGATCGGGTCTTATCTGACAGTTACAGGTTAAAAATGACATATGTTATAATTATAAATTGACCGTGACAGAAAGACCTAATTCAGCTTGAGAGTCTTTCAAATCGCCTCGTGGAAGACCTCTGTGTTTTTGTGTTCGGTTTAGCTGCTTTGTTTCGAGAGGGGGCGGAAGACTCAACCGCTCAGTGTGGAAACTAGCGACCCCGCTCGAAACGGAAGAGACGCTGTGGACGTGTGAGGCCTAGTTGTTCCTGCATTCTATCCTGTTCATCTGCCCAGTTCTACATAGAATATTAGCGTAATGGCCGCTATGTGGTGGGGTTAGGTGTGGTAAGGGAACAGCTTGCAAGAAAAGGTCATCTCGTGATACCAGTAGTACTCTCAAGGGGCATCTAGTGGAAACTGCTTTGTTTCGGGGGGAGGCGGGAGCCTCAACCGCTTAGTGTGAAAACTAACGCCCCGGTAGAAAGAGTACAGCCCACGTGAACGTGTGAGGCCTAGTTGTTCCTGCATTCTATCCTGTTTTTCTGTCCAGTTTTACATAGAATATTACCGTAATGGCCGTTATGTTTCGGAAGTAGGAGGCATAAGCTTGAATGAAAATATCATCTCGTGATACCAGTAGTACTCTAAAGGGGAATCTAGTAGAGATCTAAGATGCATTAGAAAGATTTAAAAAGATATTTGGAAGAATTGGGGTGTACCGGGAGCTTAGAGCTCGCCATCCGGACATCCCATCGATAATGTCTCCAAATTGGAATAAGATGTAAATCATCTGGAAGGGTCGCCCCTGCTCTGACAAAGCCCCGGACGGAGAGAAATCTGGGAAATAAACTAGTATCCGCGCCAACAACATATAGAAACCAAAAAAAAAATGCAGCTTGACGGGTGAACTTAAAGTTTAAGTTTTTGTGGCACTAAGATCAGGTTTTGCTTTTAAACACTCGTAGTGAATCAGGGGGTAAATGTTTAATTGGAGGTTAGGTCTAACGCACAGTTCTATGCTTAAGATGACATATCGTCGCTGAAAATACAAAGTGGCGTAAGTCGAAAAATGGCCATTTCGAGTTAAGACCGCCAAAAATTCGCAAAAGTACATATCTATGATGTGACAAAGTGGCGTATCTCTATTCTTTATAGTTAATGGAATATGGCAAATTAATATGTGGACGGAGCTCCTTTTCTTAAAAGTGCTGAAAAAACAAACAGGCGTAAATCGACTTACGCCTCTTCGTCTTTTCAAATCTCGCTTATATGGCGTGATGATGGAAATATGTCCTCTGTTTTGTTTATATTTTAAATATTATTAGATTTTTATTTAGAGTTAGAGATAGAGTTAATTACTGTTTTACTCAATAATTTTTTTTATAAAATTGAGTTTTTGTTGGCAATATTTTGCTCCTTGACCACTAGACAAGTAGGCGTAACTCACGCATTTATAATAATAGACAAAAATAAGAAAAAACAAACTGGCGTATCTTTCAAAATTATTTTAGTTATTTTAATATTTTGTAAAATTAGTGAGTTACTATTTTATTCGATAAACAAATTTATAAAATTGAGTTTTTGTTAACAATACATTGCTCTGTGATCACTAGACAACTAGGCGTAAGTCATGTATTTATAATAATGGATAAAAATAAGAAAAAACAAAGAGGCGTATCTCTTTCAAAACTCTATATATTTTTTTAAATACACTTTTTTGGAAAAAAGTATCTTCTTAAAGAAAGTACCTAATGTAGTGAATTTTTAAAAACCATTTGCAATATGTTATAGCAAACGACATTCAGTGCATAGGCAATGCAATATTCACTAAAACTTTAAATGCGTCTCCTGAAAAATAGCAAAAATGGAGTTATGCCACTTCGTATTTCCAGCGACGATATGCAACACTGAGAAACAAATAATTTGCCTAAATGTTTCAAAAACAAAATAAGAACGAATAAGCAACAACAGAACTGATTATTGCTATGGAAATTAGGTTTGATCAAACTGTTAAACCGGCTTAGAGGACCTGGTAGTGACTGTAAAACAAAGTATTTACAATTTTAATTTTTTTATTTTATTTGATTTATTGTAAAAATCTTCGTTCTGATTTATGAGTAAAATGTGTTAGATATTACATTTTTTTTAATATATTAATTTATGAAACATCTGATGGAGAAAGTAATCTGTCAATTTTTTTTTGAACAGGACCCGGTATATTAATCCAATATAAAATAAATCTGCAGCTTAAGATACAAAATGTCATTAGAATCCCACTCAGGCAGGAATATGGAAAGACAGTCGAACAAAAATAGGCTGAGGAACGTAAGTAAACTTGTTTTAAGTAGTTTGCATTTAAATAATAATGTTTCATGTGTGGGGATTTTATAAAGATGGAGTAGATATTTCTTATAGTTATGCATATGGCGTAACTGCAATTGAGATTTGTAGTAGGCAGCGACGTCATATATGGTCTGCTCTTATTTGAATTAGAGAATGTATTAGGGAATGCACAACATTATAATACGATAACTGACTTCTTTTGGTATATCAGTAAGTAATATTTATCTATCTTAGTTCCTAAATGCAATTATTTACTCGGACGTGTTAAATTAGTTTTTAATTTTTACTGCTATATACAGGGTGTTTCACTTAAAATTCTAAACGCCATTTTCTCGGAAATAATATCAATATTTGGTAAAAACCGTTTAACTGGTGAAAAAGCTTTTAACTGATGGGGTAAAATGTAATTATTTAAGGCATAAATAAAATGACGTCGTCACCACTAAAGGCATCGCGATGCCAACTAAAAAACGTCTATTTATTAGATATTTTTGTTATATGCGTCAACTTCATTACTGTACTGAATACTCAGATATATATAGGGTGTTTCACTTAAATTCCAAACGTTTTCCCAATTTCTCGCTCACGGATATACAAATTTGGGAAAAAGCAATTTTTAATTGTGCAACTGCAAATTTTTATGATCTAAGACGAAGTCGACGCCATCATCAGTATATAAAATAATAAAATTTTTTCAGTGCCTTGTTTTGGAACAAATTTTATTTAAATAATATAAATGTATTTCCACATATTTTAATCTCTTAAATCCTATGTTAATATAAATCAAACGTATATTATTTTTTATTATGTCCCAAGGCAATTACTGAAAAAAAAATCAATATTCTTCTAAAAGACCCTCTATCTATATCATACAAACTAATTTGATACAAATAACAAAAAAGTTGTTTGGTTATTTTTTTATCTATTGTTGGCATCGCTACGCCTATACTGATAATGGCGTCGACTTTGTTAAGCTCTTAATTACATTTGATATACTTAATTAAAAAGTTACTTTCTACCAAATTTTGATATCCCGTTAATTTTCGAGAAATTGACGTTCCGAATTTAAGTGAAACATCCTGTATATTATTCTTTTGTTAATTATTATAAAAATAATTTATAATTATACTTAAACCAAATTATTATAACAATACCAGTACTATTGTTACAATTATTATTATTATTATTCTTAAAAATACCACTTGCTTATTGCAATAACTACATCATAATCAAATGAATTACATTTCACTGTTTTTTTATTTTTAATAGTTTTTAAAAACAAAAAATATTTAGCTATTTTAAAAAAGTTTAAACACTAAAACGTATTCACTAAAAAGGTTTAAGAGTTAGACCTGGTCTAGTCGCCATGGTACTTTAAACCCTTAGTTCGCCAGTTATGTTTCGCTTGTGACACTGCAATTTGGAATTGTCACATTTAACAAAATTATTTGTTCAATTGTCAAAAATGTCATCTTAAACCTATGACTGTCAAGTTAGAGCTGGTCTAAATCTAAAACTCTGGTGAATATGTGCGTATATTATTAGGCGTATAATAAAACTGATTTGCACAGGATCTTCCTTCGAAAATGGCCTCCCCAGTTATTGGTTTAATTAAAAAAAACCTAAGTCATACGGTTAGTTAATTACGAGGTTATATGAAGATGTGTGGTAGACTCAAATAACATTTTTTAATGGAACAACCTGAATTTACATGTCCCTCAAATTAGTCTCTTCTTGCTGATTACATTTACTAGGTTTGATGCCTTCATGTCAAAGATACCTGAAAAATTTGATAAAAACCCTTAATAGGCTATGTGGTACAAAGAGCTGAAGAAAATTGTATTAGATGGTTGAGTAAATGGAAGGGAATACATTGCTTTATGGTATACAGTGAGGACATAAAGTTCGTCGTTCCCCGTCTAACTTTGAACCGCTCGATATATTGCAATGAAATTTGGAACAATAATATATGAGCAGGTTTTCTATTTTTTAAACCAAAAATTCACAGCTTTAAATGTCAAGAACAGAGCTGCGCGCGATTTCGAAACTTTTTTCTTTGAAAGGGGGGACGAGTGATACATCGTTTTAAAGGTCCTAAAAGCAATTCTCTCAATACCAATTTTAAATTTGATTTTCTGATACGTGGTTTCGTGCTGCACTTTTTTCTACCAAGTGTAACAAATAATTGTCGTTACCTTGGATTTCTAATATTTGACATTTTGAAGCGTACTTTTCGAGTGTACTAAAAGTTTTCCGAAAATATCATGTAATTGAAATCCTTCGTTAGAAGATAAAATAAAAGCTGCTATCATCTTTGGTGAGGCTAACCGGAATTATATATCACGCTGAAGTTTGCATTTTCAATGGACGCTATCCGGAACGACCAATGTATAAGAAATACTTTCAGAATTTATTGTCAAAAGTTCATGTAATAGGGACGGTAAAAAATGACCCAAGATCTGGGAGGCTCGATTTTAGCGAAAAGCTGAAAGTTCAGGTCGTAGCTGAAATGATCGTAAATCCTAGACAATATACTAAGCAAGTAGCTGAGACATGCAATATTTCGCGTTCGTCCGTTAAGATTGTTTTAAAATCCAATAAATTTCATCCTTATAAAATGAGAATTGTCCACGAATTAACCAACGATGATCCTGAAAGGCGACTAGAGTTTTACGAGATTATGACAGAAAGGATCACAGCAAATCTTAATTATCTACGCCATATTTGTTTTAGTAGTGATGAAAGCAGCTTTTTCCTGAATGGAACTCAAAATTTTAGATATTAGAGTGATGAAAATCCTCATGTATTTCTCGAAGGACATATCCAGGTTCCTCAAAAAATAAATGTTTTGTCGGGTATTTTAAGTAACCATATCATAAGTATCATATTTTAGGAAGGAAATTTCAACGGCCCCGCATATCTTCGAATGCTGCAGGATACCATCACCCACTTATTAATGATGTTGTTGTTCAAAACCCACGTGAGCTACACTTTGGCATTAGACCCTACCTGGATAAAGGGATTGGTCGCCCAGGTCCGAGAGAGTGACCAGCTCACTCGCCAGATCTTACACCCCTTGACTACTTTCTATAGGGCTCTGTGAAATATCAAGTTTACAAAATGACTCCGGATTCTCTGGACGAACTGTGATATTATCGGCTTGCGTTGCAGGAATAATCCCTGAAACCATCTCTAATGTGGGGGAAGAATTCACTAACAGGATGCTCATTTGTCAAGAGGTATATATCGGATATTTACAACATTTTATAAAATGAAAATTTAAATTTTTTTCTTTTCTGCTTGTTTCAGTTTTTTAATATTCGTTTTTGTTAGTTTTTTGTTAACTGTTATACTGTTTTAATAAAATATTTACCGCTTCATTTTCGTACTTCACTTATGTAATATGGAGTATTGACATAAGTAACCTCAAGAAAATATCCCAAAAGTATAATATTGATTTCAAACAAATCATTTTTGAACTGCTGAATTAAATGTCTACAAAATCGGGGGTTGAATTAAATATAAAAAAACCTTTAAAACGTCTTCTTGACATTTAAAGCTTCATTTCTTTTTGAAAAAATGGAGAACTACGCATATATTTGGTTGCAATAGATAGACGGGGGGCGCCGGACTTTATGTCGTGTATAAACGAGTTTTTGTCAAAATTTGTGGGTATCTTGAAAAATAAAAGTGTCAAACTTAGAATATTTATGATCAGCAAGAATAAGAGACGGTTTTTGATTAATATATCATGTAAGGGGCCTTATTTTAAATTATATATATATATATATATATATATATATATATATATATATATATATATATATATATATATATATATATATATATATAAATATATAACAAGTAACCTAATTATTGGGGTATCGGTCCTAATTTAGGGCTAGATTTAAATTGCTTTTAAGCTACGCCAAGCTTTCGGTAATGATTATTTTACCTTCTTCAGGGCTGCAATATGAGAAGAAATTTGTTTTTTATCTCTGTATGCACATTAATTAGAATTTGAGGATTTTTAGAAAAAACAAAATAGAAAATTGTACTCACTGCTTTGCAATTAGTATCGATAACTTCTTGCGAAAAACATACACACTTTGACCTTAACATTAAAATTAGATTTTACATACTGGCAGGAATTCCTGTTCTCCATATATTTTTATATTGAAATACGAAGCAAGTAAATTTCTTATGTAGGTTTTTTTGACATGTAAAGAATGTTATAGTACGTTCTGTCAGGATGATTGAAACACAGATCTAGGATTTAGCTATGTAATCACTTCGATATACATCCAGATACAAAGAAAAATCAGTAGCTGAGAAATATCTTAATCAAACCAGAACAAGTAAGAATTAAAAGTCGAATTTATGCCCACGACAAACTACTCGAATTGAAGAGACTGACTATAGAAAGGTATATGGATATAATACGTACAGATACTTATATTTTTTTAAAAAGAAAATTTTGTGTTATTTAAACTATTATTGTTGTTCGTATAATTGTTCAGATTGAGTAAATTTGAATAAATAGAACTAAGGTCTTCGATATCAGCTCTCTTATTTAACGAATTAGGATTCAGAAATATTTCCACCATTTCCAGAAACAGTATCTTGTTATAATTAGTTTCCTTACATAATATTTGGGTATCATTAAAGTTGAATAAGTGCCTTGATTGATTTGTGTGTTCTGAAAGTGCACAAGTATTTTTCATTAATCTACAGCCGCTTTTATGCGAAGTTATTCTGTCTTTTAGGACCCTAGAGGTTTGGCCTATGTAAATACCCTCACACTCTGAACAAGGAATACTGTATACAATGTTTGATGTTTTTTGTATTTCATCCCTATCTTTTAATTTTGTAAAAGTGGTGCCTACTATTTTATTATGTTTAAAGGCGATTTTAATTGAAGGATCATACTTGAACAACTTAGTTATTTTTGTTGAAATTTCTTTTATGTAAGGTAACGAAAAATAGTACCTCGGTCTATTTTGAGAATCAACGGCACTGATGTTGGGACTTATTCCATCATTTCTCTCTCCAGGGTTGATTATTGGAGCTGTGTTATATAATAGTTTTTTTAATAACTTTTGTGGATATGAATTCTTGAGGAGAATATCATCTTTTTAAGTTTAAGTTTTTTCTAAGTAGACTAGAGTGAGAAATCCTTTCAATACGTGTTTTAGAGCCAATACTAGATTGATCTTTATTTTTTTGGGGTGGTTGGAATGGAAATTAAGATATCTACCAGAACTGGTAGGTTTTAAGTACCAGTCTAGTAAAATCTGGTTGTTTTCACTCCTGATTAGTTTGGTGTCCAAAAACGGAACACTATTGTCAGTTTCCCTTTCTACTGTAAACTGAATGTATTGGTTATAGCTATTAAACACTTGTAAGACCTCTTCTACCCCTTCTACAGGTACAGAAGTGATTAAATCATCCACGTATTTTTTTATAAACGGTAGTTGAAAAGACAGTTTAGGAATACAGTCATCCAACAAATCATCCATTACGTATTGAGAAATGATGGGAGAAAGAGTGGCCCCCATGGGGGTGCCTAAAATTTGTTTATATATAATACTTTTGATTAAACATGCAATATGTACTGTCAAAAATAAATTTTAATATTTAATTAATGATACCCAAATATTATGTAAGGAAACTAATTATAACAAGAGACTGTTTCTGGAAATGGTGGAAATATTTCTGAATCCTAATTCGTTAAATAAGAGAGCTGATATCGAAGACCCTAGTTCTATTTATTCAAATTTACTCAATCTGAACAATTATACGAACAACAATAATAGTTTAAATAACACAGAATTTTCTTTTTAAAAAAATATAAGTATCCGTACGTATTATATCCATATACCTTTCTATAGTCAGTCTCTTCAATTCGAGTAGTTTGTCGTGGGCATAAATTCGACTTTTAATTCATACTTGTTCTGGTTTGATTAAGATATTTCTCAGCTACTGATTTTTCTTTGTATCTGGATGTATATCGATGTGATTACATAGCTAAATCCTAGATCTGTGTTTCAATCATCCTGACAGAACGTACTATAACATTTTTTACATGTCAAAAAAAACCTACATAAGAAATTTACTTGCTTCGTATTTCATTATAAAAATATATGGAGAACAGGAATTCCTGCCAGTATGTAAAATCTAATTTTAATTTTAAGGTCAAAGTGTGTATGTTTTTCGCAAGAAGTTATCGATACTAATTGCAAAGCAGTGAGTACAATTTTCTATTTTTTTTTTTCTAAAAATCCTCAAATTTTAATTAATGTGCATACAGAGATAAAAAACAAATTTCTTCTCATATTGCAGCTCTGAAGAAGGTAATAATCATTACCGAAAGCTTGGCGTAGCTTAAAAGCAATTTAAATCTAGCCCTAAATTAGGACCGATACCCCAATAATTAGGTTACTTGTTGTTCAACTAGTCGGCCAAGACTACCCTTCTCTTTAATATAAATATATATATATATATATATATATATATATATATATATGCAAATTATCAGAGAAAAAACAGTATTTACATTATACGTACTCGGTTTATATTTATATTGTGAACGGGGTGTGAAAACTTTAATTCAAATTTCGCCTAAATAGTCAAATTTAAAAAAAATAAACAACTGAATTTCGCAAAGTGAAACAATTGCACGTCGACATTAATTTTAAATGGAACATTATGTAGGTTTTCGTTTGTTAAAAAGATAATTTTGTACCGATTTGGAAATAAAACTGTATATTTTGCCCAACCGCTATCCAGACGATGTAGTATGATCCAATATGAATGATAATAATAGTAGCAAGTAGTGAGGATGGCGTTCGAATCCTAGTGAATACGCCTGAAAATCTTTTGTCGCCATTGCCTCATAGTAATTTAAATATTTCTTTGGATGCACTTGTTTTTATTAAAATAACACCGTTTTGGTTGAAATCTATCCTTACTTAAATACATTTTTTGTTTTCGTTCTTAAATAATATATTAAGAGAATATTTTACTAACATAACATATCAATTTTTGAATCGTGGAAAAGGGAGCTAACCCCCTTTTCTTATACGTTCCTCAATAAACCTCAGGACTCATACATACGTCTCTGATGTGTGTTTGTTTGTCTTAGTCTTTTTTAGTTTCGGTTACGGTTTACGGGTTTAAATATATATTCTCCAATTTTGTTGGGTAAAACTGTATATTTTGACTTGTATTTTGCTAGATATAATTTACTAACCTAGAGCAGCGGCAGCCTTATGCCTATTTTTTAGATACTTTTATCTAGAAGGGTAAATGTATGCCATCATTCTAGAACAAATAAAGAAAAGTATATATTTTTAAAATAAGGAGAACATGTTCTCTAAGAATACTTGAAAATACACAAGTTATACCTTACAGAAACCAAAATCGATGATCATTTTAATGCTTTATTATTGCCGTTTGTTTTCCAGCAAACCATGTCGCAGTCGGTTCAGATAAATTCTGAAAACTTTTGTATTTAACATTTTTTCTCTCTCCAAAATGCGGTTATAGAACCTGTTTAAAATATATATATAGAAACCTTAACAGTAACCATAGTGCTAAACTGATATATAGCTCTATAAACTATGTTCCATTAATGAAATAATATTTGATTTAAGTTGCAGCATAGAAGACCATAATAGCGTTTGTAGTTAAAAGGTATTTTTAAAACTGCTTATCATTTCCTATTTTTTTTTTCAAGTTACATTTGATAAGGTTTTCCATGATAACAAACCTCGCAAACCCCTGTACGCTTAAATGCGGATCAGTCTAATTGTTATCTCTTTACCCCAGATAGAAACCAGCAAGGTATAATATCGTGAGGTATGCAGCTAGTTCAAGTCTATTTCATTCGTTATCTAACATCTTGACAGCTAATTACCCTGTCACTTCATTTGTACCTTCGCTAAGCAAAACGCAAAGTTTCATAAAGGATTAGGGAGATCTGTTGGAATATTCTGCCCCGCTAACTGAGGATATAATCAATTGAGCCATAGCAAGATGAAAAGAAAGATAGCGATTTAAAGTGCATTTTAAGATTGCCTTAAGATATTTTATGGTAATAAATAACAAAACTTGGTTTAATTACAGTATTTATGAACAAATAAGGTTTCAAGACAAAGATATGTAAAAATGGTGCAATAATTTTATTAATATTTTTAATCCTACCCGCGCATTTTATTTCAGTTATATTTAAATTTTTCCAGTGATAGATTTAAAGGTTTTTCAACCTTTTTCGGAACGACATAAACCTCAACAAATGTAAAACCTTTTAATCAGTTTTTAATTGTCATATAGTGTATATTATTTTTTAAATATTTGTCATATTAAACATATGTATCACGTATCTACTCGATTATTTTTTGGCTGTAGGCCAACTAAGAATTTTTGGAAAAATTCTATCTGGTATTTACGCAGCCTTTAAAATACTCCGGGTATAAGAGAATTACTTTGTTTTGACTGCACTTCGACAGTTTTATAGCTTATTGTCACTTTACTATTAAATTTTTTAGATAGAAATAAATTAGATCAAAATACAAGAGTTCTAACCACACTACACCACAACTTGTTACGTTCTGGACGCGCGTTTCGCTAACCAAGTTAGCATCATCAGCAGATGATATAAATATAAACTCAGTTTAAAGTTTAAAAACAGTTTATATCATCTGCTGATGATGCTAACTTGGTTAGCGAAACGCGCATCCAGAACGTAACAAGTTGTGGTGTAGTGTGGTTAGAACTCTTGTATTTTGATCTATCTTCCACCACAGGTTCCAGTGTTAAGAAATAAATTAGGCCATTTCACCAAACATAAAAACATTAATTTTTAATGCAACCAGGTTTAATTTATTATGTATCGATCGATGCATTTCCAATGGTGGTTTCATTAAATCGATCTAAGAATCCTGAACCTATATTGAAAATAAATATATAAAGTGAATTAGAAATCGTTTTATCATTAAGTAAATAGTTAGGGATAAAATTCTTGAGACTTTTTCAGTAAAATAAAAATATCTGTTTTCCACATATAGCTCTAGAGCTATTATTTTACTAGATGTTTGAACAAAAATGGATTCATAATAAAAAAATTAAACAATTCCTACATTTTTTCAATATCAATAAAGATTTTTGCGGTGTTTTAAAAAATTTGGTATTCTTGTCGATTCTTCCCACTAGCGTGTTGTCTAAACTGTAGCTAGTTAATTCGTAATACGAAAACATATGAAGCTATTTTTGTATCTGAAGTTGCGACTTATTGTTATCCAAAATGGAAATCAAACAAAGAAGTAAAGACTTACAAGTGCGTTTGGAGTTGTTTTATTAAACTTAATTCTGGAAACTTGCCAGATTATGTAGTTTGTTGTGTTATTATAAACCTATTATAATCAGTTCAGCTTTAAGGTGCGTAAAAAAGGGAAGATATTTAAAAATTCATATTGTCTAAGCATCAAGAAGAGCGCTGCTTTTTTTTCGCAAAATTATTTAAAGAGACTTTTATTTACAACTTTGTACGAATTATATACAGTATGTTCCCGGCTAGACTTAATTCTAAGTGTATTTTCATCTCTTCAAAATTATATTTTTAATAAAATTTTTTAAATGCACTGCGATAAAATTGCAAAAAACAAATTTAAAGACCAAAAGTATTATAAGAAAATTTGATTTAAAAAGTGTAGGAAAGCTTTTTCCATTGTTCCACTTGCTGAAGAAAATTGAATTTCGGAGAAAACAATTCAATATTTTAATTTGAGAGAAAACAATTTTTTTTTAATATCTTAATAATAAAATTTTTGCAATATCAGTGCTTATTAGAAAATATTTTATTTTATGACGATTGGTTGGTTTAGTAAATATTATATCTAAATCAGGCAACATAAATATTATTTGTACGTAAAATATTTCCGAGTAAAAAAAAAATAATTTAACATTTCATTTAAACTTTAGTTTTGAGAGGCTGCATATTAAAATGTTTCTTGCCAAGCAATGATTCTGTAAAAATCTTTTAATAATAATCATCAAACTTAAATTTTTTTCTTTTTAATCCCATTTTCCCTGCCGCCGTAAATTATGTAAAACAGAAGTGACCTACCAAAATTTTTTAATCAAATTTTTATGTCATGAACAAGATAATTAAAAAAAATCCCAACAATTTGCTTTTTATTGTTACGTTTTTGCAAATTCAATGCGATCTGTATGTCATAAAGTTTTTTTATCAATACTAACATTTTTTTCGACAGATCAAAAATAAACACACATATTGTTTTAATTTTTTATAAAAAGTGCCTTTAATTTTTGGGTGCATAATTTCCATTTTTGTGGTAACAAATGACCCCTTTTTTTGAACATTAAAATGTATTATTTTCTACATAGCTCTGTTATTTGTACGTTTTGTGTTTGAAAAAGGATACTTGACAATGCAAAAAGCCAAGTGTTACGAGAACAAACTTTTTGCCAATATTCCACTACTAGTAAAAAATTGCTATAAGCCAAATTGCCTTCTGTCAAAATGTCGTGTCCGACAAAATTATCAAGATTCGTAGAATGAAGGGTTTTGATACGCTAGTTCGGTCCTGATTTTTTATAGTAGGTCTCAGAAGACAATCTTATAATTGAACAACATTTTTATTTGCCAGAAATCGACAGAAAATATATACGAAATATTTTTGTAATTGACTTAATAAATCCAATAATTTAAAATAAAATAAATTCAAAATTAGACCTAAAGCCATTTTTTTTGTTCCTGTCAATTTTACCTACATATCCGTGGTGTGATAAAAATTTAAATATTAACGTCGCTTGACATTTACATTTAATATACCAACCGACCTATTTACGTATCATTGACAAGGCCGACACTCCCATTACGTTTTCGTTAAAGCTAAAATATTGTATTGTTTAAATAACAAATAATAAATTTTAAAATCCAATATGTGGGCATAACCTGTGGTTCTATTAATACATTCGGTCAGATATTTTATGTATGTTGCGATGTATGGCTAGAATAAATGAGAAATCTATCCAACACCTGTTGATTTTTTACTATTGTTGTATGTTCAACTAAAAGTATATTCAATTATTTTATAGTTTGTTTTGAATTGATTAATGTATTTTAGGATAGCGGGATTACACCGATAATCATATTAAAGTGGTAAATCGAGTTTAATTTTTTACAAATGTTAGAATACATATCCGATTTCACTATACACTAAACTAGTGTAAGGCGACCTTAAGAAATATAAGTAATATAATTATTTTGGGTTATTTGTTAAGTACCAGCGGTCATGGAAGTTACTAGCCAGCCTGTCATTTATTTTGTAAGAAACATCAATTTGAAATTTGGCCACGTTAAATGCATGATTTTGAAGGCTCAATCAATATACTATACATTCTGCTTTGTTTTCTATGGTTAGGTGGAAATTGTATTATGCCATAAAGCTATCTTTGACAGTCCTTGAGAACACGACTATTAAAAATATCATATCCTAAATTGTTCTGTTTTCTTGACGGTTTTAGTAAGTTTAAAACAAATGAATTAAAAAAAATGAATGTGGTAGATTAGGTTTGTATGAGATATAGTATCCTGTAGTACCATGCAGTTAAGGCTTTCGGTTTAACCGAAAGTGGAACAAATCTTGGCTTTAATTAATAATATTAATATTAATTAATAATATAATTAATTGGGATAATTTTAATGGAAGGCCATAATGCCCAAGTAACATTTTATCTAACCAAAAAGTATATAAAATGGCTGCATTTTATATTAAAATTTTTTAGAGAAACGTGGTTTATGTAAATTGTACTCCTAGTTTTTTGCCCCAACATTTAATTTATAGTAGGTTTATAATATCTTGACAACCTAAAGTTATATTGCACGACTTAAAATTGTTTTATAATTGGTAGATAAACAAGCTTTAAAATACTACACAGCATATAAAGTGTGTTTTGTAAAGGCATATATAAATTTTTATTTATAATTATGATCATAGTTTATATTTTTATATTACTTTTCTCTAACTGTCAGTAAAAACTGGCAGATTTTTAAATAACATGTACTTTCTTTTAATACTTAAGGTTTTATTAAAATACCAAAAAAAAATAAAAAAAAAAGATTATTTAGCGATTTAGCCGGTAACTAAACTTTTCAGTGTTTACCAGTCCAGAGCGGACATTAAAAAAACACTCTGATTTTCAGAGAGTTATTTCTGTGTGGTTATTGAAACATGAACAACAGTTTGGGAAAGTATAAATTATAGGAGTGCTTGTCAAAAGAAATCTAGAAAATGTTGTGTCCGTTAATTATCCGAATATAATACAGTTTATTTAAAAAGAAATATGTTACCAGATAGCTTTAAACAAAGTCGTTAAAGTTGTTCACTTAAAACATATTATAAACCTGAAAATATTTGTCATTGAAGACAAATTGGACAGACTGCAGCTTGAAGTTGAAACTGACTTAAATAATAAAACTTATCGAGACTCTAGACACGGCTAGAACGTGTAGACTTGCTGACAAATGACAGTTGATTATTACCACCGGTATGAAGAGTAGTTCATTAAAAGTTGAAAACATGGTATTTTATCAATAAACTATACACGGCATATAGTTTTTATACTCCATATAATAATTATATTCAGAATTAAGAACCTAAATTGTTCAAATAGGGCTATAGTCAGGAGAAGGTTGGCCAGAGCTGAGGCTTAATGAGAACTATTTGCCTGTTTTCTTAAAATTTAGAATATGTATATATTGGGAAAAATATGAAATGTCAGGTCTGGTACAAAGGAAATGAGCCCTGTCAAAAATATAGTTTAGTCTACGGTCGTCTATTCATATTCTTGAGTGATGCCATACAGAAACATCCTAAAAAATGCTGATAATATATTTTGATAAAGTTGTAATTTTTGAAGATATAATACTAAATTTGTGGTTAAGAAAAAATTTTTTTTTCTTAAGAAATAAAATAGAAACTCAATTTGCTAAATCTATATCAATCCTGGTAGACAAAATTACCGGAGAAAATCATAATAAGGTATGTTACTCATTATTACAAGTATGGGAAATATTCTTTTCCAACAGAAGAAGTCTTGAAAAGTAAAGGGCATTTTCCGGGCTTCTGAGCCCTAATTTTAAGCTGGGTTCAGTAAATGCCTTGACGGTATTGATTTCTAATCGAAGCTGTAAAAAAGTGGCCTTTTCTTGATCTGCCGAACCATTAGTTGTTGCTGCTGCTTCAAACTGCCGCACATACATGTTCCAGTGACCCATCAACTGTTGGAGGTTTGATTTTATCGCCAGAAACTGCTATTTGACCAAAAGTTTTCTTTTTCAGTTTACTCAAGTACTTTTCAAGAGTTTGAAGTTCGTTCTCAGTGTTGTCACATGAACTTGTTTTACTTTAACTTGTTTTACTTCCATTTTAAAATCATTTCACACTTTTCTCATGTTTTTTTTTAATTTCTGTTTTCTATTTCTTCCTTGACATTATCTATGACTTTTTGGAAGCGGCATTGTGCTTTTTTAATGGCATTTTGAATTCAGTCCTGCATTTGATGTAGTTCTTGTTTTCTTTTATTTTCTTGTTCAATTAGGAGTCGTTTTTGTTCTTCGTGCTTTCTGGCCTCTTCTTGTCTTTTGATCTCCATCCAGTTTTTCTTTTCATCTCTTGGTTTTTTGATCATTTAGAATTTTCTCAAGCCGATCCTGTTCTTCTTGTTTTTGTATATATTTTTCTCTTTTTCTTATTTTCTCTTAGTTTTTTGATCGGTTGACCTTTTCATAAGAATATCCTGCTTTATTTCCAGCGGTTCTGCTATATTCTCTACTTGTTCTTCTCTTTCAGCAGTTTGTTGTCTACTATTAGGCATACAAATAATTTTTTAAGCTTCTCCTGGAGTATTCCGAATTGCCTCGTCGAAGGCAGACCTTTGTGTTTTTAACATAAATATTTCCACGTGTTCGGTTTAGCTGCTTTATTTCGGGGGAAAGCGGGAGACTCAACCGCTCAGTGCGGAAACTAACGATCCCGCTAGAAAGGGAGCAGACGCTGTGAACGTGTGAGGCCTAGTTTTTCGTGCCTTTTATACTGTTCGTCTGCCGCAGTTTTACATAGAATATTAGCGTAACGGCCGCAATGTGGCGGGAGGGGGAGGAGTAAGGGGATAGCTTGAAAGAAAAGGTCATCTCGTGAGATCAGGAGTACTCTCAAGGGGCATCTAGTAGAAGCCAAGTTGCATTTCAAAAATTAAAAAGAAAGGAAATATTAAAAAGTTATTTGAAAGATTCGGGGTGTTCCGGGAGCTTAGAGCTCGCCATCTGGACATCCTAATTAATTAATAAATTAAGCAAAAAATTGGCAACCGACTCCATATTGAATTCTCCTGTTTAAAACATACCGATTATGTGAAGTTATATAAACCTTGCATAGTCTAAAAAAAGAACTTTCTAAAATTGTCTTGAAATGTCTCTTTTGAGGGGTTGTTGAGGTCCAAAATGCTATACTGCTATGCTATAAAAACTTACAACTTTTGTTTGGTTTTGAAATGGAGCTTTTTAAACCTTTGGAATAGTCAAACGACACGGATGTTATTTTTAGTACTTTCTTCAAAATGTCCCTTGTAGGTTTTCTTAGAATAGAAAATACAATGGCAAAGTCAAAACTTACGGATCTTGTTTAGATTAGAAATAGAATTTTGTAGAAGATATTCGAAAATTTACAATGTAGTAAATTAGGTAAATGGTTACGTCAGGCAACAGTTCTTACCAGTTTCCAGGCTCTGGGTCAAACCCAAATGGCTTTAAAATTCGCTGCAATTGGGCACTGATCACATTAATTTTATAATGTTCACACTAATTTTCAGTCAGTATCTAGCAACAATTATTACGGGTATCTTTAAACAGTTCTTTACAACAACACTAACTTTATAAAGTACTCATACAATATAACCCATCTACTAGAAGCTAACCCATCTATTATCAGGCTAATTGGAAATCGGAAGTGTCTCTCTCCTTGTATATGTAT
Organism: Kuschelorhynchus macadamiae; assembly: GCA_030620095.1. Taxonomy (NCBI): domain Eukaryota; kingdom Metazoa; phylum Arthropoda; class Insecta; order Coleoptera; family Curculionidae; genus Kuschelorhynchus; species Kuschelorhynchus macadamiae. The sequence continues at coordinate 202,162 of JAUTXW010003469.1, forward strand.
TAAGAATTCACTATATTCTTCCAATATACTCTTGATATAGAATGACCTGTTTGTTTACTTCTAGCTCACCTAAAAAATTTTTGATGACTCAATTTTCAAATGAGCGTTTCGGTAAGCATTTGGGAACAATCAAAACTAAAAAATGGAGAAACCTAGTCTTTCGAAGTAATTTTACTTGGGAAAATATATATCATTGTTAAACTAGTAAAATAGTAAAAACAACATACTTGATTCTTCCGCTGAAAAAGTACAACAAAAATATAACAAGTAACTGATTTTGCTATTTTTTCCATTGATAAAAATTATATAATATTTTTAAAAAAATTGAAGAAAACAAAATGGTAGCTTCTTCCTTTGAAATCTTGACTTGCTATATTTTAACTTAGTAAAAATCCAAATCTAGGACGTACTAGAAAATTTCAGTACCAATAAAATGTTTAATATTTGGCATTTTGACAAAATTTAAAGGCATAATGAAATGAAATACCTAGCAGATTCCAAATATGTATAAATCTAATTAGGCCAAAAACTTACTAGGTTTTTCTTTCTCATGGAATACTTTTTCGCGTATCAAGCAAGCCCATTTAAACAAAACTGTAAGCAAAAATGGCATTTTATATCGCACGTTGACTAATTTCAAAGTTTTTGAGTCCAACGTCAACTTGATTAAAGGAATTTGTTCTACATGAAGCTCTAGCGGATTTTTTCTTAAGGGACATACATTTTTACAAACCACTTTACTGCACTGAAACAAAGCTGCTCTTTAACGTTTTCTGTAGTAGTGGTTTTCAAGCATTTAGATTTTTATAATAGTAAGGTTTTAGATTTTCAAAAAACATGGCTTTTAAAACTTTATATTCTTGATAAGCATACTTCAAAGGCAGCACTGTTGTAACATATAGATGGTCATATAAATAAATCATTTTTCATCTAATTTTTTTTTCGTTTAACTATCAGGTATGTTCTCTGCCACAGACAAGAGATATTAATACATTTTGTAAAGAAGTTGGTCTTTCAGTATTCGATTTTATTTATAATACTTTAATAGCTAGCAGATTCAATTTTTGCTTGTCGTGAACGATAAATATTTCGATTACTGTATAACAATCATTACTCGCTCTACCATACACACTTTAGCAACTATTCATAAGTAAACCATACTAAAAGTTATTTTAAAACAAATTATGTCTCATCACGAACAATCTTTAACGATATAATTTAACTTTAAAGGAATTTTAGACACTCCCTATTGCTATAATATATTGTTACATAAAACTATCATGAATGTATTAATGAAAAACAACTGACACCTAACCCAGTTTAACTGGTATTACATAGCAAAGACACGGAAGTGCATGTTGCTTTGCATTACTTTCGAATCTTTTAAAACTATAGGATTTTATAAACGGCTTCGCTTCGTTCACACACCCGATCAAGCAATTTCCTTGTGACAACAAATAAAACAGAAATCAAACACAAAATAATTGAAGAAATCTATGTTATTAGATGGAAATTATGGTTTCAATGATATACTATACTATAAAAACGAGTATAAAGAATATCTTTTAAGTTAACAAAATTTATTGTTAAATTAACTTTGGTTAAGCATTTTTATTTTACTTTACATGCCTGTTGTGGTTGGTATATTCTAACTCTTTTTTTATTATTGTCTCCCTCTTCGATCTCTCTTTTCTTAATATTCATATCAAATTTACTTTTATACATCTGTCATAAATTAGAAAGTTATTAATCTTGGTCGAGGCCTGGTTCAGTGGAGTAGCTAAAGAAGCTAGACTCCGCCAGGCATTGACTACTAACTACTAATTAGTTTAAACAATTTTATTATAATACTGTGTATAATGCCTATTCAATCCTTAATAAAAAGGCCTTATTTATTTATTTATATATTTTTAACAAATAAATGAAATCACAAGTTTTACTTTGTTAACTATTACTTATTTTATTTTTGCATTAAAGTTAGGTATATATACAGAAAAAATTCTTAAGATTATTATTAGGGAAGACCAACTGTACATTTTTTTATGGTCAAAAAGTATATATTTATATATATATATATATATATATATATATATATATATATATATAATATCTAATTAGAACGTTAAAAAGAAATTAACAAAACAAAATTTTGGTACAGGTAGTCGTACTTCAACCAGTTTCAAAGTTAGTAGGAAAAGTATTGCCCCCTGATAGGAAATCAAAATCATGCGAAATTCTCCACGTCTTGTAAGACAGTCAACTTTTATTAAATCACTGAATTGTTCTGAGTACTAATTTAGTAAAGTTCCCTGTGATTACTTATAGTTATGACGGTAGTATGCAATCTTTGTTTTCGGGTTTAGTATAGGTAAATGGAACATTACCCAGAGACAATAAATTAGTTTGCATAAAGGGCTACTTTTACTTGAAAAATTCGAAATTATACAATTGCGGTTTAAAAATTCTTTTATTTCAAAATGTTTTATATATCGTGAGATTAAATTGAAAGAAAACACATACAGAATACCTTTCTTCAAACTTTACATTGCCGTCTTCCAGTAAAATTCTCGAAAATAATCTGGTAAAATCTGCTACCCACATTAGCGACCTCAAAAAACTCTAAATTTGCATCAGATGTAAACCTTTTTTACTCTGAACGTTTCAAAAATTTATTCTCTGTTATTTTTGTTGTAATTTTTTTTTATCACATGTGATAAATGTCACTTTCTAGGCACAGTGTGGTTTTTGTCAGTTTCGTAAGTAGTCGTAGGAAAAATATTTTTCGTATTTTACAGTCATAAATACGCCTTTTCAGTGCGCAAAGTTGTGTAATACTGGTTATACCCTTTTTGACACCACCTTTTTTACTCAACAAAGTTAGCATTGCTCAGTCATGGCCACCTCGAAACCGGTCGCGTCTCAAAAGTGAAAAACGAAAATAGTATGCATGCATTGCCACTTTTGGTATGCGCTGTCGTCAACTTGAAAATGTTTAACAGTAAATATATGTTTAAAGATAATGCTTTTTTAAAATTCAGTGCACAAGATAAAAAAATAGTATAAAATACTCGTTTCATAAGACATTTACAAACTCGCCTTTTAGAATTCTCGCCGGTGACTCTTTTTCTAACCATGCTATAAAGTCATGTCTAATGAAACTAGTGCTTTAATATATTATTTCAAGATACAACGATAGTATTTGAAAGATCGTGATTCAGAAGAAAGTAAAAAAAACAAAGTCTGCTTTTACTTTATGTATTTACAATAAACCAAAGCAAACAGTATTTCAACCAATTTTTTCAACCCTAGTGTTGAATAGTATATAAAGACGAAAAATAAAAAGGCCTTGTTTTTCAGCACTTGTTATGTATTATACTAAAATTTGAGAGTTTTTTCATTTTGAATAAAATGGCCCACCATTATCTTCAGCTCGATTTTCATAACCCAGATATAACTTAAAACCTCTACGAAATACAAAGACGTATTTTGATTCCCCATTCTTGAAAATTGGTCCAGCTGTTTATCTTTTTTCTGTAACGTAAAGTAAAGCCATTAAAAAATGCGTCTCAAAACAAGTTAGGTAGGTAAAATTCTAATTAGCAATTTAAAATGAATTTGCATCCAGAAATTAACCTCGTTCTTGCCAGTTAAAATAAATGTTTCAGGCATTGTTCTTTATTCACGTACCTGCATATTCGTCGAACAAAAATGTATTGCTTTTTGTATATTGCCTATAATTTTACAATCATGAAGCAGGTCTTAATTTATCCTTTCATATTTCATAATAATATATAAAATTATTTTATAGCTCAAAGTAATATATACCATTTTATTGGCTATATAAGCCCATAAAATGTGATAACTGAAACACATAATTAGTTACTGAAACACTTGATTTGAACTGATACTATAAATAAATATTTTGAACTAGATAAAGGCCATACAAATCAAATGATATATAAACATTTAAACACTACGATTTAAACCGTTTTTTAATTCATCGTTAGATCTATTATTACTACAAAATATTTCACGAGTATTTCAAACAAAAAGTTTTTGTTCGAATCAATGGAAAACCGACAACAAAACACGTTAATGCTATCATAAAATTGTGCATTATAAATTAATATCGGTCATTAGAGAGGTTAGTTTGATTTTAATGTTATTAGGCAATAATAATATTTGCAGGAAAACTTTTATGAGAGGCAATGGTTGCAACAATAATAGTTTATAATAATAATACATAAAATGTTATAAAAAATAAACTAACCAATTCAGTTATTCAGAAGCGATTTAATAATATAGTTTTCTTTTTGCTTTTCAGATTTTATTGTTTTTCCTTTGTTTAATCTACAACAATAATTCCGTCAAAAAAACAATTGAAGTTAAATACAGATGTAAGTAGATTAACGATCCAAAAAATATCTAATTTTGAGGTAATTTAGTTTGGGATGAGGATGCGAACAAAAAGTCAAGTTTTTAGTTGGTCAACGTTTCGCAATGTTTTATTGCTTCATCAGGACCCTACAATTACATAAAGGAAGGACAATGAGAATTCAATTAATGCGGCATAGTACATTGTTACAACAGTTTATAGATACTAATTAAATTAAAATTATCGTATTTAGATGTAATTAAAATAGTTAATTTTTTTTAATATTATAAAATTACGAAAAAAGAAAAAACACATAATTTGTAAATTTACATCACAAACAATAGAAGACACATACATCAATTTTTTCCCCTAAATATATACATAGGTAGGTACTTACATTTAATTTTCGACCTTTGTTGTCATTAAAATAATAAATATCGACTTGTACTTACATAGGTATATTCATGGATGGTAGTAACTGCATTAAGTAGAAATTGAGACTTATAACTTAGGCGTACAGAAAATTAAAAATAACAAATACCACTATTTATTCTGGTATGTTAAACCTATTTGTGTCTACTAGATCCTTTCTCGTTGCAACGTTCTTATCAGCACCGAAAAAGAGTTTACAGTTTTTTTTATATCTTTGCGGTGTATGAGACTAATAATTGTGTGTTTTCGAACATTTTAATTTGTCGATTATATTAAAGTAGGCTGTGTTGAGTTTTCTACGTCTGTTCTCTTATTAACAGCATTTTTATTTTTTTGTATCAAAATCATCTCCAACAATAATCTTTTTTTATATATGAACATATTGAACATCCAGTATCTCTGTATCGTCTAACGCGAAATCATGCCCCTTACCTCTTTTGTATTCTACCAAAGCCGTAGGGTTCGGTTTTAAAAGATAATTCTTTTGACCTAATTTATGTTCCCTCAATCTATCTTTAATATATTTTCCTGTTTGTCCAATATAGCATTTGTCACATTGCTTGCATGGAATCTTATAAATTGCGTTGGATTTCAATTCTTTTTGTGTTTTAGTTTTAAGTTTTGAGTAAAACCGTGTTTTACTAGTGTTTTCACTTTTGAATGCAGTTTGTGTTATTTTTTCTTTTTTCGTAATTTTATATTATTAATAAAAAAAATTTAACAATTAATTAAGTTTAAATACGATAATTTTAATTTAATTAGTATCTATAAACTGTCATAACAATGTACTATATGCCACATTAATTGAATACTCATTTTCCTTCTTCTATGTAATTGTAGGGTCCTGATGAAGCAATAAAACATTGCGAAACGTTGACCAACTAAAAAGTTAACTTTTTGTTTGGATCCTCACCCCAAACTAAATTACTTCAAAATTAGTTAAATACAGACACCTCAATATTAAAAATGTTTTTTGCTATGTAATTACATTTATTCATTGTGGCTAGGATACTTCCGGTTTATCCGGAAACTTACTGTAAAATCATTTTCAAACGATATTTTTAGAAATTTTAAACTCAGTTTATTAACTATAAATAACAAATATATGATATAAGGTTCATCATAAAGTAAACTAATACTACGATAACTTAAGTAAATTGCCATATGTCACATATAAAATTGATCAAAACCTAAATCGTTGGCAATATTTAGTATTTAAAATTAGAAAGAAGCCTGCCAGTTCAGAATTATATCATCAGTGAAGAAGACAAAATTAACGGATTGGCATGTATTGTAATGGATCCTACTAGATCATTACAAATAGGCGGTGAAATGGAATTGGCGGTGAAAGTGTAGGAAAATGTTTACATATGTTTTTAGATATAACTGGATATTTGCAACTGGGGTTTTGATGTGCAGTAGGCACAACCAAATTTCCAGACATTTGCTCGTTTTTCAGATAAATTCCGGTTAATAAGAAATTTAAAGCAGAACCGTGATGCTAACGGATGATGTTTTGGTCTATGAATGATCAACTTTTTTTTGTTTTCTGTTATTTTGTTCTTTGTGGAAATTTTGAAAAACTAAATGTATTTTTTCAAACTCAAACTCTCTTTTAATTTTTTAGATAGATTAGGGTGATACTTTTCTCCATATGCCCATATCATCGTTATTTAAACTAAAGTATTATTACAATATTAATATTTCAGAAATAAGAGACTTCGGGTGGTTTAATTAGATACAACAATGGGTAAATTAAACATCATATAAAAACAAATAACAATTAACCATGAAATCATAAATTTTAAATTGAAATTGTTCTGCTTCAATAGGTGTTTTAATTAAGTTTCTACTTTTAAATAACGTTTTAACTTTTAAGACTCTATTATGATACAAACTATTTTGAAGAAACAGTTAAAAGAGCTAGGATCTGGACTCCTTGGTGGCCATCTTGTTTTGTTTTTTATGCCAACTCACGCATTGAAAGAGTCTAGCCCTGTGGCTTAAGTACCTGCCTTACATTTTCTAGATATAGATTAGACTATGTCTATTAAATAAGAAGGAAAACAGCAAACATCTATGTTTTTTTATATTGCCCTCACTACCTGGGGCTTCTCAAATTGGAGGGCAAAAAGAGATCCACCATTTTGTCTTAAGGGTTTTATTATTTCCCTAGTTTTCCTGTATATTTTTTAATTCAAGTAATAAATACAAGAATTTCACAAGACCTGAGTTTAAAAGCTACATTTTAGCCTACAAAAGTTAGTAGTTATTTCTATTTTATAAAAACAAAAATGTCCTACTTCAATTATAGACGTTCAGTAAACAAAAATTAAAGTATTTTTTAATATGTTTTAGCCACTCTAGCCCCCTGTTCCTCTGATTTTTAAGCAAAACATAAAGTGGATCGGGTCAAAGTTTACTCTGTAAACCAGGGGTGCTCAAACTTGAACTGCTGGCGATCTACATCAATATTTTTAACTACTTACGATCGACTCTGAGAGGCTGCAATTATGTGTGATGCAGGGTTGTCATACATACACGATACATACACCGTACCTATCTACCTACCTACCTAGGTAGGGTGTACCGTAGCATATATAGATATTAGCTTTCCGCACAATATACATTATTTTAGTCAAGGTTTGGGTTAGGTTTAATTAGGTTCTTCTCTACAATATCAATGAAAAAACTCATAGTTATTCAAAATTGCGAGTTTATTGGTTGTTACAAAACAAAAGAGTTACATATGTTGTTAAACTTAACTAAGGAGTGACTTTGGATTTTGAAGCGTGGCACTGCATGTCCTCAGCATACTTTTCATAAGATGGTACGTAACCACTGAGTGCTAATCGCAAGCATGATGACAAATGATCGTCAGTTGGTCGATTGCGGTATTTCGACTTAATTATCTTCATTTCAGAAAATGCAGACTCGCACAAGTAAGTTGACCCAAACATTGCTGTCAGTTGAAGGGCGATTTGCCTTAGATTAGGATATTTATCTTCAAATATAAAACACCAGAAATTTGTATCAGATGCTGTAGCTTTGAGATGTATATCTAATATAATCTGCACCAACTCATTTTCAACAGAACATGAGTTCATATTAAACTGACTTGCTATTTCGGTAGCTAGTTCCTCAATATTTTTACATGAAAAAGGATAATTCATAAATGATGCTACATTTGCCAATTTTTTACAATCATAAAAACGCATTTCGAATTGTCCCAAAATATCTGATAATTCAGCCTCATACGTATCATAATTCAACTGAGGAATCCTTGCTTTCAAAGACGGAAAAAGTTTTAGATCCTTTCTTTTCAGTTGATCTATCATAAGTTGCAATTTACTTTTGAATGCGTTTACTGCGCTAATCATCTCAATAACAGTTTTCCCTTTACCTTGAAGCTCCAAGTTAATGGTGTTTAAGTGCATTGTGATGTCAGTCAAAAATGCCAAATCAGTCAGCCATTTTTCGTTTTTCAACATCTGAGTGTCATCACCTCTTTCGCCTAGAAAAGCTGTTATTTCGGGCAATAATTCTTGAAATCTTTCTAGGAATTTTCCACGACTCAACCACCTGACGTCCGTGTGAAGAACTAAATCAGTGTGTTCAGCTGACTCCCTATCTTCCAACGGCCACTTAAAGAGCCGCCGTTGCAAGCTACGTGCACGGACGGAATTCACAATTTTTGTTGCAATACCCATAATTTCCTCCGTGTTTAAAACTTTTGAACACAAAACTTGTTGATGTATAATGCAATGGATTGAAAAACATGAAGGGAAATCTTCATTAGCTCGACACAATGCCACAAAACCGTTTTTGTTTCCAGTCATTGCTGGTGCTCCATCGGTTGTAATGCACACTAATTTATATATTGGTAACTTGTAGTTTTTTACAAAATGGAAGAAAACGTCATATATATCTTCGCCACGGGTCTTCCTCTTCAGAGGAATGATTGTCAAAAATTCTTCCTTAGCCAACATGTCATTGAATATCATCCTAATAAAAATACACAGCTGGGCAGTGTCTGTCATATCGGTGGATTCGTCGAACTGTAAAGAAAAGTATGTACATTTCATGATATCGTTTTTTAGTTTATCTGCCATGTCCTGACTCATGACTTCAATACGCCTTGTGACAGTAGGACGAGATAACTGAAGTTCTCTAATAGCAGACATGATTTCTGTTTTATTTTTAAATTCTCCAAATAAAGTCTCACCCGCTTCAATAAATGCTTCCTTCACAACCGATCCATCTTCGAATGGTTTCTTGTGTTTCGCCAATATATGAGATATTTTAAACGACGCGATCGTAGCAGCTTTTGATTGTTTGGCTGGTCTTGTGAACGTGGTTTGTTCTTTTTTCGAACAAGATATCAAATCACGTACTTTACGTTTTCTTAATTCACTCTGTGGCGGAAAATCCTTTTCATAGTTTTTATTAATCGTTTTATGATGCCTCTCTAACCATGCTTAGGTATTGCAAAGGACGCACGACAAATAAGACAAATGCACTTATCCTTCACCATACAAAACAAAAATTCTTCCTCCCAATCGTTATTAAAATTCTTCGCTGCACTCATTTTGTACTATTTAATAATAAACTTTGTATCGACATAGTATTGCCTTCAAGTTGTAATTCAGAATGACTCCAATTCCTGCAGAGATCTACTCAAAAAGCACTCGCGATCGACTGGTCGATCGCGATCGACCGTTTGAGCACCCCTGCTGTAAACTTTTATCGGGTGCAAGGCAGACCGACAGACCTATAATCGGACCGAAACGGGAAAAATATTTTTTATCTCTAAGAACTCTAAAATATACAAATTTGCACGATTATAATTCTTTACGATGGCAACACTTTCCTGGCCGCTACACATGAAGAAGGAAGTCGGCCGGCTTGGCTTGTACAAATCTAACAAGTTGAATAAAAAGCTACAAGTTGAATACAGACAGACTAATTTGACAATTTACTTACAAAATGTATAACACAAGCTTACTTGTGAATGGTAAATGTATTATGTCTGAGAATATTTTACTAATTTCAACAGCAAAGTTGCAAAGAAAGAACTCCTGGTTAGAGTCCCACATTGCGTCTCAAAAATTGCCTCATTTCTTATTTTAGATAGGCAAATAGAATGTTCGTTTGATAGATTTCTCATTTGCCCTGCAATGGATCTATTTTTCAGTTTCAGTATTGTAATACAGAAGATGCTTGGCAAAAAGTGGCAGAAGGCTTTAATAGAAAGAGGCAAGTTTCCAGTTTTCAGGAGTAGGTATATATTAAACATTTGTGTGAGCGACCATACTATCTTGACATTCCACCGCGCCGTTCCCATTGAAATATTGAAGAAATTTTGGTCTGACTTCTTTGCTATCTGCTGGACTATTTGTAGGTCTCCTCTATAGTTTATCGCAAAAGCCATCTGCTGTTAACTCCCGAATAACGTTCATTGTCTCCGTGGTCAGTAGCTTCCGTAGAACCTCTTAAATTAATTTATTTGTGGAATATTCGAAAACACACTGCTAATATTCGGAAGTCATTTGCTATAATTTTTCTAGCTCTGCTGTGGCTGTAGTTAGAAGGTCGCCGTTCGCAGTTCAGTTCTCTATGTCTGAACGGCTTTAGCATACCCGTACGGAGCATACATGCTTCATTAGCAACAAACATACTGCCAACAATCGTTTGTATCTTCTGGAATTTTAAATGTACCTGCCAAAAACTTCTTAAAAAAAATTGCCGTGTCACACATTATTATTTCATGTCTTGATGCACTACATGGGAAATACATCAATATTGTTTCGAAAAAGAGAAGCGGTTCGTATTGCTTCAATTATAAAAAGAGAACCAGTATTTTGTTAGTGATCATAATGAACGGGTTTTCGTTACTCCGCGATGGTTTAACTAATTTCGATAAAATATTCAGGGTGTATTCAGAATATTGCCGGAGTGGTCCCATAGCAGGAATATAAAATGGCGGAATGGCGCCGTTTTGACTTTTGCGTTAAGATATATTGCAAGAGGTTTTCTAATATTCTACTCTCGCGTCTCGATTCTATGCGTGCACCATTAGATCAGGAAAAAATTATTTTATAGTGGACCATTTGTTAAACTGATTTTTACAATAAAACTCGTATAGATAAAACTAAAAAGGATGAAATGAAAATTCTTATACAAAAATTAATCCGATTGAAAAAAAATGCACTAAAAAGTGAAAAATAATATTTGATTCCACCTTGAAAATTTTACTCCGTGAAGTAGGGGCAAAATTTATTCTTAATTATTTAATCACAAAACTATAATCATGTATTCAATAAATTCGGTGTTTTGATGTCTAATACTGCGTGTATAAGGTCTTACTGTCTTTATTAGTTTGGCGCCGACTTCACCGAGTAAAATTTTCAAAGTGGAATAAAATATTATTTTTTTGAAGAAGGTTTCATTTTTTTTAATTTTCTTTTTTATTAAAACGGCCGATTTTACTACTTTGCATATACACGTTCAGACTTGCAGTAAAAAAGACTGTAGGCAATTGGTTTTGGCCGATTTCATTCAAGTCCAATTGTCCATTCAGTACAAGCACAGACTTATGCTACACACGTTCAAACAAATCGTCCGACTTGGCTTGTATATGCCAAGTTGGCCGACTTGCTTGTGCGTGTGTAGCGGCCTAAATGGAACTGACGAATGAATCAAAATGCAAAATGGACCTTATGTGAAAATTAATTAAGAATACAGGATAGTAAAACGTGTAATTGGAATTGAGTAATAATTCTTAGAAGTTTCGTTTCAGTTTATTGTCATGCACTATAAACTCTCAATTATAAACGAGAACTTAATATTTGAAATGAAATCTAGACAAACTTAATTTAAGTGTCCGCCAACTCCGACTCAATAACTCGTTAAATTAATTAAGTTTGCAGGGGTAATTTGATATTATTGTGACGAGCCGTTACTTTTACACGCTAAGCACAACGAGTTTTAATTTCTCTAACTATAATTGTAAATGAAACGAGATTAAGGTCAATAACAACCTTTATTCTAATGTGTGAATGAGTTCAATTGGAAATGAAAAGAAAAGGTAATTAGTTGAAAGTTAAAAGTCCGTCTTTACCTAACTTCTTAAAATTATTTACATGTCTTTCCATTTTTAAATGATAGTATATCTAAGAATCAACATGTCTCGTTAAAACCAGTACGTTGTTACGTACATTAGCACCACATCCGCATTAATTATACAAAATAATATTTATCAAGGTAGAATTCCTTAAAGTTGCACTTTACGAATTGGCTCCGCAGGAAGATTTTAAAGAGCTAATTACCCGAGAAAAATTTGCCACTGGCAATAAACCAGTAATTATTTTGCACAAATTAAATTAATCCTATATAATTAATGCAGTTGCATGGAAAAAATCTTTCTTAACGGCTGAAAACCTAAATCTTTATATATAGGTGTATTATTCTGAATACGGTAGCATTTGTTCCTGTTGATATTGTTCGGACGAAGGGCCCTCTTCATGTATTCGGGGGACGGAATGTCCAATCCGGGGTGATAAGTTCTTAGGGGTCGTTTATAGGCCCCTGTGCAATAATCGGTGTCTGCTGCTTCTTCGGGACCGTCGATTGCAGGGTAGTCTCTAGGTGTCTCATCCCTGTGGGATCCCTCTTCCAGGGTCTTGTCACTCTGTTTGGTTTTTACGAGCGTACGCTTGAGGCCTGTCGTCATCGTTTTGTCAGGTAAAGTCATTCCGGCTCGTAGCCGGTTTCACCCCCGCACTAAGGGTAGTGAACACAGGTCTATCGGTCCGGGTCGGTGTCCTGTGATTTTCGAGTCCTTACCCTACCCTAAAAGGGTGATCGCATCGTCGGCCTTCTTTTCTCTTATACAGGGCGTCGTAGGGAAGTTATCCTTGATTTTAAGCGGATGGTCAACGGGGCAGGTTTCAACCCTCGAGTTGAGGGTGTGGAGGCTTAGATATCTCTCCGGGGGTTTCTAGATATGACGGAAGGGACTCTAACCCTCTTTAAGGAGAATCTATCTGCCTTCTCTTGGTATATACAGGGTGTCGTGTTAGAGGCACCTCGGATTCCGAGTATTGACATTTCCTGTTCAACCCTCTGGTTGAGGTTGTGGTCGCTTGGATATTCCTTCAGGGTTTCAGGGAAATGGCAGAGGGGCCCTTACCCTTTCGTAGGGTACAAGGTCCTGATTCGGTCCTCTGCGGTTTTGGATAGTATTTTGTGGCTAACAAATCGTGGTACTCTCATGTCTTCGGGTATTTGATATTCCTGTTGGTTTCTTGTGGATGCGCTTCTAAGCTTGTTGCAGCGAGGGGCTCTTTTGGCCACAGGTTTTGACGTCGTTCACTAAGCCACCAAGGCCGGGGAGTTGGCCGAGCCACGGGCACGAGCTTCATAGCCTTATTTAGACGTTCAATCATTAAAAAACATATTCCTTCTTTAAACTTTAGACCGAAGCTACCTCTGCTGTTGGACGGCAATTACGATACACGGCTGTTTGTTTTCTTGGAGCCTGGGGCCTCCACTAGTTTTTTTGCTAGTGGCAGCGTTTTTTGTTATCGTTGTTGTTTACTTGATTTCAACCAAAACTAGGCTGAGAAAAAAAGTTAATCGTGTAATATTTATCAATAGCGGCTCGCGGGTGAAAAAGTAAGTGAAGTGCAAATAAAGCGAGAAAATATCGCAATAATTTTTTTTCCAGAATTTTTTTTATATGTGGAATGGGTAAAATATTTTTGATGACTTACCTAAATTTTGTATACTAAATCAATTCTCTTATCCTTCAGAGCAGCAAATTTATTTATAACATCCTCATAAAATGGATGAGTTGCCCTAATCTCCTCCAGACATTCCTTTTGAATTGAAATATAGTCTTTTTTGAGATATTGTATTTTTTAAATAAGGTTTTACACGTTTGAGGCAAAAAAAACTCCTTTTCACTGAAGCACTTGTCGAAGGTATTGTCAAAATAAGAGAAAACACTTTATATGCTTTGGTTAAAATGTCTTTATTTTCATTAAATTTTTTCACTTGCTTTTGCAGCGATATATTTCAATTACTGTCATTGGCAAAAAAAAGACCAAGCTCATTTTTAAGTCGTTGTCTTTTTGAAAATATTTTCCCATATAACTGTAACAAATTTTCAAACGGGCCAGTCGGAAAATTTAAACTATATTCGGAAAATTTAGCAGAATCTGCCAAACATAAAAATGTATGTTTTTCACAGTCTTGAAAGATTAGTGTCATTTCCATTAAAATATGGTCCAATTTTCATAAAAAAGGGTTAATTAGCCCTAATTTCTTCAGGTGAAAGCTTAGCAAGCTCACGTTTGTAATGATTTGTTTCTGTAATAGAATTTGTTTGTAAATTATGTATGTCCAATATGCTTGGAAGTGTGGTCATCGTTTTTGTTTTTTGCAACCGATAAATGTGGCAACAGCAGCGGTCCGTCTGCAAAGTAAATCGCGGCTGTATCCTTTGTGCTCCTCCGAACACCGCTTCCGAGCGGCCAACCAACCACCAGCTGATTGACATTAAGAAGTGTCTCCTGAAAAATGCTATTGAAAAGAAGGTCGTGCGCGCCCTTGTAATATTGTATTTTCTCCTAATTAAATAAATGTAATAAGTTCTTAAATATATCCAGTTTGTTAAGGATATTTCGTGTTGTTTCTTGGGATGAAAAATAAAAATAAAAGCGTATATAATATACAGATATTTTGGATATTTTGTTCAGTGAATTTTGGTTAAGGTAACGTGTCAAGGCGGTGGCGTGATAGAAGAAAGAAGCAAGTGGGTAAGTCCGGTATCCTGCATCCTTTGCTTTAAAAATAGATTTGTGGCGCTTAGTATAGTGTCGTATTTTGTGTTTATATTTTGTTTTCTTTGCATTTGTCAAATTTGTCAATATGGCCGAGAATAAAGATAAGCTAGTTAAGGGGAGGGGTACTTGCAAATCGAAAATGACTAATTTTAAAAAATATTTAGAGGGTCTGAAACCCAAAACCTCTCTAAACGATGCTGAGCTGTGTGAGCTGCAGGAACGGCTTAATAAAATCGAGTTAACATACGACAAATTTGAGCACTTGCAAGATGAATTGGAATTTTTGTCTGAAGATTTAGACAAGGAGCTAAAAGAACGCACTAGTTTTGATGATGTTTATTTCAATTTAGGCTCAGGCGAAAACTATGATTGCCAAGTTTACGCCAGAGGATGCGAATTCTTTTAGCTCAAGTAATAGTGACTGTGGAGTAAGGCCAATGGGCTTACAGGGCGTTAAATTACCAGTTATCACATTGCCAAAGTTTTCGGGAGATTATAAGGCATGGCTGGAGTTTAGAGACATTTTTAGTAGTTTGATACATGATAACATTTCTTTGACTGCAATACAAAAGTTTCATTATTTAAGATCCTCCTTGGAGGGCGCTGCTGTACAGGTTATTAGTTCCTTAGATTTTTCGGGTGATAACTATAATATAGCTTGGACAACTTTGTGTGAGCGATATAATAATGATCGCTTGCTAGTTCATTTGCATATTAAAACTTTGTTTGACCTTGACCATATAGAAAGGGAATCAGCCGAAAAATTACGGTTTTTAATTGATATTGTGTCAAAAAATTTAAATGCTTTGACTACGTTGAAGCAAGAAACACAGCAGTGGGGTCCGCTTATTATGTATTTAGTTAGTACAAAGTTAGATCCGATAACAGATCGCGAATGGGAAGAGTTTAAGGGTTCAAAGACGCAAATTCTTTCTTGGGGTGATTTGAGAGATTTTTTAAGATCACGAGCGGATCTTTTAGAAATTTTAGAGCGTCGAAAATATGCGGAGAAAGACGAAAAAGGGAGCCATAACCACCGGGAAAAACAAAAGTTTAGTTCAAAAGTTCTTCATGTTAAGGAGTTGAAATGCGTATCGTGTCAAGCTAGCCATTTAATTACAAATTGTGCCGAGTTTTTAAAACTACAAGTTAGTGATAGATTTGAAAAAGCAAAGCAATTAAAATTGTGTTTAAATTGTTTAAAGAGTGGACATTATAGTCGATATTGTCGTCCGTGTACCAAGTGTAAGGCTAAGCATAATGTATTGTTGCATTCCCACGTTGTCAAATCATCTAATAATCCTAGCAATCAGGATAATGGGGAGCAAAATTCCCAGGTTGCGTTGTCATCGTTAAATTCACATTCACATGTTTTTCTTTCCACGGTTTTATTGGAAGTTTAAGATAAAAGGGGTGCATGGCATGTGGCTCGCGCTCTTTTAGATTCAGGGAGTCAATCAAATTTTGTGACTGTGTGATTTTATGTGAATGCATTTGTTAAAGATTTAGGTTTTACAAGAAACAACAGGGCAAATTCCAAATGTTAAACTAAATGTTAATAGATTGGAAATTCCTAAAAATATCACTTTGGCGGATCCCTCGCCTTATATGTCTAGTGAGATAGATATTTTGATAGGAAATGAGTTGTTTCTCCAATTATTATGTATAGGGCAAATCAGCTTAGGGCCTCGCTAACCTGTTCTGCAAAAAACACGATTTGGATGGATTGTGTCAGGTCGTATGGAAGGGCAAAACTGTGAAAAAATGGTTTGCAATTTTAGCACAAATATTTCTGAACCAAAAAATGAATTTGATTTACGAAAATTTTGGGAAATAGAACATGATTTGTCTAGAGAAAAAAGGATGTGGTCGAATGAGGAAAATGAATGTGAGGCTCATTTTCAAAATAATTTCAAGCGTAATACCGACGGTAGATTTATTGTATTGATGCCTTTGAAAGGGTCTGTAGAGAGTTTGGGTGAGTCTAAGAATAAAGCGATGCGTAGATTTTTCTCTTTGGAACATAAATTTCTGTCAAATTCAGATTTTAAACAATATTGTGAATTTATAAATGAATATATAGACTTGGGTCATATGAATGAAGTTTTGAATGCAGATGACAGTGAATTTGGTTACTACATGCCGCACCATGGTGTGATGAAAGAAGACAGTTTGACCACAAAACTTAGAGCAGTTTTTGATTGTAGTATGCCAACATCTTCAGGAATTTCGCTGGATGATCTGCAAATGGTGGGGCCAGTAATGCAATCTGATTTATTAGGTATTTTATTTAGGTTCCGAGAATATCAATATGTTATATCTGCTGATATAGCTAAAATGTATCGACAGGTTCTAATCGATCCGCTCCAATGCCATTTGCAGAGAATTTTGTGGCGTGAATCGCCTGATAATCATATTAAAATATTTAATTTAAATACACACGTATGGTCAGGCATCTGCAAGTTTTTTGACGATAAGATGTATCTTTTAGTTAGCAGAAGAGTGCCAGGATATCTTCCCAGACATTGCACAAATTATAAGGACTTCATTTTATGTAGATGATTTTTTGTATTTAGTTGATTCAATTGAAAAGGGAAGTTATGTTTGTGAAAAGGTCTCGGATGTGTTAGCGAGAGGTTGTTTCGAACTGCGAAAATGGATATCGAACGAGCCAGAAATTTTGAGTGTTCGCCAACAAAATGAAGAGTTTAATATTCTAGATTTTGGGACGAATGAGAATGCAAAAACCTTAAGATTGACATGGGCATGTTGGTCTGACAGTCTAACATTTAAAATAGACGAGTATGAACAAGGCGAGAGGATTACAAGCGAAGTTATCCCATATTGCGCACATTTTTGATCCACTAGGTTTGTTGGCACCATGTATAATTATTGCTAAAATCCTCCTTCAAAAATTATGGCTAGAAAAATTGTCATGAGACGAGGCATTGCCAGCACATTTAAACGAGCTTAAAATATCACGTCATATTTCCTGTATAAGCGCGGTTAGTTGTGAATTGCATGGGTTTTCAGATGCTAGCGGTAATGCTTATGGAGGTGTAATCTATGTACGTTCTATCGATAATCAGGGAAATATTACAGTACGATTATTATGTGCGAAAAGCAAAGTCAGTCTTTTAAAACCATTGACAACGCCTCGCTTAGAAATTTGCGGTGCTTTGATATTGGCGCGTTTAGCACACAAGGTTTTGCATTCTTTAAATCTAAAAATTGATAAATGCATATTTTGGTCAGACTCTACTATCGTGCTAGGGTGGTTGAAAACTCCTTCAAATATGCTTAAAACTTTTATTAGCAATCGTGTTTCGGAAATTCAAGATTTGACAAGTCAGCATGAATGGAGGCATTTTTCGACAAAAAATAACCCGGCTGATGTTTTATCTCGCGGAGTTTTTTCAAAACAAATAATAGATATGGATTTGTGGTGAAATGGCCGATCATTTTTAAGTTAGGTTGAAAACCTGTGGCCAAAATCAATAGTTAAAATCGAAAATTTACCTGAATTGCGTTCCAGCAAAAAACTTTTTTCTTTGGTCTCAGCTGAATTTGATCTTTAGCAGATTTTCCAGTTTTAGCAAGTTAACGCGGGTTGTTGCTTGGATGTTTAGATTCTTAAATAATTGCCTCTATAAAAGGTTGAATAGAGGGGATAAGTGTATATCGGGTCCTATTTTGCTCAGCGAACTTGATTTTGCAACGACTTCTTTAGTCAAGATATCTCAAAAAACAAGTTTTCCTGAGGAATATAATTGTTTAAAAAATAGTAACTCTTTAAGTTTGAAAAGCAAATTACTAAGTCTAAACCCATTTCTCGATGAACGTGAAATTTTAAGGGTTGGAGGCCGACTAAGAAATTCAAGTTTTCGTTTTGATAAAAAGCATTCAATGCTAGTTTCGCCCAAGCATAATTTAACAAAATTATTATGTGAGTACGAACATAAACGGATGATGCATGCAGGTCCGCAATTATTATTAGCTTCTATTAGAGACAAATATTGGCCTACATCTGCCCGAAATTTAGCAAGGGCTACAGTTAGAAATTGTTTGAAATGTTCTCGGTTTAAACCTCAAATTATTCAGCCAATCATGGGCGACCTTCCTCAGAGCCGATTAGAACAGATTACATAGGTCCGCTTACGATAAAGGACAAAAAAGGACGCGGCGCAAGGTTGTCCAAGAGTTACGTTAGTGTTTTTATATGTTTTACAACAAAGGCCATGCATCTGGAGGTAGTCTCTGATTTAACTAGTGAAGCTTTTGTCATGGCATTTAGAAGATTTATTGCGAGACATGGTAAACCCAGCCAGGAATTAGACTATTTAGACAACGGTTCAAATTTTGTAGGTGCCGATTGGGAATTAAAGGAATTAGGGAAGTATTTAATTGATAATGAAAATAAACTTTGTGATATTTATTCTCGAGAGGGCGTTCAGTGGCATTTTATTCCTGCCCAGTCACCACATTTTGGCGGTTTGTGGGAGGCAGGAGTGAAGTCGGTCAAACATCATTTAAAGAGAGTGGCGGGAAACTCTAATTTAACTTTCGAAGAATTAACCACTCTATTAGCGCAAATAGAATCCATTTTGAACTCCCGTCTACTTACTCCATTGTCCTCCGACCCCAATGATTATTGTCCCTTGACTCCTACCCACTTTTTAATCGGGAAGAGGTTGACAGAGTTACCAGATCCAGACGTTAGCCATGTAGGTACCTGAATTCAGGCTTTCCGTTTATCAGCGAATCTAGTAGCTGAAGCAAGATTTTTGGTCTCGCTGGAACAAAGAATATGTCAGTGAACTTCAGCAGTGAGTGAAATAGAAGCAAACACAATCAGAGGTGCAGCCAGAAAGTTTGGTTTTTATCAAGAAAGACAACGTTCCCGCATTAAGATGGCGTTTGGGGCGAATTGCGCGTTTTTATCAGGGTCGTGACAAGGTTAATCGTGTCGCAGACATTAAAACTGCAAATGGAACAATTAAACGCGCATTTTCAAAAATTTGTCCGCTTCCAGTAGATCCCCCTTTAGGGGGACACCCTTAAAGTTTGTGTTTGAAGACAATGTACATACAGTGTTTCAAGGCGGGGGGCATGTTTGTAAATTATGTATGTCCAATATGCTTGGAAGTGTGGTCATTGTTTTTGTTTTTTGCAATCGATAAATGTGGCAATAGCGGTCCGTCTGCAAAGTAAATTGCGGCTGCATCCTTTGTGCTCCTCCGAACCCCGCTTCCGAGCGGCGAACCAACCACCAGCTGATTGACATTAAGAAGTGTCTCCTGAAAAATGCTATTGAAAAGAAAGTCGTGCGCGCCGCCCAAAAATTACGACTTCCAGGAGCAAGTGCTTAACGCGAAGCATAATATTGTATTTTCTCCTAATTAAATTAATGTAATAAGTTCTTAAATATATCCAGTTTGTTAAGGATATTTCGTGTTGTTTCTTGGGATGAAAAATAAAAATAAAAGCCTATATATTATATAAAACGACTATATTAAACGAAACAGAATTTGCTTTTTCAAACCATAGTATTAAAAAAAATGTTTTTTACAGAGCGCCTCACGACAGCGTTTTATATTGGATATGCAAAAATGAATGTGAAACGATTTTTTTGAAGAACGCAATATGAACAATCACATTTACTAACTTCGAATTTGAAGACCAACGAGTTTCTGTAATTGTTGGTATACGCCTCGTAGATGCAGATGTAAGAGCATACGTTCGTTTGGCTAAGTGATGAAAAAATTAATGAATACCACTAAGGCTTGCCAAAAAATTCGACATTTAGAAATATTTTTAAACCTTATTGTATCAGGACAAATACAGCCTGCGGCACTTTTTCTTTTTTTTTTTGAAGGCCATTTAGATGGTAAGACATGACACTTGCGCCATCGTAACATTGCCCTATTAATTTATGTTTATAGTCAAATTGGTCCAAAATTTGATCCATTAGAGAATATAAATTCTCCGACGTTCTATCGGAGCTGACATTATAAAATCCTAAGAATCTCTCGACTACTGAACCTTCTGAATTAACGTATCTTAAAATTATAGAGCACTGGGAGGTTTGCGTAATATTAGTGGTGTCATCCACTTGCACAGAAAAAAACTGTGTGTTCATTATTTCATTTTTTATATGATCATTTAAATAATCAGAAATGCATTCAATTAATAATTAATTATTTCGTTTTGAATAGTTTTCGAGTTACCAGTAAAAACATTTTAATTTTTTTTGTGATGATCTTTTAGTTCTTGGGAACTTCTCGATATTAATAAACCTAAAAGCTTTTTAAAATTCCCTCTATTTATTGACTCGCTGCTCTCATCATGGCCAGGAAGGTCTAACTCTTGTTTTGCAAGGTACAAAACTGCGTCAATTACGAAGCATATAAATAGTCTATTTAATCGGATGTTTCCGTTAAAATGTATTTTATATGTTTATAGCATTTTCTTTTAAAGTGTCAGCTATAGTGCTTTGATTTTTTCCAAATCTTTTTAGCATTCATTCGCATTTTAAATGCTCCGCCGAGTCTTCATGTTTACGTAAAGACCTTCATATATTTAACATACCTGCAAATCCTTCCTTATTCCACACTGAATATTTATTGGAAACTAGTAAACAAGACCAGCAAAACAATTTTTGTAATATTTAACAACTACGTAACCATTTGTACGCCGAAAACCAGGATGACGATTAAAACTCTGATCTTGTTCCTTCCATCGATTAAATGAAGTTTCTAACAAAATGCAATCCACATGGATGATCGGATTCATCAATAATGTAAATTAATATACCCGACACCAAATAAAGTTGTAACAACACCATAAATAAATATAACACAAAACAGTCAAGTAAACTGCAAAGCTAACCGGTTGCAGCGAAATCCGCGAAAATAAAAGTAAACAGCCCTCCCAAACTGAACGATACGTGGGTGTAGTGTACTGCGTTAGCAATTTACCGAAAGCGTTGTATGGCGCTGGTTAACATTATTCTTCCATGTGCTCGATGTCATCGCGAACGCGTTGTCATAGCAACGTAGTAGGAAAATCATAAACTAAACATAGCACCTCCAGCAAAGTCGAAGTGGTTTACGCCACTGTTACAGTTGTTATAATAAAGTTCGATTGAAAGTTTTAAAAAGACAAGTAAAATATTTATTCGAGATATACAGTTTATTTTTTGCCAAATAGGTGAATAAATGAATGTAAAAACTTAAATTTTTATAGATATATAATAAATATAGTTAGATGTTTGCTCGTTTATTTTTCCTGGAGAAGTAGCACTTCACCTACTTAACCTGAATATCCGCCACTGATATTTATACGTCCAAAAAAGTACCTTAACAATATGTTGGACCTTCTACCCGTTTCATAAGACTCGCTGTCACTTTCAAAATGTTTGTACCCACCTTTTCTCTTACATTACTAATAAATACTATAAACTGCCAGATAGCGACGTCTTAAATTTCTGTTTAGCTTCGCTTACTTATACAGTGTGACAATAAAGCCTGGCACCGTCGAAATATATCGGTATTCAGCAAGTAAGAAAACATGAGAACTTCTAGATTTTGTTTTTACGTTTCACATGTTTCAGTAATGCTCCTTTGCTTCTATGTTGACATCTGTCAAAGTTATAATATATATCCACATTTACAATGACAATATGGGTTGTGTGATTTCTTTTTTAGAAAGTATTCTCACCCCGAGCACTTTCCATTCATTTGTTTTTATTTCATCACCTGTTTAAAGATGACAGCGTTTAGAATTTAGGAATCTGTGGTATGCTCTCTAATTTAGAATTGTGCAGATATTTATTTTAAAACTTTAAAAGATGTCAAATTGTAGGTCAATATGATTTTCTCATTTTTTTTATGCTTTTTTCCGAACGTAAAAATTCGATCTTAGGTAACAAGTCATCTTTATTAACAAATTATAAAATAACAAAGACTTGAATTCTTTCTTCAATTCTTCAAGACAAAAATTAGCTTTAACTACTTGCCAGTTTTCTATCTGTCTATGAATTCCTGTTAGACAAATAAGTCCACTTGTTAGAACATTTTCATAAAAAATGTCCTACCATGTACCGCATAATGAGGTAAAACCTTTTTTTTTTTAATTACATATGTCCAGTTAATATGTAAGGCTTGGTCCATATCTTCAGCATGTATCTCTTTTACATCTTTTGTAAAAGGGAAGTACTGTAATCGTGAAAAAACCACTCCCGAGATTTTTTCTGATCTTAACGTTTCAGGGTCTTTAGATACCAAAAAATATGTTTTCTTATTTCCGTCGGTCTGTCCGTCGGTCTGGTCGCCTCATAGCTAAAAAACTATTTACCCGTTTGACTTCAAATTAATCAGATCCGAAGATTTAACTCAAGGTATGCCTCAATTAGTTATATAGTTTATTACTCTTCATACACTAAATTTTAAGCCAATATGTTAAAGCATTTCTACACTATTTCAAAGCTATCCCACTTTCTCGCCATTCTGCAATTAGAAATAAAAAAAAACATTTGGCTGAATTGAAAATCTAGTCTTTTTTTGAAGTTGATTAGAAATATTTTAAATCCTTATTAAGGAATGAATTGTTTGGACTCTTTCTCGGACTTATGTGATCTAACATATCTTTTTATTTTATTAACCTAGGTAGTGTTTTTCTAACTAAACAGGATATTTACGGAATGGTAATAATGTCGCAAATTAGTTTGCATGTTGAGTTATATATTTATAGTATTTTTACCCTGCAAAAAAAAACAAAGAAAGCCTTTAAAACAATAATTGTGCTATATATAATAAAAAATATAATTAGCTCTTTTAAAAGCTCAAAAAAACAGTTGAAAACGAAACAGATGCCTGACTAAATTAGTTCCTTCCAATTATGGCTCCATTCGAGAACCGATTCAAATTACGCTAGAATCATTATGGACTCCGAGGAACCCATAAAACCAAATAGGCACAAAATTCCAACGCCGCGTAACCTGATAAAACGATGTTCTAATGGCACCTTTTAATGTTAATCTACATACCTAAGACGCAATTATTGGACTTTGGAAACGGCCATAATTAGTTTACATGTATTTAAGACTTCGTCCAGTGGGCCAGTATTTCGATTGAGGAAAATATATTTAAAAAATCGAAGATAGTTTCAGAGTTCAGGCATACTCTACTTTTTACAAATATCAGTCTGCGATAAATACCATCTATAGGAAAAGATTACCCTGATTTTTTAAACGACTTAAAAAAATAATTCCGTTTTTGACGGCTATGTGTGTAAGTCTGATATTTTCTCAAGAACTAGTTAACAGATTTAAATAGGGTGGTTTTAATAAAGAAAGCAGTTCGCCAAGTTATAAGGGGCATGCACACTAGTGGAAGTTGTTAAAAAAAAGGTGATTATCTTGCCACCTAAAAATGTTGTTGGAAAGAAAATAATTTTATTTGTGTTTCCAGTCTCCATGTCTGTTTATTTCGGAATTTCAAACGAAAGTAAGAGGCAGTGGCTCTGTATTTGAACCAAAAGTTCGAAAAATCGAAGATTGATCAGAAAAAAAATAGCCTGCAAGTCTATGTAAAGAGGAGCTTTTAACCTAACTCATGAATCAAAATATCACAAAACTCCCTCACCTCGTCCAGATCGGATTGTCGGTAATCTGTCCTACTACAGTTGTTTTCTTAGCAAATAAGAAGTTGATTTTGATAAAAAGATAGTATTACATACTATAATAAAATAACAATTATTTTATTGCCTGTTATATGATATTTAAGTTATTTATCTGGAAACGTACTAAACGTGTTTTGAATTTGAATGAAGAGAAGACCACCCGCAACGATCACTATAAAATATCTGGTTGCGTTGCACTATTTACTTTGACGCGTTGAGGGCAGTGATGGGCGATATATCGAGGGTTATCGATAGGTTAGCGACCTATCGAATAAAAAAAGGTAAATAAAAAATATCGATATATCTATAGTTATCCATAAGTGCCAATAGGTAAACAATAATGCCGATAGGTATCCGACGATATCGATAGGTAACTTATATTTTCGATAGGTAGCCAAGAACATCGATAGTTTTGGCTAAACCGATTACACTCAACAAGGAAATTATCCCATATTAATGTCAGAACTTTTTCTTTTTGCTCTTCAAAGATTTTGTCACGAATATATGGATAGGTAACAATGAAAAATGAATATATCGATAGGGAAACTATCGATAAGAAGTAATGAAAACTTACGATAGGTAGAAAAAATATATTTATCGATAGCTGATGTGCTATCGCTTATCGATAGGTCAAATTTAATATCGCCCATCCCTATTGAGGGTTCACACTATTATTGATAATGTGTGAACTGATAAAAGATAAAGCTAGAAAATATAGAAAGTATGATCCACCTGGTAATGCGGCCCTTGCTTACAACTCTTGATTCAAAATAAGTTTTGAAAATCCGACTATGATGCCAGAGAGCAAAAATGAGTATTATGTTTTAAAAAAGTCGACGTCAAAATATATTCCTGTTTTTTTTACTATTATTACAATCATTTTTGTTTTTACATATAATTGTCAAAAATGACCTTCCCAGGTTTTTCAAGATCTTCGTGTTTTAGGGATCTAGATGCCAAAAACATGTTTCCTCAATTTCGTCGGTCTGTCTATCTTTTCACGGCATATCTAAAAACTACTAATTCAATTGACCTCAAATTTTGATGAAAACTAAAGAGTGATTCGAGAATGCCTTGGTAAAAATCTAATATGACAGAACAAAATAGCAGCCTAGGAAATGTTAGAAACTTATTACCAAAAAAAAAAACTAAAGATCCAATTTATTTTAAATTTTGCATAAATATCAAGTGGTACATAGGGATGAAATAGTTTTGTACAAATCCAAGATGGAAAAACAAAATGATAGTCTAATAAAATATTTAAAAAAACAGCATACAAAAAATTACTTATTAGATTGGTTTCGAATTTTATGCAAGAATTAGGTGTGATATAGAGATAAACTGGTAAAGATCACCGTAAAAAACTTTCTTATTCAGTTGGCTTAAAAATACAAAAATTAGATGTGATATAGGGATAAACTGGTAAAATGTAGGTATGAATTCAACATGACGGAACAAAATTACTTTGCGCCTATATAATTTCTTTTATTAAGATATCTGGTCGCACTGTAAAACAAAATCTGCCTTCTGTGAAGGAATCTGAAATGCTAGCTTTTATTTAATATTATTATTTTTTTGTAAATAATAATGCTCAGTTTCCTTCTTGGTGAATAATGATTTTTTATAAGCATCGGTGTTAGAAAATACCATTTTAAATTGTGCACAAAAAAATTGTGGCGATTAGATAGAAATTGGTAAAATGTTGGTACAAATCCAATATGGTAGAACAAAATATCGTCTAATAAAAATTTTTGAAAAGACAGAATATATGGGTAACTACATTACTATGTGCGGAGCTAAATGGGATGGGGTCATACTTCACTATTTATTTTGTGTTATTTTAAGTCAGTTATTAATCCATTCATACAAATAAGATAGTTGATTTTGATAAAAAGATGTGTTATTAACTTCTTAGAGAGATATACTTTCCTCATACTTTGCATACACTATTCATACAAACTACTAAAGTTATCTCTATTTTCTCTGAAAGTAGTTATGAGACCAATGAAAAATACACTTTAATATGTTCTAATTTAAGAGAAAGTCCTAAAAAAGAGTCCACAGCTTGACTAACTTTAAAAGGGATCAATCAATATCAAGGACTACGCACGATAACTGAAAATGAATAAACAAATGTTACCTTTGTTACTTTCTAAAAAAAATACCTTATTGGAGTGGCATTGCATTTTGGTCATTTTGAAAGTTGTCAGGGGTACTATTTGGGTTATTTAAGAGTTACAGTGTGTTTATTAGTGGTTTATAAACCATTTTTCATAAACTGTTAGTTTTACTTTTCCCATCACATTTTGATGTGGGTATTTTATTATTAGTTTTCGTGGCTCAGTCGCTACAGCGTTTGCCTGGAATGTCAGAGGTCCTGGATTCGACTCTCAGTCAAAGCGAGTTTGGCTGCACCTAACCGAGAGAACAAGTTGTCCTGCAAATGCCAAAAAAATGCAACCAATCACCATGTTGGTTTGCAAACGGTGACGTTTGCGCTTACGTCGTAGTAATCTGTCCTGTCCAAGACTTCTCAAATTTAAATAGAACAGATCCGATATCCTGTGGTTCAAATTAGCTCTTAAAATTTCCACTAAATTTATTTGTTGTACTATCGCTCTTCCTCAAACTATGCCAACGAACTGGATTTTTTAATCTCTGAATTCCCTTCCTCTGAAATCATTATCGTTATTTAACGCTCATAATAAATAATGATTCGGGACTTCTAAAACCGATCCCCATGGAAGAGCAGCAGAGGCCTTTGCAATCAGCCAATCTCTTACCAACCACTCCAGGGAACCTACTTACTTCCCACGTATCGTCACACCTAACCAAAACACATTGGACATCTGCCTCACCACTCACCAAGAGCCTCATCTGTCTCATTGTAAGGGCAAAATTAGTCGCTCTGTACTCTACGAATTCAGTATGCGGAATAAAATGGCAATCTAATGAAATGTTTAAAAAATCATTGTAAAAAAAATTAATTATTCAATTTATTAAAAGATTTATAAGGAGACAAGTTTTTTTTGGCCTTTTCATACCCTTTAATTAGTTGGTTGAAATCTTACACTAAAAAAAAGCCAGAGATGTCCTAATAATGCTTCTTAGAATGGTCCCAATTCACTTATTTTCCGGATATTTGATTGATAGATTTGTCGAATACCTCTTAAAAATGTTCAATTTATTCTTTAAAGCAACCTTATAACTTTTACATTTTTCTTTCAGAGCGACACACGCCTTCTAGACTTTCAAAATTATAAAGAAAAATGAAAATCATATTTTCCGGAATAATAAAATAAACATTGTTTGCTCAGTCAGTCTTCTCTTTTAATTTTATATTTGCTTTCTAAGAAAGGGTAATTTAAATATGAGACTTCGATCGCGTGTTTGTTCTGCCTTGTTTATTAAATGTAAAAATAAAGCAAGTCATTTTCATGGCTTCCCAAAAATTCGTTATAATGAGGTAAAAAAAACCTTTCTAGTTGAAATAATTTTCTATTTATAACTGAGAGACGCGCACTTGCGTTTTTTGTAGCAGCGATTTCAAAAACACGATAGCAATCAAAATATTTTAAGAAATGGATTTAATTATTCTTTCTGCCGTTTGTGCGCGAAGTCCCATTGTAAACTTGTTTCATTTTTGCGACTAAAAAATCGCAAGTTCGCGGCTAGCCTAACGTAAAATAGATTGTAGTTGTAATGAAATAAATGGTGGTTAATAGCTGCAAAAGAACCGTGGAATAATTTTAAGCGTATTTCGAAATATAACTAAATATATAGGTCCGAGACAAAGCTAAATTAATTTTTTAAATCTTCTAGTCATCCTGAACATAATGACCGACACCTCACGTACGAAAATGGATTTGAAGAAATAAAATTGAAATATGACCATAATTTAAATCCACGGATTTCTTGGGTGGCATCAAAGAATGGACACATTCTTAGATGTTAGCTGATGTCACTAATAGATTGTTCTTAGTAAGAAGTGACAGTTTAAATAAATTTCAGACGGTTTTTGTAATTTGTGTCTAGATTACAATGGATAATTACTTTTTAGTTTTGGAAGTAATTTCTTAGTTTGGCTTCAATCTGTAGTAGAAGCTTTTGTGTTATCTTGTTTATTTACGCATGCTAAAAAACTAATTAAAAAAATATTATTAAAACAATGGAAATAGTTAAAAATAGGATCTGCCGTAACGTGGATTTTAAAATATTTGAGAAATATGAGAGAGCATTTTTTACAAGTAATCTTCTACCCGCAAATCTGTTCATATGTATTTAAGACAAAAGTTAGTAAATAATAGAGATTTTTCCTTTTTCCCTAACATTTTATTTGCGGCTAGCCTAACCTAAATAGATTGCAGTCATAAGGAAATAAATGAAGGTTAATAGCTGTAAACTAGCGGTTTAATAATTTTAAGCCCATTTCAAAACATAAATATAAATATATAGGTCCGAGACAAAGCAAAATTAATTTTTTAAATCTTTTAGTTATCCTGAACATAATGACCGACTCCTCACGTACCAAAATGGATTTGTAGAAATAAAATTGAAATATGACCATAATTTAAATCCACGGATTTCTTGGGTGGCATCAAAGAATAGACACATTCTTAGATGTTAGCTGATGTCACTAATAGATTGTTCTTAGTCAGGAGTGACAGTTTAAATAAATTTTAGGCGGTTTTTGTAATTTGTGTCTAGATTACAATGAACAATTACTTTTTAGTGTTGGAAGTAATTTCTTCGTTTTGCTTCAATCTGTAGTAGAAGCTGTTGTATTACCTTGTTTATTTACACATGCTAAGAAACTAATTAAAACATATTATTAACACAACGGAAATAGTTGAACACGTTAAAAATGGGATCTGCCTTAACGTGGATTCTAAAATATTGATTGAATAATATGAGAGACTATTGTTTACGAGTAATCTTCCACCCGCAAATATGTTCATATGTATTTAAGACAAAAGTTAATAAACATGGGTGGATTTTTCCCTTTTCTCTAATATTTGTGTAATTTTTTGTGTAGTTTTTAAATAAAGAAATATTGAGTAATGTTAACGTCTAAATTTAACTTATAAAATATCTTTTGAGCATCGATTTATTCTGTTTAAGTTTTTACGACGCACAGTCAAATATGCTTTTTGTTCTATTACGGCAAATTCCTCAGTCTATTATTCGATTTCAATAGACCAATTAGAAAAAATAAAATTTTCATATATATGTCAATTAAGCACACTTTTGTAAATAATTTTTTTTTTATATAATAAAAAGGCACAAAATGTGCAAATTGTTTCGAAAAACTCATGAAAACAGGAATATATTAGACATAAACGGGCAGAATTTGTATCTTGTATTTATTAACAGTGAAACCAAAGATTTACTTTGTGTTCATATTTTTAAAACTATTGAAAATGCTACTTATTCATATTTCTTGAACTTAAAACCAATTTCAATTTCCTCACCATAAAGTTTGTAGTTGCTCATTAGTTTCACATTGCAGTA
Organism: Kuschelorhynchus macadamiae; assembly: GCA_030620095.1. Taxonomy (NCBI): domain Eukaryota; kingdom Metazoa; phylum Arthropoda; class Insecta; order Coleoptera; family Curculionidae; genus Kuschelorhynchus; species Kuschelorhynchus macadamiae. The sequence continues at coordinate 232,009 of JAUTXW010003469.1, forward strand.
AGGTAGCAATGATTTGTTCAATTCCATTTTTTAAGCGAAGTTTAATTTCGGCCGTGGTTTAACCTCAAAACCAAGGATTGCTTACGAGCCAGGATTAACCTCTGCCCTACCCCGTATAATAGATGTGTTTTTATGCTTTATCGTGCTTTATCTAAACAAAAATATCGATTTTTAGTGACTAGTAATTCAAAAGTTAATAATGTTCAAGAATTATGCTTTAAATCGATGTAGCATTGGGAACATTTTAGCTATTTATATATTCTGAATTGTATTTTCGGCTTCGAAGTACTAAGATTGGGATGTTTCTTTTCAGTCAGTGAGACAATGCTTATTGTGACGATCTAAACTATACAGGGTGGGCCAATCAAAACGAAACAAGGCCGATATTTTACATACCGTTCGTTTAAAAAAAAACGCTCGGACCCATCGATTTTTATTTGCCGGGGGAAAGATTTTGCCCATATCACTAGCCTTGTCACTTCCACCCCCTCGAGGGGGTGAGCTCCAACCCCAAAATCTTAAATGGTAATAGGGGTCGACGGATAACTTATAAAGGCAATCTAATTCTGTTTTCAACGTATCTTATTTTTTTGAAATTTGATGCAGCCATTTTTGAAAAAATAAGGTTAGAGCAATAAAAAGAAAAAAATCATTGCTCGGTGAAAAAATTCGGTTCATTTTTTCGCCTATTTTCAACACTGTCACTTTAACCTCGCGCAGGTTTAAACTGCAACCCTTAAAATATTAAATGGGATTAAAGGTCAAGTGCACGGAAAAAATTATATAGCATATTGTAATCGAAATAATTTAGTAACATTTTTTATGTATTTTTTCAGTAAAATATGGCACTAAATATAAAACACTTTGCTTCCTATTACCGATTATTTTTAGTAAAAGCTTCCTATGAAAAATTATAATATTAACATAAAAATATAAATTCGTAAAACTAGGTTATATAAAAATATAATAATTTAGAAAATGCCATTTATTATATAATTTAGTACAATATTCGAAAGTTTTTTGTAAATTTGCCTAAATTAAATATTAGAGTTCAATAAACACATGGTACATTTGACTAAAGTTAAAAAAGTTTGCTAAAATTAATTATTAAAGATAACTATACTACTTTACTAACATGTTTGGTAAACATTAAAAAGAAATGTACTAATTTTGTGGAATTAATAAAAAAGTATGGCAATTTTTAAAATTATACTTGGACTAAAATCTAATATTATAATATAATAATAATGTAAAGTCTTTTTTTCTAAAATATTATTGTACATATTTGAGGTCCGAAATTGACGATATTTGAAATCATTTTCCGCAGTTCCACGGTAGAGAGCGCCTCGGCGCTGTTGTTAAACACACCGCGTTTGTGAGTTTTTTGTTAATTTCCTTATTTTTATTTATAAAGACCAGGAACGAAATTTTTCTTTGATGAAGACTGTGTTTCGTTGTTTGCTTCGTGATGTGATGTAATTAGAACTTGCCTAAATATTATGTATATTAATAAGTTTTTGGTTAATTTTGGATAGTTATCTAAAAACTATAATCATGCGAAAAAGGGAATTTAGGTGACATATTAAGCAAATAGGGGTTAGCTGGTTTACTAATTGCATGTGAAGGTAAGCTTTTTGTATCTTATCAATAATATCATTTTATGTAATTTTGGAGATAAAATCCAGCAAATTAACATTATATTAAGGTTATGTTATTAATTTAAATTATATTTATTTTGAATTTTTATTTTCTGGGTATTAAGCCAATATTCGTTAGTTATCGAGTTATTTATAAAAAAAATAAAGAAAAATAATCTGGGTATAACAATAGTGCTATAAGAAGACAGAATATACTTTATGTTATATCCACATTTTGTGTAGTGAAAGTACTTTTCACTAAGTCCAATAACCTAAATTTGTTTGGGCAAAAGAATAATTAGAATTATTTTGTCACTAAAGGCTTAAGAAGTTTTAGAAGATGGAAAAAAGGTGTATTCTGTTCCCCTATAACTTTAAATTTTATACCGTTACTCAAGGCCAGAAGTTTTGATAATGGGGGGCAAAATCACCATTGGAAAGGCCAATGGATATGTTTTTCATCACACTTGCTCAGAAAGTTCACTTTTAGACCACAAAGTAGCAGAGCGAAAGTTGCTCTTGCCAAACGACCCGTACTTTTCTTCCCTAGGGAGTGTAGATATATTACTTATAAGTGTATGGTGTATATCTGAGTGGCGTTAATGTCGAAGTTGTATTTCAATATATCCATAACCAAGAAAAGAAATAACTCATTGTTTTCATGTGTACGAAAATTATATTTTCTGTTTTTGATATGAAGATTGTCTAGGAAAGTGCAGCAGAATTACGAGAGAGAGGTATTATATAAATTATCTTGCTATCTCACTCTCTAAAAGCATCTCATTGACTGCCACCTCTTTCTTACATTTTTCAATAATTATTATTACAGTTTATAACCAGAATGGCTTGATGGATGAATGTAATATTTAGTTTAGTAAAATTTACAAAAAATTGTATTTTTAACGGCCCAATATATATTTTTTCTAATACAATAATGTATTATAAGTTTTAAAATGTAGGATAGTAGGGGTATTTATACTAAATTTTGAGGCAAATCCAAGTTAATAGTAAAGGTTTCTAAAAATGGTTTTAACCCTTAATAAGTTATTAGTAAACATTAAAATTACAAAACAGTATAATAGGACTTTGTTGAAATAAGCTACATAATATTATTTAGTAAAAATAGTAAAATGTATTTCATATTTAACAATGTGTTTTTTTTATTTTTAAACGAAGCATTGTGACTTAAGTTTGCTATATTTTTTGCACGCCTTTTACAAATATTAAGTTGTCCTATATAGAACTAAAAATTATAGTTAAAGGTAAAGTTTTTTTCTTTCGTTTGCAATATTTTTCTTTCCGTGTTATACCTCATTTCAGGTCATTAAATTCTCTTTTCAAGGCCTAGCAATTTTTAAAAATTAAGCAGGTAGTTAAGTAGTTAATAAGTCTACAATGATAAAACTATAAATGTGTATCGATCTTTACAACTTTCATGTAATGACATTTTTTTCTGGAAAAAAATAATTCTTTTTGAGCTTAGCTTTAAGGTATGGGTATGGTTTAGGTTTACAAAGAAAGATGAAACACAAGATGTACATTTTGTTTATTCATTGTTGATGATAAGAAGTGCTAAAAGTGTTGGCCTTCTGCATGTATACAATTTGTTCAAACGGTCCCGGACATTATGAAACATTTCTGGTGTAGTGGCCCAGCATTCATCAATGATCTGCTGACATAAATCATTTAATGACTAAGGCTGAGTTTTATAAATCTTACTTTTTAAGTAACTCCATAGAAAAAAATCTAAGGGGATTTAGTCAGGTAATCTTGCAGGTCACTCTATTGCGCTTCTTCTGCCGATCCATCTACCATCGGATTTAATTATTCACGAATAGCAAGGGTATAATGAGAAAATGCACACCTTCTTAAAATGTCAAGTCATTGGCATTGTAATTTTTATTATTTTCAAGCATTTCTGTCAATGCAGGATCGATAGCATCTTTTAATAATTGCAGAAATATTTCTCCATTTAGATTTCCTGGGAGAAAAAAGGAACCAATTAAACAAACCACCATACCCATGTTTAATTTCTCAGGATGTTGAGTATGAACCACATGGAATAGCTGTGGATTTTCGTCACACCGATATTGACAATTGCGACGATTAACGGTCCCAAAGAGAAAAAAACGAACAATCATCGGAAAAACAAATGTTGAGCACTAAATTCGGATTTATTATTTTCTTTCACTCATAATCTTACACAATTCCAAACGTCTGTTAAAGTCATCTTCGTTTAATTGTTGTACAAGATAAATTTGTAGGGGTGAAAGTTATGTGTCTTTAAACTTTGCTACCAGTTTAATTATCAATTTTCGGTGAACATATTTATCTGGATTAATTTGATTAAATACCTATGCTGCAATATTAGCACATTCACCATTTTCATAATAGAGTTCAATCAACGATACTCTTTCTGCAGTAGAATAAACCTTTTTAGATCAAAATAATGTTATAAATAATCACAGACGAAACCCTACAAGATACTAAATTTAAATAAATTAAATGTAACTACTCTTCAGCCTCTACTCCTAAAGAAGATAAACATCTGCAATATTTATAAATTTTTTACACAAACATAGAATTCCACAGCACAAAAAATTATTATTAAGACTAGACTAATTGCAAAAAGACTAGTACTTAAGACTTTTTTCTTCGAACGATAAAATTGGAATTTAGATTAACTTTTTAGAGTAATAAATGAAATGAGTAATGTAAAAAACATTTCCTTATTTTTATGTTGAATCTGTTGAAAAGTGAATTTGATGACCATTAAAATGAGGTATCAGATGAAGATTAATCCCATTTAATTTAAGCTCACCCCTGTGATGGGTTGAATTGACAGAAATTTGAAAAAATGCATAAAAGACTTCTTCTTTGAGATAAAAGTTTCAACAAACATTTTCTTCATCGACCAATAACAGTGAGAAACCGTATATTTTCTTTTTCCACGTTCTTTCCTGACATTCTCAAAAACGGTTGCATCAAATTTGAAAAACTAAGATGACGAAAAGAGAATTTAATTGCCTTTAAAACAAGGTACAAGTCTACCCCTATTCCCATTTAAGATTTTGGGTTTGGAGGTCGTCAAGACTGATGATATGCGCAAAACCGCAAAAAGTGACAAGACTGATGATATGCGCAAAACCTTTCCCCCGGGAAATAAAAATCGACGGGTCCGAGCAATTTTTTAAAAAAGAACGGTATATGAAATATCGGTCTTCTTTAATTTTGATTGGCATACCCTGTATGCAAAAATATAAGTGAAACTTGTCGGTGTGGCAAACTAAAGAGTATTACCATCAAGTTTAGAAATAGTAACCATAAGCACAGAAAATCTAAAACTAGACTTTTTGTTCTATGACTATAAGATCTCAAAAATTTAGAGAATTACTGTGTGTTGCATAAAATATCCATTTTGAACGATTAACGCATGCTTAATTATTTCTAAATCCTGCAACTCTAATTTCAAAAACGCCCTTAGATCTTATTGGGTTTAATATCATCTCTCAAAAATTATCGATCTTCAAACATTTATGTGTGAAGATCATAGTACCTATGAACATGGGCGATGCTAAGGGGGGCTTGGGGGAGCTTTAAATTTTAAAATTGATAGATACATAGAAAACTAATAAAATATATAGAATAGCTCGCCCCCCCCCGCAGAGCTGATATCATAACTCGGCCCATGCCTACAGAGTGGTCCAATTAAAATAATATTATTTTTGTCTATAACTTAATATAAATGTTAAGATCTATGGAACTAATAAAATATTTGAGGCCAATTAATTAAAATTACCTAGTTATTAAGAAATTATTATAAATTTATAAATAAATTAATAAAGCTAACGCCGTCTGCTATAAAACATGGGGGTTTATTATAATCTGAAGTAAAACGGAAAACAAAACGCAAGTTAGCTTGGTTAAATATATGAATATAACTGGTATCGATTCTGGTGAAGGAAATCGCATGCAAACTTGCCACTTTCACGGAGAAATTGCGTGCCAGCCTTACGACCACCTGATAAATATCCATCAGCCAGAACTCCTTATCGCTATGATGGACTGCCACACTATGTTCAGTGGCATTTCCGACTCGAATAATAAAGGGTGAGATGTAATTCAATATTGTAATTACCATGTGATTTCCAGAATTTCCTGTGTTATGTTAGCCATTACCAACTCGATTTTGAGGTAGGAAATTGGTAATTTCTGCTCCGCTGTATTTAGTTTCGATTTATTGAATTTCAATTGCCGATACTTGAAAAAGCATTTTAAAGATCTTGTAGCTTCCATTAGTGTAATTGAATGTCTTTTTTTGAGATACCAAAATAATTGTAGTGATTTCCCGTTGTTGTTTCTTTCCCTAACAGAAGTGCTTTAATGTGTGTACTACTTGAGTCTCGACAGTTGTTCAGTCCATTACGATATAGAGTTTATTTCGACAGCATTAGCAAAACGATTCCGATAATGATTGCTGTACGTCAGGCATGGAACCAAATTAGAAAAGTTTATTCTACTTAAAAATGTAATATTGTTTATTACTTCCCTCGTAAAATGGAAGCACCTACTGTAATCGTAAAAAAATTATCCTGCGAGATTTTTTCAGATCTTTACGTTTCAGGGTTCCTATATGCCGAAAAACATGTTTTCTCAATTTCGTCGGGCTGTCTGTCTGTATGTCGGTCTGCCTCTTCGCGGCATGGCTAAAAAACTACTTAGCCGATTGGCTTCAAATTTTGAACAAAAAATAAGGGTCATATGTAAATGACCTGGTAACATTTTGGTAAAAATCCAATATGGCAAAACAAATTAGCGGCTTAGTGAAATGTTAAAAAAATCATTATTAGAAAATGTATCCAATTTATCTCAAATTTTGCACAAAAATCAAGTATTATGTAGGAATCAAAGAAGGCCCGATTTCAAATTGTGTGCCGCAAATAATTGTGATATGCAGATCAACTAGTAAAACTGAGGTACTTATTCAAGATGGGGAACAAAATGGCGGCAAAGAGTTGACATACCTTTACGTTTTAGCGTCCCTAGATGCCAAATGGTATGTTTTATGAATTCCGCGTCGCTCCGTCGGTCGTTTTGTCTGTCTGTCGGTTTACGGTATATAGCTTAAAAATACTAATGCGATTAACTTCAAATTTTGGGTATAAATTAAGGGTCATATGATGATGACCTGATAACATTTTGGTAAAAATCCAATATGGCAAAACAAAATGGCGGCCTAGTGAAATGTTAAAAAAATTATTACTAAAAAAACTACTTACGTAATTTATCTCAAAGTTTTCACAAAAATCAAGTATTATGTCCTAATCGACTAGTAAAATTTTGCTACGAATCTAAGATGGAGGAAGAATATGGCGGCTTAGTAAATTATTTAAAAATTCAGCCTGAAAAACTACTTAATGGTTCAAATTGTGTACCATAAATAATTGTGGTATACAGAGGAACTAGTAAAACCGTGGTACTAATTCAAGATGGTGGAACAAAATGGCAGCTAAATAAAATATTAGTAATCGTGAAAAAAATCACCCTCTCAGGTTTTATATAACTTCTCGTTTAGCGTCCCTAGATGCCAAACAATATGTTTTATCAGTTCCGTGCGTCGGTTCGTCTGTCGGTATGTCTGGCTGTCTCTCAGTTCACGGCATAGATTAAAAACTACTTACCCGATTAACTTTTCGTTAAAGATTACGGGTAATATGGGGATGACCTAGTAATATTTTGATAAAAATCCATTATGGAAAACAAAATGGCGGCCTAATGAAATGTTAAAATTAAGTATTATGTAGGAATCAATTGGTAAAATTTTGGTATGAATCCGAGATGGCGGAACAAAATGGTGGCTTAGTAAAATATTTAAATAAATCAGCCTAAAACACTACTTATTAGATCAAAATACAAGAGTTCTAACCACACTACACCACAACTTGTTACGTTCTGGACGAGCATTTCGCTAACCAAGTTAGCATCATCAGCAGATGATATAAACTCAGTTTATATCACGCTGTTAGGACTACTTATTAGATTCATTTTAAATGTTGTGCAATTAAGTGTGATATAGAGATAAACTGGTAAAGTAGTGGTACGAATTCAAGATAGCGGAAGAAGAGGGTGGCCAAATATTTTTTTAAAACAACGTAAAAAAAATCCTAATCGATTGACTTTAAATTCCGCAGGAAAATTAAATGTGATCTAGGGTGTATGTGTTAATATAAAAACTACTTATTAAATGTATTTTAAATTATGCCTAAAAATCAAGTGTGGCATAGGTAGCATATGATTTAACATAACAGCGACGAATAAAAATAATTTAAAAGTCTACTAAACTAAATTGGATCACACTTCACTATTTCTACTAAAAGGAAAGATTCATAACCAGGGAAGTTTTGGGTAAAAGAAATTTACCGATTTTTACTGGAATATTGTACGATCTGTCTATAACTTCTTATATTTGACCGAGTTAATACACGTAACATTATGCCAAAAACGTATGTTCCCATAACTTGTATCGATACTTTTATATAAAGGAATACATTTTATATATAATAAAGGCGTATTTGGTATCTGTTAAGAACTTTTAGGTAAGTTGTAGTTAATGCGTAGTCATGGTTCTAGATCAAATTATGTAATTTTAGGACTGTAATAAAATCATAATTACCCCCCTGCCAGCGTTCAAAAAAGAATTCCTCTACTGCTTCCCTCATGAATTTTTCCTTTTCTTGGGAATAGTGAAATGTGAACTAATTTAGTTCCGCACAAACATATTTAGTAACATATATACAAGGAGTTTTATAATTGATGGTTAAAATGAAGAACGCAATTATTTTTTTTACCTTACTTTAGTACTAAACGTTTATATAAATATGTATCCTCCAGGCGACAGAGATACAGGATGTTTACAAAAATCTACTCGCTATGAATTTTTTGTATTTTCTTCTGGTTTTATTTTGATTGGCAAAAATGCAGAATGTAATTTTTTGGTTCAGTTTAGGACAAAAATTTATATAAAAATATATTGGAAGGGCGTTAGTTTTTGAGAAACAGAATGTTAAATTAAAAAAAAAATTAATACAATTTATCTCAAAAACTAAAGCCTTTCGAACAAATGTGTATAAGAAGTTTTAGTCCCAACATGAATCAAATAGGCACATTCTGCATTTTTAGCAATGAAAGTAAAGACAGAAAAAAATAAAATTTTAAATATGTAGGGCCTTATTATTTTCAATCCGGTTCAAAAAATCGGATTAAAGTAAGAAAACAAAATGAGGAATCTGATTTTCTAAATAAAAACAGCCAGTGACGTGCAGTAAAAATTTCGAGGGGTAAAAGTGGTTGCAATCTGGAAAAAAGTATTACCCAATATTTTTGTAAAATGTGTTATAGCCATTTTTACCAACGAGCAATTATAGACACTTATTGGCCAAAGTGTCGACACGTAGTTTTGGACACGACGCTACTTTGTCGACACCGTTCACTTTAAGTGGAAAATGAGACCGAAATGGTGATTAAAATGTACACCAGTTAGTGCTCAAAATAAATCCAAAAATCCAAAATGTGCCTTTACTTTCACTAAAATGTGTCCACAGTTGACTTTGATTTCCGGTATGTTTCTAAAGTTGGGCTTTAATATGACGAAATTGTTATTGATTTGTGTCCAAAATAATGTTCTTATGTTTTTTTTTACGTTTCTAAAATTGAACTAAAATATGCCAACTGTTAGCCCGCCTTTTTCTCAAAATTGTACCCAAATGGGCCTTTATGGTTACAAAATCGACACACTTGTATCCAGTTTGTTGCCAAAATTATATTTATGTGTCTATTTTATATAAAATTAAACTCATTACAGACACAAAATACATTTATATTTTTAAAACAATTTAGTTGCACCATGTACACAATATACTAATTATTATTTTTGTGTCCAATACGCCTCCAAATGACAAATATGCATATTTAATAGGTAGGTATATGGATGATACTTATCGGTGCACTCAAAATTTCTGATAATAGTTGATACAAAAACAAATACATATTTTTGAATATTTAAAACTATTGCTACTTTACAGTAAATTTTATTTTTCAAATATTCAAAGAAAAAAGGTGCTAATATATATTTTTATGATTTCCAATTGTATGTTTTTGATCAAAATGAGCCAAAAATCTAAATTAAAGATAATTTTGATTAATTTGATAACCATTGTTATCAAATTAAGTATCGAGGAATTTTCTTAACAAAACATGGCGCCTTAATGATAGTGCCGAAATGAACACGTTTCCTATAATAGCACCTTTTTGTTTCCAAAAATTGCCTTGAAATTCATAAACCGGGGAGAAACATTTTAGACCCGTGTTTATGATATTTCATCAAAATTCTACTTAAATGTGTCTGTCATAGAGGACTTATTTGGCTTTCGGGCACATAATGTACCTAAAATTGGTCTGTTTTATTCGGAGACGTTGTGTCTAAGATACGTCTTGTGCGCATAGACGGTTCAAATTACTACATGGATTTTCTAACCCCAAAATTCTCAAATTTCAGCTCTGTTTTTTAAATTTTGTTTTGGGTTTCCTCTTTGTTCTTTTCTACACAACGATAGTAAGTTGTGTCATACACTTTTTGTGTGGTAGTTCTACTATTTTTAGGCATTTATTTTAAAGTTATTGTTAAATTCGCAGAATCAACTTTGTTTTAATCTACTCATTCAAAGTAAACTAACACATTTTGGAAACAAAGTGGAAACTAGGTGTATGAAATGAGTCCATGGAGACTTAAAATGTTCCCATTCAACACATTTCCGAAAAAACAAAAGTGAAAATTGTGCGTTTGAAAATGCTCATTCAGTAACAAAGCGAAAACGACATGTTCGGACAAAATACAGAAACAACGTGTTGGAAAAGTGTCGACACCATGGTGACTGAATTTTGTTACTGTTTCCAAACTAGCACAATATGGAAACATTCTAGGTATATGGTGTCTAAAAGATTACCAATTAGACACAAACTCATATTTAACAAAAAGAATAAGTAGTTTTTTTCAGGCTGTTTTTTTAAATACTTTATTAGGCCGTCATATTATTTTGCCGTATACCATCTACCAACATTTCGCTACGAAGCCATTTTGTTCCGCCATTTTGAACTTTTACCAACATTTCTAGCTATGCTGTAAACTGATCCATGGACATACTGACCGACAGATATACGGACAGAACTGAGTAAACACTAAAACGTGAAGACATATAAATTCCTGGGAGGTTGATTTTTTTTACGATTTTAAATATTTTATTTGGGTGCCATTTTATTCCATCATCTTAAATTCGCTCCACAGTTTTACCAGTGTATCTCTCTATCACACTTAATTTTTGCATAAAATTTAATTTCAACCTAATAATTTGTTTTTTCAAGCTGTTTTTTTTTAATTATTTATCATGTCACCGTTTTGTTTTTCCATGTTGGATCTGTACCAGAATTTTACTAGTTTATTTCTACGTAATATTTGATTTTTGTGAAAAATTTGGGGTAAATTCGATAAGTTTTGTTTTAGTAATAATTTCTTTAACGTTTCGCTGTTCCACCATATTGTATTTTTACTAAAATGTTACCAGGTTATCCCCGTATGACCCTTGATCTTTTACAAAAATTTTAATTCAATCAGATAGGTAGATTTTCAGGACAGCTGAAAATCTACCTACTGGCAGGCAAACCGACGGAATTAAGAAAAGAGTTTTTTTACATCTAGATACGGTAAAACGAAAAGATTTGTAAAAACCTGGGAGGGAGATTTTTGCACAGTTACAAACATTTTATTCGGCAACCACCTCATTCCGTCATCTTCAATTCGTAACTACAAGTCAAAACTATATCAAACTTAAAGACGTTTTTTAGGCTGATTACTTAAACCTGTTATTAAATCGATTTTGTTTCGCCATCTTGGATTCGTACCAAATATTTTCTTCCCCTATAATATTTGAATTTTTGCAAAATTTGAGGTTAATTGGAATAAGTATTTTTATCAAATACATCAGGTCATCTCAGGAATTGAGAAAACATGTTTTTGGTATCTAGGGACCCTAAAACGTAAAGATAATTCCCTTTTACGAGGAAAGTAAGAAACATAATTCAATTAAAGGCATAGGAAAACGGTAAAAAGGAATGCCAGTTTTAAAAATGTGGTTTTCAGCGGTGTTAGTCTGAGTATATCTACCTTTGCCAAATACGGACGATTTGTTCACCAAGACGTTAAGTGTCCTATTTCAATTATTATTTGTACTAAATACTTCTGATCTGAAAGAAATGTCAACATCCTTACCTTCCTGTCTAGCTGACCTCAGCTTGACTATTACCTTATATACTTATTTCGTACTAAATTTATGTCTTGTTTTAAAGTTAGCACTGTGAAAATTTGTGTAATGCCGTTTATATACATAAAATATGGAGTTTCTTTTTAGAAAAATGTTCTACGAATATTGTATCTACTTGCGAATATGTTACACCGTAAACTGCTTTATATTCTCGATAAGTTTATCGGGTGTAAAGCTGCGGCAAATAAGCAAACCAGCTGAAGTTTACTAAACGGTTTACGTACAAAAACGGTATTTTACATAGCAGTCTTAAATTTTTTATGTTGATGGGGATTTTTCTTGGATTTTCGTTGAGTCTATTTAAATGTATTTTTATTGCTCGAGTCACATTAAAAGCTTCTTTCTACAAACGTGTTTAAAATGCAATTTTTAACACCCCCTAGTAGACTTAAAAATGTTACTTTAAGGCACTATTGTTAAAATTGAAATGTTAAATTTTGAAAGCAAACGTCAAAAAATATTTATATTTTATTTATTAACATTAATATTAAAGGTGGAATTTAAACAACTTGAATAATTAATTATTTTCACAATTCCATCTTGGCTTTCTACGCAAAATATGCCAGAAATACATTTTCAGTATATTTCCCAAAGACGCCATTTTCTTCACACCATTTCACAAACTTATCGTTAGCGATCTTATATTGCATTCGGGATTTTCTTGGCTGCAAATCCAAGGTAGCTCGATTGGACACGTTATCTATATCTTCAAATAAGTGTATGCATCCATAGTGTTCTACTATATTTTCTTACATTTCAAGCGAAAACCACAACAGCGTTTCTAGAAACTGACAGGATGTTTCACATTTCCCGTAAACAATTAAGCCAACAATGGTTGTTAAATTTTATTGACAAATGACAACTTCGATAATTTTCTATACGATCATACTAAAAATAAACTGGTAACGCCACTTTCTCAAATATTTTCCGCCTGCCGACAAAATTCGGCAGATTGTTGGCAGCATACTAAGCGCTTCAGTTGATATCCGTCGTTCGAACTGCGAGGTTTGAGCGTTGTGTCCCAGAACAGAGTCGGCTTGGCCAAAATGAGTACGTTACTGTGTGCTGCTATTGTGTATCTCAACACGTTGAAAATATGTTTATATTTTCTTTTATGAATTATAGTTTAGATCTTCTAATCGCTACATTTCAAATAAAACATACACTATGTTTCTGTTTAATATTTTGAACAAATTCCTGTTTCGACGTCACGTAAACCTAACGTAAATGTAAAACAGTGAAGCTTAGTATTCTTGACCATATAGGTTATAAAAATAAAATGAAAATAAGTAGTTTTTTAAAATCTGTATATCCAAAAAATATGAATAGTTATTGATGAATTGAATTATTGTTACCTTCAGCTTTTAGCCTGAATTCAAATTAAAATGTCGATTATGTGATTACAATGGAATTTATATATCAAAAAATCCCCTAACTCACATATTACTAAAAACGCAATTAATAAACATTAAATAGAAAATACCTGAAACAATAACATATAAAAACTTGATTTTTTTGGGATATTCTAAAGTTTTATTCCTCATGCTACCAATTTCTGAATTGAAATGTTAAATAAATTGTACAACCTATTTTTTATTTAAATGGAAAATTTAAAGTGTCAAATTTTAAACCTGTTTTAGGGTGCCAAAAATTCGTATTTTAATTAATTTTATATGCTTATTTAAGTTAGAATTAACGAATTTGTCTCTAAAATATCTGAAAATATAATTGTATGCTCGCCAGAAGCATTTAAATACGTAATACGCCAAATTGTCCCCATAAAAAAAAACACTAACTTTAGAACTGAAACTGTATATACTCAAAAATCTGTAATAAAAAATACTAAGATCCGTATTCAATAACATAGAGCGGGTCTAAAATTTAGACCCCCCATATTTAAACCTTCGTTAATCCCTGCCAGGTTTAAGATTTAGACGGTATTCACTAAACAAAGTACCTACTAGTTCTAAAGTTAGTTCAATATGTTTAATTTAAACCAATATTCAATCCTCTTGATGAACAAAACACTATGCATAGCCAACTTGATTAATATTTAATATACTTTTGTGAAAATTACGTACAGCGAGCGAAAATGCATAGCAAATTTTTCAAGTGGAGAAGAGGAGATTTAAGTCAAAAAAAAATTTAGATTTAGGGCCTTACCCATACATGTTATTTTTAATTTCTATTAGGTTGTTTACTATAATTTTTACATGTAATTTCAATTTAAATTTAGATATGTGGTTCTTCATTTCTAATTAGCATTAGTAATGGTGGTCTAATGGTCTAAGGTTTCGGGTTTGTTTCGGTTCTCACCTAGATAGCCTGAGTTCGAATTCCACTGGTTGTATTTTTTTCCTTTTTAATATTAACTAGTGTACGAAAAAATATTCATCGGTAATTCCTATTAAAACAATAAGTTAAAAACATGTACTTAAATCACAATACCATTATTTCTACTTTTGATTTCTTTAATTTAACTTTCAAGGCAATATTAATTCTACCTAAATACCTTTAAATAATATTGGCGGTCCGGCGTACTCTACGGGAAATAGGCGACCAATTTGAATTGTGTTTTTTGTTAAATTATAACTCGATAGATTTATACAAAGGTGAGCAGTGAGTTAAAATTTATCTTAAACTTATCTAAAAGGTAGGACTAACTTTTGGATCTAAATTTGACATTTGCTGTGTGAATGCCGCCATACTGGAAAATATAAACCCCTGACAGGTTTAAGTGTTTAGCACCAAGTTTAGCGATGGTCTAAATTTTGTGAATACGGTTTAAGGGGGTTTCATACTTAGACCTAGGATGTAAAATTTAAACCTTTTTAGTGAACACGGCTGTGCTTTCTCATTTCACGCCTCTTTTAAATCCTTCATCTAAATTGATTATGCCTAAAATCAGTCTGGTTAACTCGTGAGCTAATAGATATACCGAGATATTCTTTGATACAAATTTGTTTTTACATGTAAGAAGCTTGAGACGATTTAATTAAAAAAAATATAATATTTTTGTAGAATTTTTTTTCATCTTGCAGATGCAGAAGACGTATTGCTTACGCGAAAGGTTTTTACAATGATCAAACGATATTTTTTATTTTATTGCGTGCTCATATTTTCCTAAATACTTCTCTGACTAGTGCCGGACTTCCCTTTGCCGGCCATGGCGCTCGGAAACTTCCGGTCATATCCGTAGGCAACTGTGATCGCGAGACGCAAAAACAATGTGGCAGAAATAGATCAAAAGATTTGTCTAGGAATGGACCTACTAGTTTATTTCTAGTATGTTATGATGCTATTTAAAACTATGTGTTTCCAATTTATTAAACGTCCTAAAGATGTAATTTGTAACTGTGTTATTGCTTTTTATTACCGTTTTCAGAAATAATATTGTATGATGTTTAAGTCAAAAAAAATTTCAAGACACTCGTGTGATTTGTAAATGCACATGCCATGCAACCTTTAACATGCGTGCCTTATACTTTTAACACGTATATCATAAATAACTATTATGGCATTGAAAATAATTATTTCAAACTACACAAAACAATAGTCAAGTCAAATTTAGCCCAGTCCGTGCCACGTACAAATACTTGAGATTTCCAAAATAATTAATAGTATTATTTCCTGGGTGTCTCGTTATACTTTTAAAGGCGTCTACAAGCTTAACTTTTAGAGTTATCAAAAAATATTGTATACAAAAGTTCTTTATTTTTGAAGATAACTGAGAAGTTTGACAAAAACCCTGCCATAAGGGATAATGTGATAGAAAGAAAGAAGATACATATATTTAAAGTCACTTCATGGAATACACTGCCTCTTATAGCAGGGTTCTTGTCAATTTCCTCGGTTGCCTTTTGATATAAGGGTATCAAACCTAAAGAAAGAGGTGCCCATTTATTGAAATATTATTATACAAGGTGTCCCAAATAAAATAACAAAGTCGATGCTCATTTTTTTAATTTCCAATTTTGTTTATTTTCTTAGCAAATCCTGACGGTTTCGAAAAAACTATAAAACATTTGTATACGATATTTTTTTATTATTAAGGCTCATATGGGGATGACCTGGTAATATTTTGGTTAAAATCCAATATGCTGGAACCAGATGGCGGAACAATTGTGTTCTATAATTTATTGTAGTATAGAGATTAACTAGTAAAACTGTGGTACTAATTCAAGATGGCGGATCAAAATGGTGGCCAAATAAAATTTTTGTAATCTGAAAAAATCACCCTAGCAGATTTTAAATATTTCGCGTTTTAGCGTCCCTATATGCCAAAAAATATGTTTTATCAATTCTGTCTGTCTATCAGTTCGCGACATGGCTTAAAAACTACTCTTCAGATTGACTTTAAAATATGGACAAAAATTAAGGCTCATATCCTCAAAAATCCTGTTTCCCTGAACAAGATGGCGGCCTAGTGAAACGTTAAAAAATTATTACTAAAAAAACTAATTATCCAATTTACCTTAAATTTTGCAAAAGTGTTACATAAGAATGAACTAGTAACATTTTGGTATGAATATAAGGTAGCAAAACAAAATGGCGGTCTAATAAAATATTTAAAAAATCGGTCTGAAAAAAACTGCTTATAATTAATTTCAAATTTTGTGCAAGCATTAAATGTGATATAGAGATTAGTTGGTCAAGTTGTGTTATTGTTAAAAAAAAAATAGCGTAAAAAATCATCTTTTTCAATTGACTGTAAATTTTGAAGAAAAATTAAATATGAAATAAAGATAAACTGGTGCGAATTCAACATGACGTAACAAAATCGCGGTGTGTGTCAATGTAAAAACTACTTATTGAAATAATTTTAAATTGTGCCCAAAATCAAGTGTGGCATAGGTAGAAACTGGTAAAATATTGGTAGGGCTTCAATGTATTGGAACAAAATGGCGCCCAATAAAAATGTTTCAAAAGACAGTATCTATGTGTTTCTAAATAAGTATGTACTGAACTGAATTGGTTCACACCTTACTGTTCCTAATAAAAGGAAATATTCATAATGAGGGAATTTCCGGGTAAAGGAAATTTACCGATTTTTTATTTCCTTATTGTTGAGGTCACCCAGATTCATTAACTACTTTACGGCAATGTTATGTCCTAACGAATGTTATATTTACAATTTACGTATTTGCATTGACCCATCGATAAATATGATTTATTTTTTCGAATAATATTTCGTTTTTTTATTGTTTTGCTTTTTTTTCTTTTGAGGCAAATTTTGCTTTGTCACTAAAATTGTAACAATTTTCCTGCGGCAATAAAGCAAACTTTTGTTTATTTGTCAAGCTGGTAAAATTCTGCAACTAATTCATATGAGGGAATAAAATGGCGTTCTAATTTTCTTAAATCATTGTAAAAACTGCATCCAATATGGTGGTACAAAATGTCGTCCAATAAAATTATTTTAAAATGTATATATATATATATATATATATATATATATATATATATATATATATATATGTTATTAAATGGCTATGTGCGGAACTGAACTGGGTTGCACTTCACTATTCTTAATAAAAGGAAAGATTTATAATAAAGTAAAAGAAATTTACCGATTTTTTTTTTAAATAAGCCGGAAGACAAATGAGTTGCATGTGCCTATATTTTTTTGTTAATCTATCAAATCTTGCCTTTATATTTATAACGTAAGAAGTTAAATAATTTTTTAATTCGAATCTATTTCTCTTTTTACGTTAACTATTTAAGAAAAAGTTAACTTGCAGAGTTATGTGGCCAATAGAACTATAAACAAGTTTAAGAAAGTTTTAAAAACAGGACCCAAAACGATGTTATCGCCTATTTAGTGGGAGTAGGCCTCTACTCGATGGCCTACAAGGGACCCGATAGGACCTATAATCTGCGGCTCTAATCAGTTACCATTTTCTTATTATATAATACGTATACAAATAATTTAATACATAATTAAAAATTATTTCTAATTAAGTATTATATTTAATTTTTCATTAAACAAAAAATAACTAGTTTTTTTTATTTTGATGTAGCTTTATTAATTACTATACTTGTGAACTAATGTGTCAAGAATAAAGATATTAAATTTGTTAAATTACATAAAATTTACTTTATCTTACTTAACTATACCTCAACACATATGTCCAATGTTTTGCTGACTCTTTTAAGCCTTGGAGTTGTTTCCTGACTACAAATATAGTTATTTTCTATCACGTCCAAAGGGCAGTTAACTTGAATAAGATGCAAACAGAACAGGATGTGACAGCAGCCAAGAAAATTCTACTCTCGTGCAAGGAAACTGATGGAGTTTGCAAGTTGTTATTTTTAGAGAAATATGTGTATCGCCTTCCAACTGATTTTTCTAAAAATAAACGCAATTTCCAATGCCTGCAAATAATGTTGTTTATTTATTATATATTACAAGGCATCAGAAAAGGAAATGATCCTAAAATACGTAATAAAGTTGGATGTACGGAATTTAATTTTTTGTCGTACCAATGTCAAGATTAAAGAGGGGAGTGTTTTTAAACATAACATTTAATAAATTACTTAAAATGCATCCATTATATTGTTTTAAAGATTATACAAACGAAATTTTTTTTTAATAAATTTTAAATCTTGATAAAGGATATGACCCAATTAGTATTTTCACGGCAGTATTTTGTTAATATTATATCGCAAAGAAGTTGATGTTTTGGTAAAGGTAGATATTAGTCCATGGAACGTATTTGTGTCTTTAGATATATAATTCCCGATAATCCCTTAGAACTGTGACCCTTTCCCAAGATTCATAATCATTACAGACCTTCGCATTTTTTATTTTCTCCTTTGTTTTCTGAATCTTCTTTCTCGATGCAAAACTAGAACGGCGTATCTATGATCATTTAAACAATCCAAGACTGGTAAAATACATAATAAGACGAAGGTAGCTTACCGTTGCGTGGAACTTACTACCTTTACACGCATGTTGGCTAGTTAGGAAATTGCTACTACAACTTTGGTCTTGGCATTTGGCCCTTTATTAAGGGCATACATCTCTGAACAACGTCTCTAGAATAATATGCCCATCCCCTTTTCTGGAAAACAGTAATGCATAGAGGAAACATGTAAGGTTAAAGATTTCCTTGTTTGTTACAAAGTTTTAATTTATTTTCTTTTTATTTATATAGAGTGGTGCATTTTTCCTAGGCTGATATGAGCTTTTTTATTTTAAAGAGGACTTCTATATTACAGATTATAATAGTATGTTAAAAAACGATATAGTATTTTACTATGGGCATGTAATGCAACGCAACGTTTCGAGTTCATTGGCATTTTTCTCAAGTCTTTATCTGTTTTCAAACTACCAGAATTAAAGCAGTTTTAATTTTTATGACATTTTGCTATATCACAAGTAAAACATTTCAGTTCCTTTTTACACTCTAATTCAAGTTTCAAATTTTAAAAAGAAAGTTACAATTGATCCATATTTTGCCTAGCGTTTTTTTTTATGTATATTATATTAACTTTAAATACAGCATTAAACAGCGATGTTACTGAATGTAACAATATGGTCTGCAACTCTTTGTTTTAGGCTTATTGATGATCATCTTCAGCATGTCAGCTGTTATTTTCGTGACAATGTTTTCAAATTGTTTCATACTTTATTTCCCGTTTGGACTTCTTAAACATTACGTTAATAAAAATGTATTAACTAGAAGCAGTTAAGGACATGAGGAAGACTTTGAATTTTTATATGGCTTGTCTTCTCTGTTTATATATTTTAATTCAGGTATTTCAGTTTAATTTTAGTCTAGTAAGATCCAATTAGTATTTTCACGGCAGTATTTTGTTAATATTATATCGAAAAGAAGTTAATGTTTTGGTAAAGGTAGATATTAGTCCATGGAACGTATTTGTGTCTTTAGATATATAATCCCCGATAATCCCTTAGAACTGTGACCCTTTCCCAAGATTCATAATCATTACAGACCTTCGCATTTTTTATTTTCTCCTTTGTTTTCTGAATCTTATTTCTCGATGCAAAACAAGAACGGCGTATCTATGATCATTTAAACAATCCAAGACTGGTAAAATACATAATAAGACGAAGGTAGCTTACCGTTGCGTGGAACTTACTACCTTTACACGCATGTTGGCTAGTTAGGAAATTGCTACTACAACTTTGGTCTTGGCATTTGGCCCTTTATTAAGGGCATACATCTCTGAACAACGTCTCTAGAATAATATGCCCATCCCCTTTTCTGGAAAACAGTAATGCATAGAGGAAACATGTAAGGTTAAAGATTTCCTTGTTTGTTACAAAGTTTTAATTTATTTTCTTTTTATTTATATAGAGTGGTGCATTTTTCCTAGGCTGATATGAGCTTTTTTATTTTAAAGAGGACTTCTATATTACAGATTATAATAGTATGTTAAAAAACGATATAGTATTTTACTATGGGCATGTAATGCAACGCAACGTTTCGAGTTCATTGGCATTTTTCTTAAGTCTTTATCTGTTTTCAAACTACCAGAATTAAAGCAGTTTTAATTTTTATGACATTTTGCTATATCACAAATAAAACATTTCAGTTCCTTTTTACACTCTAATTCAAGTTTCAAATTTTAAAAAGAAAGTTACAATTGAGCCATATTTTGCCTAGCGTTTTTTTTTTATGTATATTATATTAACTTTAAATACAGCATTAAACAGCGATGTTACTGAATATAACAATATGGTCTGCAACTCTTTGTTTTAGACTTATTGATGATCATCTTCAGCATGTCAGCTGTTATTTTCGTGACAATGTTTTCAAATTGTTTCATATTTTATTTCCCGTTTGGACTTCTTAAACATTACGTTAATAAAAATGTATTAACTAGAAGCAGTTAAGGACATGAGGAAGACTTTGAAGTTTTATATGGCTTGTCTTCTCTGGTTATATATTTTAATTCAGGTATTTCAGTTTAATTTTAGTCTAGTAAGATCCAATTAGTATTTTGTTAATATTATATCGAAAAGAAGTTAATGTTTTGGTAAAGGTAGAGATTAGTTCATGGAACGTATTTGTGTCTTTAGATATATAATCCCCGATAATCCCTTAGAACTATGACACTTTCCCAAGATTCATAATCATTACAGACCTTCGCATTTTTTATTTTTTCCTCGGTTTTCTGAATCTTATTTCTCCATATTAAAATTGCTTTTAAAATAAGAGGGACTTGCATATTTTTTTATTACATTAATGTATTCTCTTAAATATAAAAAGTAAATATCTAAAATATAACGCCTTAAAAATCAATACTTATTTTGTAATATATTTCTAAAATTTCCCGCGCAAACGGATCATTTCTTTTTTCGAGACTAACAAAACTGAAATCACAAAACGCTGTCAATGTCGTCCATTAACCACAAAAAAAGACAAATGTCGTCTGGCTGACGGCTTGACGAATGACGCCTGTTGAACGTTGCACCTTTGCCAGATTTCGCATATACGCAATGACGTCACGTCCCGTTTTTGGTCGGGAGGCGTTATTTGAATTTCGGGGCTTTTTTAACTGCCTCTTGTCGACCGGGGAGGCAATTAAATAGATTTTTTTTAAATATATGTTTAAATACCACGTGGCTATATAATCTTTAGTATTTTTTCGTATTTAAAAATATATGCAAGTTCCCTATTGTTTTATTAAATGTTCCTTAAATGTACAGGGTGGTTTTTTATATTTTGACATGTATTTTCATCCTTTATTTTTTGAAATAAAAAAAAAAGTTGTAGCATTATATTTTTCATGAGCTAAATTGTTTCATTTGGTGAACAGTTTAATTCATATATATATATATATATATATATATATATATATATATATATATATATATATATATATATATATATATATATATTAGAAGTAATTTGGGTTGTCTATAAGTGGGATTTATAACGTAATATTTAATTTTAGGGTGGAAATGTCGTTTTCTTTATAATTTGTACATAAATCAAAACAAGTAATTTACTTCATATTTATTTTTACGTTGCCATCCAGATAAAATCACAATATTTGCCAATCATTTCAATATTCAAAGCAGGTAAAGGAATTTTATATTTAATATAAAGATATCCTTTTGGTACTCTAAAGTCATGGATTCACGGCGTCGACGTCGGCTTGCGTTTCTACTTTCGGTTTTCAGTTGCAGTGTTGCCGAATCAAGTTAATGATTTTTCTTAAGTTTCATGGTGAATTTGAATTTGCCGCTTCCTTTCACGAGTCACTTTACTGACTATTTCCGTGCTCGACCTTCTTGGTTGGCCAACGGACTTCATCCCTTGGTATCGTCATTCCGGTTGGTAGTCGAGGTACTTACAACACCTCCATGTGTTGATCCGAAGAAAAATCGGGAATCATCCCGAATATACCCAGTGGTGGTGATTTGAATTTTTGTTTCTTCGCATGGATTAACTATCTGCTTTATCTGAGAGCCAAAGTAAAGTTTATGTTTTGGAGAAAACCTGGATTTTTATCCAGCAATCTTTGGCCATGTCGGAATCAAACGTTTTGGAGTTTTTTTTTGTATAGTAACTTTGGGATTTAGTTAAGGTAAGCTGCTTATAATAATTTCACATACCTTTTTCTTTGTTTTGAAAAATGTTATGTATTTCCCAGTTTTCGTTTTTTTTTTTTGGAGTACTCATCCATGGTTTTCCCTCTCCTTTTAGAATCCACATAGGAGTCGACTCCTAAGTTTTGGCATACCGTACCGTACCATGAGTTATGAATTATGGTCTTAAAAGAAACGTAATCTGTTGTCCCGCCCAGACTTCTTTATTTGATCCAGTTCTGTTCGAAGGCTGTTAGTTCCAGACACTGTAATTGTGATTGTGAAGTGATCCTCTTTTGATGTTTTGATGCAGCCCTTGAAGTCCTGACATCCCTGGAAGGATTTATAAAGGCCAGATAAAATTATTTTATTAATTATCCATTTTTATTTATTTTTTTTTTACTACAAGCATTATTTAATATTATACATTTTTACATTTGATTTAAAGTTTAACCGATTTATGCTATTTAAAAGTGAACCAGTTAATTATTCTTTCTAACTTTCATTTAAGTAACAATAATTAAAGGTGTTAAAATTATTAATGAGTTATGTGAAATATAGTCGACTATGGGGCTTATTTAATTTTCTTTATGAAAATCTTGGCATATAAAATTCCTTTTTTTTTTTTTTAGAATTATCTTATTTAAATTGTACATTTGCTATATAATATATTGTGTCGTCGTAAGTATAGAAAATTTACCTCATATTTTCATTTATCCTGCCCACACTCACCTAATTGTTATTTCAGTTTTTTTTGCTATAGGAACTAGCTTAGGCTAAAGTTTATTTATTTTGGTTTCGCGGTTTTCCTTTATTAAATATATAAAAAAAAAACAGGGCGCCCTTTTAGATTATGTAATGTATTTTTTTTTAGATTTCCTTTTGATTTTAAAAGAACACACAGAAATTTAATAATTAAATTCTAATATCTAATATCAAAGTTAATTAAATAAAATTATTTTTCATTTGCCTCCGAACCCATAGTGCTCTCCAGATGAAAAGCTGCCGTTAGCTGAGCGTAAAAAAAACAAGGGGTATGATACGCTACACAAATTGCGCCCAACGTCTGGGGCTAGAAAAAAAATTTTGTTTAAGAATATGCTCGAAAAAATAATTAACCTTTATTAAAATTTTTAATTCATTCATTTTCCTAAATAAATTCAAGTCTATTTGGAAATTATTTGTTTTAGTTTATTGGTGAGTGGACAGAGGTATATTATTCTCTAGACACATATATATGTATAGTTTTTTATTTTGCTTTGAACACCAGTATAGGTGTATCAGTATTTAAAATTTTTCAGGTTTTATTATCAAGGTCAAAATATATATTTTCGGAATATTATCTGATAATACATTTCTTATATGGATATAGAATATAGAACTATATGTTTAAAATCAGCTGATAATTATTTATTGTTGAAATCACACTCAATTTAATGCTATTTACACATTCTGATGCAAGGAAGTTTCTTATTGATAAAGTGTTAAATTTTTTTTTGCTACAATTTCGAATACCTGTACTTTTTAGACATTTTATCGTATGTTCAGAGAGAGATATGTTTTTTAAATATGGACTTGGAGTTTAACGTTTTTAGATGTTGCCATTTTCGACAAATTTTCCTTGAATAGCTTTGCAGTACGATATTTATTTGTATATCGGTGGATATAACAGATCCTGGGGTTATAATTTTATTGTTTTGGTTTTGTTACTACGTAATATAGTACTGCGATTTTTTTGTTTCTTTATTAAGATTCGAGTTTAAAAAGTATACTCTAATATTGGGCTTAGCTATATTTTTTTTTTACTTCATTAGCTATTGAATTGGTAAAGAACTTATTGAATAATCGTCACAAATTTTGGTTTTGTTTTTGTAAAGGTATTGCAGTAACATTTGAACTTTATAAAATTTTCATTTTGCATAGGATACTACGAGAGTATTCATTTTTATTTAGATATTAGTAGATAAGTTGTAATTTTAATCTCGCAAAATATTAGTGATTGAAGAATATTTTTATAATATTACTTCCTCTTGCGTGCAACACTTATACAGAGTGTCCTTTCAATTTATTTAAGTACATTGATTTAAATTTAGGTTCGCTTAGAATTTTATTTTTTTTTAGAAAATAATATAAGCATAAATTATTAAAAATGGAAAAATATTTTAGAAATGTTAATGATAAAAGGAAGATGCTTGCGCGGCTTTTAGACAGGGAACGTCAATCTAATTCAGATGTTCTAAAATTAGTTGACCATTTTTTTGATTTTGATAAAGAAAAAAAATTAAATAGAATATATAACAGATTCTATTAAGAACTTAATATCAGATTTTGAAGGTCCATCTTCTGATTTGATTTATCTTAGAGCCCGAACGCGTATTTTACATCTCACTCAGCGAATTTTAAGAATGTCTTTTGATGAGAATGAGGTTAATGTAAGTCAAAAATTAAAATTCAAAAATGAAGCTTATGCTTCAGCAATGTACTTAGATGCTGACTTACACGATAAAGTTAGGGAACCAGATGTAATTGTAAATGATCCTGTATTACAACCTTCTAGTTCAGGTGTAATGCAATCACAAAGTCTTCCAAGTTCAAGTTCTTTAAGTAACAATTATTTTAAGGGCACTCAGTACACAAGTTAGGAATTACGTTTGATGGTAATCCAAAAAATGTGATGTCTTTCATAGAAAGAGTCGAAGAAATGGCTCACTCTAGACATATTTCTAAAATAGATTTGTTCGAATCAGCTAGTGATTTATTTTCTCACAAGGCTATTTTTTGGCTACGGCATGTAAAACCATCTGTTGGTGATTGGGATTCTTTGATTGCGAAATTGAAGTCCGACTTTTTGGATTCCGATGTAGATGATGATACATGGAAACAAATTAGGGAGAAAAAACAATCTATTTGTGAACCAGTTGTTTTGTATATAGCTTCCATGGAAGGTCTCTTTAGTCGATTATCTAATACTCCAGCCGAAGTAACGAAGGTCAAATATATTATACGGGGTTTACAAAAAGAGTATCGTCAACGGTTAGCGTTACAGGAAATATTTACGGTCGATGAATTAAGTAGGTTATGCAAACGCTTAGAGCAAGCTGATATTTTAGGTCTTTCTTCTACTTCATCTACACGTCAGGTATTAGAATTTAATAATGATGCGGAAAGAAATAAAGAACAGAAAGTAAAATTAACTAATAGGAAATTTAATAGAAAAAATAACAACAATAATTATAACGGTAAAAATAAATTCCATAAACCGCAAAATCATAACAACACTGATAGTAATAGTAAACCTAGTAGCACAGATAGTAGTGTTTGCTGGAAGTGCGGTATACCGAACCATACGTTTAGATACTGCCGAGCTAATATAGATAAAAAGTTTTGTTTTAAATGTGGCGCACCTGATGTCACTTCGAAAAGCTGTTCTAAATGTTGGGGAAACGACCGAAGGGAAAACGTGTAGTTGACTCGCGTCTTGCCTTACCTTCAGAAGTCAACCAAAGAGATAGTAATTTAAAGAGTAGTAAAAAGTCTGTAAATACGTCTGAAAAAAATAATTTCTGTAAGAAATTAGCTCCCGTTTTCTTGATGAAGAATAATGATAACAGGCCTTATTTGTCGGTTAAATTGTTTGACCAAAAAATTACTGCTTTGTTAGATAGTGGTGCAAATATTTCCATAGTAGGGAAA
This sequence comes from Kuschelorhynchus macadamiae, assembly GCA_030620095.1. Lineage (NCBI taxonomy): Eukaryota > Metazoa > Arthropoda > Insecta > Coleoptera > Curculionidae > Kuschelorhynchus > Kuschelorhynchus macadamiae. Next base: position 258,276 of record JAUTXW010003469.1, read on the forward strand.
TTCGGGTTAACCATATTAAATACTTTAAATTTAAAAATTCACAGTTCGTCTCTGGAACATGTTGTAACAGCAGACGGTGCTAAATAAAAAATAAGGGGAGTTGTTAATCTACCTATTATTATGGGAGAATCAGTGCAACTTTTGCCTTCCTATGTAGTACCTTCGCTTTCACATTCTTTTATTTTTGGTAGTGATTTTTGTAAAAAATTTCAAGTTAAGATAGACTTTAAAAATAAGGAGTGGTACATTCAGAGTGATCTATCCGGAAGTAGTGTTGACACTTTATGTTCAGAAAAAGATTCTACTTTTTCAAAGTTGTGTTCTCTAGATGCTTTATCGGGAGATAATCAAGTACAAGCTAGGAATATTATTGATTCTTTTGAAATATTGAGTAGTAAAAATAGGTAGTAGTCTTACAAATAAGATATCAATGAGTATTGATACAGGTGACGCTAAACCTTTCAAATTAAGAATTTATATTAATAATAAATATTTAATGAGTCCTTTTATGTTAAAAATCCTAAATGATGGACTTGATGAAATGCTTAAGTTAGGTGTAGTTGAAACATCCCAAAGTCCTTGGAATAGTCCGGTACTGTTAGTGAAAAAATCAACTGGTGAATACAGGCTTTGTTATGATGGAAGAAAATTGAACCAGCTCACTCGTCATGATAATTACCCACTTCAAAGGATTGATAGGATTCTCAGTTCATTGCGTGGCGCTAAGTTTATTTCTAGCATAGATTTGCGAAAAGCTTTTTGGCAAATTCCATTGGATCCCGCTTCTCGTGAGAAAACTGCTTTTACCGTCCCATCAAGGGGTCTTTTTCATTTTAGAGTTGTTCCCTTTTGATTTTGTAATAGTGCTCAGACTCAACAAAGACTGGTAGATGCTTTGTTTGGTCCTAAATATGAGCATAACATCTTTACCTATTTGGACGATATAATTATAACTTCGGAGAGCTTTGAGGATCACATTCGTCTTCTTGGTGAGGTTAGGGATATTTTGTCGGAGGCAAATTTAACAATAAACTTGGAAAAATGTGAATTTTTTAAGACACGACTCAAGTATTTAGGTTATATTATTGAGGGAGGCCAAGGAATTCGTACGGATCCAGAAAAGGTATCAACAATGGTGAACTATCCCAGACCATCCACTACTACAGAGATTAAGAGGTTTATCGGCATGTGTAGTTGGTATAGGAGGTTTATTCATAACTTTTCATCTTTGGTGTCTCCAATAAATGATTTACTGAAAGGCAAGAAGAAAAAGCAAGCGATCGTTTGGTCATCAGAGGCAGAGGAATCTTTTATAAGTATTAAAAATGCTCTTATCGCCGCTCCAGTTTTATGTTCGCCTGATTTTACAAAGACTTTTACTATTCAATGTGACGCTAGTGATACAGGCCTAGGTGGTGTTTTATCGCAAGAAATCGACGGTGGTGAAAGGGTTATTGCGTATTGTTCCAAAACTTTGTCGAAAGCTGAACGCAATTATACGGTTACTGAGCGGTTACTTCAGTTATTAAGAGTTGTCATGATCCACCTTCTTGTTCAATATTCATTTGAATTTTGGTTTCTATAAAACTCTTTCAGATTGTAATGAACGGATATCAGATATTTGGATTCTAACCTTCTATTGGTTATCCCAAAATGAAACTTTTTATGTACATCCCTAACAACGTTAATAAGTTTGTTAGGTCTTGTTAAGAGTTGTATGTCAGTCTATAAAACTCTTTCACGGAAAATTACCATTTCTTCACCTATGGGTAAGATGGGCAAGGAAAAGTGTGTTCAGTATCCATTTCAGGTAATTGCCGTAGATATTATAGGTCAGTTGCCGAGATCTAAAGGTGGAAATTATTTTTCGCTTGTGGTTACTTGTTGGTTTTCAAAGTATACCCTTTTATTCCCGATGAAAAAAGCTGTTACTTCTACTATAGTGAAGTGGTTGGAAAATAATGTATTTCATATTTTCGGAGTACCTCAAATGATCATTTGTGATAATGGATCTCAGTTTGCTGGTAAAACGTTTAAACAACTAACAGATTTGTATAAAATTAAGATATGGTTTACACCACGATATACGGCTCAATGCAATTTCGTGGAACGCACAAACAAAACTGTTGGTACTGCTATCAGAAGTTATATCAAGGATCATAAAGATTAGGATCTTCAGTTGTCAAAGATTCAGTTTGCCATAAACTCAGCTAAACATGAGATTCATAATTTTGCTCCATCATTGATATCATCATCATCAAGATACGTTCCAATATCTGGTGATTATTACGGTCAAGTTTTAGAAACTAGAGACATAGAACTCGATTCTCGTGATAAGAATGAGTATGTTAAGGATATTTCAGGTTTACGTAAAATTTTTGAAGATGTGAAAACAAAATTAACGTTGGCTCATCCGAGTTATAAGAAATCGTATGATTTGCGAAGGAAGGATATTCAGTTTAAAGTTGGAGATAAAGTTTGGCGTAGGAATAAAGTATTGTCAGAAGCACTGTCCGGATTTTCAGCTATGTTGGCACCGAAATACGTTTTTTGTAAAATAATTAGTAAAAAGTCACGTTTGGTATATGGTTTAGAAAATATAGATGGTAGTTTTGCGGGCGACTGGCATGTTAAGAATTTGAAACCATATTTTGGTTCAAATTCTGACGTTTCCGTAGGTTAGGAAACTTCTGTATGAAATTTGAGTTTTTGCTTTTCTTGGTCACATATCTTTTTATGTGCAAGATTAAGGCATTTTGTTGTTCTAGGTCACGGTCACATATTGTTTTATGTGCAAGATGTAAAGTAGTTTTGTAAAGGAATTTCTGAGTGAAATTCCTATGTTCGCTTTTCTTGGTCGCATATCTTTTTATGTGCAAGATTAAGGCATTTTGTTGTTCTTGGTCACATATTGTTTTATGTGCAAGATGTAAAGTATTTTTGTAAAGGAATTTCTGAGTGAAATTCCTATGTTCGCTTTTCTTGGTCGCATATCGTTTTATGTGCAAGATTAAGGCATTATTTTGATCCTGGACACATTTTTCTTAATGTGCAAGTAAGGTATTTTAGCTGGAAAATTTCTGAGAAGATTCGGCATGTGCAAGGCTTTAGCAGTTTCTGTAAGCTAAGAAATTTCGAATATAGCCTGTTTTTTTTTGGATCTAGTTTATGTGTAGGATTTAGGTAGTTTTTGTTGTTTAAGGGTACCCACACTACTTAAGGCTACCTGTGTTCGACGTCGACCTATGTTTTGAGCTCAGTTTTTATTTTTCTATCGACATTGCCGGTTCCGGTTATATTTTAGAAACGATAGTTAGTAGTTATGTTTAAGATGACGTTCAAAAGTCATTTTTAAAACGAAAAGAGTTATATTTTAGTTATAAGTCTTATTGTTGGATCTATTAGTTGTGTATAACATGTTAGACCGAATGCAGACGTCAGTAAGTTAAATACTTTTCAGTATTGCTAAGACGTTTACTTGTATGTTTAGCTGTTCAGAAGAGGATATCCTGATCATGACCTTACCGATTTTGACCTCCCGATTTTGACGCTTTAGGCCGTATGGTACGCGTAGTTATCAAACTAAACGGAAAGTATACAAAAGAAACTCGTTATGACTCGTTCTGAGTAGATTACTATAAAATATGTTGAAGTGGATGTTTTTATAAAAAAAAATATCTAGGGTTAATATTTTTTTTCTTTTTGGAGGAGGATGGTGTAGCATTATATTTTTCATGAGCTAAATTGTTTCATTAGGTGAACAGTTTAATTCACGCCGATATATATATTAGAAGTAATTTGGGTTGTCTATAAGTGAGATTTATAACGTAATATTTAATTTTAGGGTGGAAATGTCGTTTTCTTTATAATTTGTACATAAATCAAAACAAGTAATTTACTTCATATTTATTGCCATCCAGATAAAATCACAATATTTGCCAATCATTTCAATATTCAAAGCAGGTAAAGGAATTTTATATTTAATATAAAGATATCCTTTTGGTACTCTCAAGTCATGGATTCACGGCGTCGACGTCGGCTTGCGTTTCTACTTTCGGTTTTCAGTTGCAGTGTTGCCGAATCAAGTTAATGATTTTTCTTAAGTTTCATGGTGAATTTGAATTTGCCGCTTTCTTTCACGAGTCACTTTACTGACTATTTCCGTGCTCGACCTTCTTGGTTGGCCAACGGACTTCATCCCTTGGTATCGTCATTCCGGTTGGTAGTCGAGGTACTTACAACACCTCCATGTGTTGATCCGAAGAAAAATCGGGAATCATCCCGAATATACCCAGTGGTGGTGATTTGAATTTTTGTTTCTACGCATGGATTAACTATCTGCTTTATCTGAGAGCCAAAGTAAAGTTTATGTTTTGGAGAAAACCTGGATTTTTATCCAGCAATCTGTGGCCATGTCGGAATCAAACGTTTTGGAGTTTTTTTTTGTATAGTAACTTTGGGATTTAGTTAAGGTAAGCTGCTTATAATAATTTCACATACCTTTTTCTTCGTTTTGAAAAATGTTATGTATTTCCCAGTTTTCGTTTTTTTTTTTAGAGTACTCATCCATGGTTTTCCCTCTCCTTTTAGAATCCACATGGGAGTCGACTCCTAAGTTTTGGCATACCGTACCGTACCATGAGTTATGAATTATGGTCTTAAAAGAAACGTAATCTGTTGTCCCGCCTAGACTTCTTTATTTGATCCAGTTCTGTTCGAAGGCTGTTAGTTCCAGATACTGTAACTGTTCCTGTGATTGTGAAGTGATCATCTTTTGATGTGTTGATGCAGCCCTTGAAGTCCTGACATCCCTGGAAGGATTTATAAAGGCCAGATAAAATTATTTTATTAATTATCCATTTTTATTTATTTTTTTTTTTTTACTACAAGCATTATTTAATATTATACATTTTTACATTTGATTTAAAGTTTAACCGATTTATGCTATTTAAAAGTGAACCAGTTAATTATTCTTTCTAACTTTCATTTAAGTAACAATAATTAAAGGTGTTAAAATTATTAATGAGTTATGTGAAATATAGTCGACTATGGGGCTTATTTAATTTTCTTTATGAAAATCTTGGCATATAAAATTCCTTTTTTTTTTTTTAGAATTATCTTATTTAAATTGTACATTTGCTATATAAGATATTGTGTCGTCGTAAGTATAGGAAATTTACCTCATATTCTCATTTATCCTGCCCACACTCACCTAATTGTTATTTCAGTTTTTTTTTTGCTATATGAACTAGCTTAGGCTAAAGTTTATTTATTTTGGTTTCGCGGTTTTCCTTTATTAAATATATAAAAAAAAAACAGCGTGGCGCCCTTTTAGTAGTCTATTTGGATTATGTAATGTATTTTTTTTTAGATTTACTTTTGATTTTAAAAGAATACACAGAAATTTAATAATTAAATTCTAATATCTAATATCAAAGTTAATTAAATAAAATTATTTTTCATTTGCCCCCGAACCCATAGTGCTCTCCAGATGAAAAGCTGCCGTTAGCTGAGGGTAAAAAAAACAAGGGGTATGATACACTGCAAAGTGTAAACATATAAGTTGTAAATCTTGATGTGTGTTATCTTTTGTTGATGAAATAAAAAAAAAGATTATCGAAAAGCTGCAAAAACCTTACAACTTATGACCCACCTTGTATATTATTAGGTATTTAAAAAGATCTTGTCTTGCCGATTTCAAAAATATATTATATGATTTTAACCGTTCCAGAAATACGACACCACCTTATAAAATTACAGATTGGCGTTTACTGAATATCATATCGTTGCCATGAAACGAATGAGCTCATATTTCTTAAATACTATGGATCCTGAAATATTTTATTTTGACATTTTATGTGATAATTTTTAAAAAGTTAAAATACTATTTAAAAATGAGTTATTCAAATAACGAAAAACAAGAAATTATTCAATTATATTACTCGAACAATTGAAATACTGCTGTATTTCAAAGGCGATGTAAGTTACGTCCTGGCCGAAGAGTTCCTAATAGAAAAACATTGTTGGAGTGTTTGAAGATACCCAGTCAGTTAAAAGGCGACCCCGGAGAGTTGAAAGATATGAAAACGTAGGTTTGAATATATTGCTTAATTTTGAAGGTGTTATTAAATTAATATTATTTAAATTTCGTTGCAGAAAATCCAGAAGAGCCGACAAAAAACGTTGCAAGAAGAATAAATAAATCCGCCTACAAAACTAAAATTGTTTTAAAATTTTATAAATATCATCCTTATAAATATATCAAATTTGCCCGTCCAAGATTTGATAGAGGATCAAAAGTTCCAAAGAGCATAATTTTGTCAAGAGATATTGCGGTTTTTAAACAAAGACCGAAACTTTTTAAATTGTATTATCTTTACGGATGAAGCCACGTTCACCACTTCTGGAGTGTATGTGTAAAAATAAACATTTTTGTGTTACTAATAATCCGAGACAAATTCTACTAAATAAAACGCAGAGACGCCAGGCCGTCCATGTGTGGGGCGGTATTTTAAAAAACCGTATAATAGGAACAATTTTCTTTAATCCAAATCTAAATGGGGCAAGATATCTGCATTTTTTACAAAAAGAAATTAAAGATATGTTAGAAGAGTTGCCAGTTCATGAATACAATAATCTTGTTTGGCAGCAAAACAGTGCGCCTCTCATAATATTCAGGAAGAAACTAATTTTTTGAATGAAAGATATAACCTTTGGATCGGAAGATATGGAACTGCTAGGTGGCCTGCCAATAGTCCTGATTTAACACCACCTCTAGATACATTTTTGTAGGGATATTTAAAAAAAAATGTCTATTGCGATACACCTCATAACATCGGAACGATTCAAAATAGGGTAATAGAAGAAATAAACATTTTAATAACGCAAATAAATATATTCATCAACAAGGTGAAAACATACAGCAGTTATAAACGTATTACAATTTTAAAGTTACTTTATATTTCAAATTTTGTATGTAGATTTTTTACCCTTTTTTTGTATAGGTATATTAAAGTTCTTACTCCCTAATATGCATTTCACAAAAATTTGTCACATAAAAATGCTAAAATAAAGCATTTCAGGTGTTATAGTAAATATTATCTCGTTTGTTTCGTGGCAACGTAATTCAGTATAAAAGCCAACCTGTAATTGCATAAAACGGTGTCATATTTCTGGAACGGCTAAAGGGAATGCTATCATATCATATATTTTTGAAATCGACAAGAAATGATCTTTTTAAAAATAAAACACAGGGTATCCCATTTGTTTTTTATCTCAACACCAAAAGATATCCCACATCAAGATCTACAACTTTTATATTTACACTTTTTTTGTATCTCAAAAAATAAAGCGTGAAAATGCATGCCAAATAATAAAAAAAACACCCTGTACAACAAATGTACAATGTTCAATAAAAAATAACTAAATTGTTGTTAATATAATAGATGCTAAGATCTTGACCAACTTAAGTAAGAAATACGCCGCGAAATTCAATTACTCAGAGTAATAACTTTTCGCGCGTATATATTTATTTTTTTTAACTGTAAATTTATCTAATAAGTCATTTTTTTAGGCTTATTTAATTTTTTCATAAAAAATTATTACTAAAAAAACTAATTATCCGGTTAACCTAAAATTTTGCACAAAAATCGAATATTATTATAGGAATGAACTGGTAACATATTAATATGAATCCAAGCAAAATAAAATCTTGGATTTTTGTGCAATATTTGAGATTAACTGCATAATTAGTTTTTTAGTAATATTTTTTTTACGTTTCACTAGGTCGTCATCTTGTTCCGGCATAGTAGATTTTTACTAAAATGTTACCAGTTCATCCCCTTAATTCTTGACTAAAATTTGAAGCTGTTCTGATAAGTAGTTTTTAAGCTATGCCGCGAACTGAAACACAGACAGACAGACCGACGAAATTGATAAATCATATTTTTTGACATCTAGGGACGCTCAAACGTGTGGATATATATAAAACCTGAGTGGTGATTTTTTTACAATTACAAACATTTTATTTCGTCGCCATTTTGTTCTACCATCTTCAATTAATACCGCAACTTTACTAGTTCATTTCTATAACACATTGGTTATAACACACAATTAATAAAAAACCACCCTGTACAACAAATGTTCAAGGCTCAATAAAAAAATAACTACATTGTTGTTAATATAATAGATGCAAAGAACTTGACCAACTGTAGAAAAAAATACGTCGGGAAATTCAATTACTAAGGGTGGTTCTGTAGAAAAAGGATAAGTAAAGTATTATTTGTAATAACATTCGCGCGTATATATTTATTTTTTTTAATTACTCAATTTAAAAGCCTCCTTCTAAAAAAATAACATACATGTTGAAAATAGTCGTCTGAATATTTTATGGTTATCCAGATAAGGAGTAGGGTGTTTTATTTTAGATCATGTACAGCATCATCATCATGACACCCTGTAAGGACCATCTTTTTAACCGAAAACATGTTTGGCATTTTTGGCACTTAACCTTTATTCCAATTGAAAACCAAATAGTAGGCTATGTGAATTTGGTCTTGAATTTTCTTAATAGCGTTTGCTCAGCTAAGAAACAACCTTCACACTTTTACAATAAAAAAAGCAACATCTTTACAATACCTGAACTGAATAAGTGTCACTTTTTTGTATAAGTTGCAAAAAGATTGAATGTGTAGTATGTGTAAGTGTTATTTAAGGAACATCCTCATATGTGACACCATCAGTTATTATATAGGAACAAGCTGATTGATAGTCTAGGGTGATTCATGTTTTCAGGGAAGGAATAGAAGAAATCAGGATTATGTGTTATAGCCAGGGTTGATGTAACAACTCGGGTAACAACGCGTAGAAATTTAATTTTGTTTATTATTTAGAAAACTACGTAAAAATATAGAATTTTAAATGTAGAAAACCCAAGTACTTGTAGAAAATTGCCTTTGAATAATAAATGTTATTTCTTAAGTTTAGAAGTCTATTTTAAATAAAAAAAGAAGGGAAACATATTTTGAATATATTTAATTAAAAAAATATATTAATTTTTTTATACAATTCAATTTAAAGTAAACAATAATATCATCTTTTACTCAGTAAATAAATATTTTCATTAAATTCCTTAACCGTTACAACAGGAACCGCGGGACTTTCTCTTAAACTTTCCGGGATTCCCCATAGGAATCTCAAATCAAAAATATGTATCTGACTGTGTTTCTTTTCGAGACTGTATCGAGAAACAAGGATCCCAATATTTAAGAAGTATATAATATTATCAGTAGCCAGTTTATTTTGTTGATGTGCTGATACCAAAAGGTATATGAGCGATCAGAATATGACTTCTGTGCAAAATACAATTTTCAACAAGTAATGGAAGAAGAAAAAGTTTGTTTCTGCAATTACCGCTACAAAACCCTGCAAAACAAAGACGCCAGCTAGAAGAAGGGAATATGTATTTAAAATTGGCATTGAAGATTTTAAATAGCATCAAAATATATTTAAAAAACTTAACGAAAACAAGTTTATAAAAGTTCGAACTTGTTGGTTGTTCGCAGTAAAATATTAGTCTTTTGTCTCTATATTTGCGAATAAGCTAAACATACACTTTTGGCGCAATTACAAACACCCTTCTCAAATTGATCGTTCGTTCATTCCGAAATCGCCTTACTACGGAAAATGTTGACTTTTATTTTTAATAAATAATAGAGTTCCTGATATTAGTTTATTTCTTGTATTCATTATATTTATGTACTTAAAATAAAGTTTAAAGAGCAGTTACCTGTTTTAATGTTAATTGGTCTGAAATGTCCACTAAATAATTTTGGGAAATTTATATTAACAAAATACAGACAATCAAAAAACAGCAACCATTTAAAAAATCGGCAAATTTGCTTTACCTGGAAGTTTCCTCGTTATTAATCTTTTCTTTTATTAGGAATAATAAAGTGTGAGACAATGTAGTTCAGTACATAGTCGTTTGGTAACACATATACATTATTCTTGACTAAAATTTGAAGCTATTTTGGTAAGTAGTTTTTAAGCTATGCCGCGAACTAACACACAGGCAGACAGACCAACAGAATTGATAAATCATATTTTTGGCATCGGGGGGCACTAAAACGTGAGAGTATATAAAACCTGAGTTGTGATTTTTTTACAATTACAAACATTTTATTTGGTCGCCATTTTGTTCCTTGAAATTAATATCGCAACTTTACTAGTTCATTTCTATACCAGAATTAGTTATGAAATACAATGCGAAATCAATCCACTAAGTAAGTTTTTCAGATTGAATTTTTAATATTTTTATTAAGACGCCATCTTGGATTCGTACCAAAATTGTACCAATTGTTTACTACATAGTTCTTGATTTTTGTGCAAAATTTGAGATAAATTGAATAAGTGTTTTTTTAGTAATAATTTTTTAATATTTTTTTCGCCATATTGGATGGGACTCAAAGTCGCCTTAGTTCTCTAGCTCTTATCTGAATAGAGCACGAAAGGGCTAGAGAAGTAAATATTGACGTATTTATCTAATTGATACAAAAATAAAAAAATCTAGTCTACTGCCAAAGAAAACGATTCTTGTACTCTTTTTTTTTATTATTTTTTAGTTTTGCTTGAACCAAAGTATAACTATTATTTTGTTTAATTATTTTTGTTTTGTGTTTATTAGTTTACCTATACCTATTAATCTCAGAATGTATATCGTTCGTTGCTTTTTTTTATTTTATGTTATGGTATTTGTCAATGAATTTATGAATTTTTTGTTTACTTATTTTTTTGAAGAAATTATTCAGGTGACCTCCAAGAAAAGTCTTGCGAGGGGGTCCCTAAAAACTCGGCACGCCACTGCAGGGATCTACTTCGGATCTGCTGAAATCGCTATATGTGGATGATGCATTTGGATGAAAGATATAAATATCATAACGAGTAATAATTATGAATAAGTAGCACTCTCCTCGATTTGTAGGCGCCGAAGGCTGCAGGACCGCTATAATTTACTAACATAAAATTGAGCTCATGGTCTTCGTGGCTCAGCAATGTGAACGTTTGCCTAGAATGCGAGAGGTCCTGGGTTCGAGTCACAGCGGAGATGCGGTTAACTTTTTCAATTTTAACTTGTTTGAAATATCGATTAAATAATTTTGGGAAATTTATAATAATAAAATACCATCAAAAAGCAACAACAATTAAGTCTAAACTTAAACAAGGCCTTTATTAAAAAAAAGTAATTTTTTACCGTGTAAACGGAGATAATTACCTAGGTAAAAATAAAACAATTTTACCAACGCTGGTTATGGCTTTAATGAAGCAACAGGGCCAAAAGGAGCGATATTTATATTTAAATTCCTATGTTAAATTCTCTAATAACTCTTACTGTAAATCCATAGAATGATATTTTAGTTTATATAAATTTGGCAACATTTTGGAAAATTCACTTTTAGTAAAATGCTTTGTCCAGTCAGACTCAGACGAATCGACATATTATCATTTTAAGCCACTTTTAAATAGGGTTTAATTCTATGTAGTTTAAAGTACGCATGCAATATCAAGCAATAATTAAAAGCTAATATTTATCCAACGGATTAACTCCTTTTTGGAGAGTATGGGATTTGTTTCAAAAATAATTCTGGATTTAGCATTAACGAGACAGTTGATTAACTGGCGCGAGCATGCGATAGGGATTTTGTGTTTTAGAGAGAAGGGAAAGATTATTTTAAAAAGAACGCAGTAGATTTAAGTAAAAATATTTCAACATGATTTGCGTTTATATAACTGAGTCCAATAAATTTGAACGATTTAGATGAAAAATAAAAATATTTAATATATATATATATATATATATATATTCCGGTAGGATCTTATTCGAATAAACTTTAAAGTATACTTCAGAGAATTTTCCGGAGTTTTTTTCATATATCAGGTTACTATTTCGAATTTTAATGTAGAAGTGGCGCTGAAACTTTAATGACTGTGGAAAGAGTTTGCAAACTTATTAATGATTGATAAAAATATTGTTATTGTGACGCTACTTTTAGCGAATTATAAATATCAATCAACATTTAGAGTCATTGGAATTAAATACTATACAGACACGAAAAAAAAAACTATGTTTAATTTCGAAACACTTCACACAATTTTTTTCTTATAATTCTTAAAAATATATTCTAATTCTAAAGATTCTAATAACCTTAAGGGGGAACTGCACGCAGTATTATGGATCATTTGCAAGCCTTCCGCCGCTGCAATATTATGTTCAAACTGTAAGAGATATGTATTAGCTTCAATGTGATTTTAATAGGGAAATATGTATAGTTGGACGCTAAATTCGAATTTTTATGAAAAATTCAAATCTAGAGTTATAAAATAAAAGTAGATTTGTCCATTTTCGACCATTTTTTGACCACTTTTTGACGCACATGCCTTCGCATATAATTTTTTTTCCACAAAAGGGCTCTTTACCGCCTTACATTGATCCTTTTTCTACGTAACTGCAAAATTTGAAATGGTAAATCGTACTCATGTCTTTGTATTTCTGCAGTGCGTTGAATCCATTTTTAACCGAAACGTAATTTAAATTACCTATACATAACACATTTTTTTGAGGTCGGAAGTGCAGGAAGTTTTTTTTAATGCGTAGGTACCTTTTCATCTTACTTTCAACTCGACTAGACCTTGTCGCTGGTTTTTCACTTTTTGTGTGCAGTTTTTCCTTAATAGCCATGGTAGCCATGGCCATATAAGCGGCCGTTTAATTTTTTTAAATTTTACCAATATTAATAGTGATTCTTCAGAAGTACGGATCAATTTATTTTTGTATTTTGCTTTACTTTTATATAATATTTAAAAATCGGTAAATTTCCGTTACCCAGAACTTGCCGCATCATAAATATTTTCTTTTATTAGGAATAGTCAAGTGTGAACAAATTTAGTTCCGTACATAGTTATTTATGAACACATCATGTTGAATTCGCACCAGTTTATCCTTATATCATATTTAATTTTTCTTCAAAATGTACAGTCAATTGAACAACACGATTTTTTTACGTAATTATTTTAACATGTTATTTCGTCGCCATTTTGTTCTACGATCTTAAATTCGTAACAACTTTACCAGCTTGCACAAAATTTGAAATTAATCTAAGTAATTTTTTTCAGACCGGTTTTTAAGTATTTTATTAGGCCGCCGTTTTGTTTTGCTATCTTATATTCCTACCAAAATGGTACCAGTTCATTCTTATGTAACACTTTTTTTTCTACATTTGAGGTAAATTGGATAATTATTGTCGTAGCAATAAGTTTTTAACGTCTCACTAGCCCGTCATATAGGATTTTTACCAAAATATTACCTGGTCATCAACATATGAGCTTTAATTTCTGACTAAAATTTGAAGTCATTCTGATGAATAGTTTTTAAGCTATGTCGCGAACTGACAGACAGACAGACAAAGCGACAGGTGGACCAACGGAATTGATAAAACATATTTTTTGGCATCTAGAGACACTAAGGGTGATTTTTCAGAATTCAAAAATTTCAGTTGGCCGCCATTTTGTTACGCCACCTTGAATTATTACCATACATTTACTAGTTCATCTCTATACTTCATTTTTGTAAGATAAATAGATAAATTGGATAATTCGTTTTTTAGTAAGAATTTTTTCAATGATTCACTAGGCCGCCATCTTGTTTTAACCAAAATATTACCAGGTTATCCCTATATGAACCTTAATTTTTGACTGAAATTTAAGTCAATCTGATAAGTAGTTTTTTAAGCTATGCCGCGAACTGATATACAAACAGACAAACTGACAAACGGACCGACGGACTTGATACAATATATTCTTTTGCACCTAGAACGCCATAACGCGGAGATATGTAAAACCTGAGAAGGTGATTTTTCCGTCGTCTTGAATTATTACCACACTTTTACTAGTTCATCTCTATACTACAATTAGTTGTGAAACACAATTTGAAATCAGTTCATTAAGTAGTACTGAATTTTTAAATATTTTATTAAGCCGCCCTTTTGTTCCGCCATCTTGAATTAATACCAAAATTTTATCAGTTGTTTCCTACATAATATTCGATTTTTGTGCAGACATAAATTGGATAGGCACATTCTTAGTAATAATTTTTTTAACATTTCACTATTTTATGTTTTACCGAAATGTTATCAATTTGATTTTTACAAAAAATTAATAGTACCCTTAATTTTTGACCGAAATTGGAAATCAATCGGGTAAGTAGTTTTTTAGCTATGCCGCGAACAGACAGAGCGACAGACAGACAGACCGACTGAATTGAGAAAACTTGTTTTTCGTCATTTAAGGACTCGTAAAGATTTGAAAAAATCTCCTAAGGGATTTTTTCACGATTACAATACCTCAGTTTTATGAGGGAAGTAAAAACTAAAATTATTACGAGGAGCTTGCTTCCAATCGCAGTAACAATTTGTATATTTCAGTTCCGAGCCAAGCGAGAAATATCCCCAAAAGACCATAGTAAATTCAAAAAGGTTTTCTATGTAATCAATTACTTTCTCTTAAACAATAGATATATAAGATGTGCCCATAGGATTGTGCACTAAACCGTATACTTCGAATAAACGATCCATTAGGCTGTGACTTCCGACACCATATCACAGACAAATTAGCATTGCGATTCATATCTACCTGTTTAGAAGTTCAATATAAAAATTATGCTTTAAAGAGATGAATAAGATTAGCTTAGATATGCTTTAAAGAGATGAATAAGTAATAGCGAAAAAACGATCTATAAACGATTTTTTTATCTTTCAGCAGACCCCGAAGGCCGAAAGCATAAGTACTTGGTCCCGTGTTTGTTTTAAGTGAAAAGAGGGAAACTTTATTCATGTGGGATTTAAAGATTTGCAGATTAGAAGAGGATAGGCCTTTGCGGGTAACTTATTCCATAATCCGGACAGTCTGGAAATAAAGGAGCAAACAAAGTGAGAGGTCCTTGGTCTTTATATTTGGACGGTAAAGGGATAAATGTAGGTCGTTGCTCGTGTCTCCCAGACAGGAATGACTAAGGAAGGTTTAATGGATGATCCTTTATCAGAACAGAATCCGTTGTAGTATCTGTGAAACAGAGACAGATCGCCCACAGTTCGACGATGTTCTAATGAAGCAAGCTTCCTTGTCAGCATCAGTAAGCTTCTTTTTTTTTCAAATAGCTTCTCTTTGGATATACCAAGGATGTTTTAGTCAGTAAATTGGAGGCCGTACATCGGGGATTGACAATCCTGGCCCCTGAGCTGTGCGAAAGTCTCTGGACCGATCACAACTACACTAAATACAATTCAAAGATCCAATTAGGCGGCACTTCATTTTATATTGAACGGATCGTCTATTTAGAGTATAATCTGTGTTTGGTTAAAGTATTTAATTAATTAATTTTAAATAAGAAACCATGTCTAGGATATTCCAAATCCAAATTTAGAGCATTATATTACCCCGTTTCACCCTAAATAGTGAATATGTGAAAGTAGCCCTATACAGACTTGATAAGTAATATTTTGATTTAAAAATGTGAGTAAATTCTCAGAGAGTTTTAGATTTAGTAATAACGTTTTAAAAACTTTTTATATACTTAGCACATGTATTGTTAAGTATATTTTTTTATTTACACAAAATAAACTTTAATAAAATTAGAGCTGTGCAGATATATTCAATATTCATACTAAACCGAAATTCTAATATTTTACCACCCTATCACGGCTTACTCTGATCGATCGTTATCGCTCCTACATTCATTCAGCCATGCCGATTGCCATTGTCCTCTGTCGGCAGATGTTTGTTTGCTTCGTGGCACACTTGATGTCGGTCAGGTGGTTTTGCATGGACAATCGCTCAGTCAGTTTGATTGCCCCGATTGGATGATGTTTTCGGCCCTGTGGTTGCAGAGTTTGCTTCCTAGGGTTCATGGCTTTGATCTATATTGTGTGTCCTAGAAACCTACAGATACATAAGTAAGCACAAATCATATAAATAACATAATACGGAGCTTTAATAGGTAATTTATTATTGAGACAAAGATATAATATCTTAGGTGTTCATTTCAGATTAGTTTTAAGTTTATTTTTTTGTTATTAAGATTCTGACATCTGAAAGTATGAAAAATGTTCTGCTCAAACTTGCATACTTAAAAACAAGGGACAATTTCTAAGGTCACCAAAAAGTTGGTGGTAAATTGGCATTACCCAGAAACTTCGTCGATGTAAATTCGTCCTTTTATCAAGGAAAGTGAAGCATGTAAAGTATATACCAATTATGTTATCTTTCATTCCCTAATGAATGGAAAGATTTCTTAGGAAGGAAATTCCGGGTAATTAGATAAAAACCGATCTTTAACTGGAAGTTCTCTGGTAATGAAAATTTTTATTTTTATAGGAATAATAAGGGTCAACAAACTTTGTATCTGTGCTGTACTTACATATTACTAAATAACTAAATGCTATACTTTTCTTGTTAACGGGAAGGATTTAGAACGAGGGAAGTTTTTGATAAAATGAATTTTTGATTCTAGTAATTTTTAATAGGCCGCCATTTTGTTCTGCCATATTGGTTTCGTACCAATGTTTTATCTGTTTCTTCCTATGTCAAAGTTGAGTTTTGGAAAAATTTTAAAATTTGAGCACCGTTGAATTCGTACCAAAATATTGCCAGTTTATAACTATATCACGTCAAGTTTTTATGCCAAATTTGTCAATTGAATAACTAGTTTTTCAGTCTAAAATTTTATTAGACTGCCGTTTTGTTGGGCTTAATCAGGCTGATACCAAAATTTTACCAGTTGATTTCTATGTTGCACTCGAAATTTCTAACCCATACTGAATTCATACCTGTGACTTACCAGTTCATCCATGCTTTATTTGTTATCAATCCGGAAAAGTAGTTTTTCACACTGAATTTACAAATATTTTACTATGCCGCCAATTTGTTCCACTATGTATTGGATCCATACGAAAATTTACCAGTTTATGTTTGTGTCAGACTTGATTTTTGTCATAATTTCAAATCAGTCGAATGTAGTCTTTTCACGCTGATTTTTTAAACATTAGGCCGTTATTATGTTTTATTTATACCCGTTACTACACGTTTGACGTAAATAGAGAACTATAGGTATATAAGTTAAAAATGCATGTTGGTTATTATATTTTCAAAATTTTAAGTTGTTGTGTCTTGTGAAATGAAGCTTACTTAGTTGGAATATTTTTTTATTAAAAGAATTTTATTTTTGTTAATATTTTCCTTTTTATTAATTGTGCTTTTGATTTCAGATCCAAAGTTTATTGATACCTGACACCATACGCCAGAAACAAAGTATGATCGTGTTTAATTCTGCTATTATTACTAATATTTTTTTTGTTGTCTCACATTATTCCTGTGGTTGTCTGCGTTTTCCGTTAGTTTGTATGATGTGGCTAATGCTTGATGAACATTATTCTACATCCACTCCCACTCGTTATGTGATCGATCGTTTCTCTTTGCTGTAGACATCTCCTGCACCTCTCGTCTTCAATGTTTCTGTCCTTGATGATGTGCTTTATTATTATTATTATTATTATTATTATTATTATTATTATTATTATCATTATTATAATTATTATTCAAAATCAATTTCTCAACCAAGTCCATCCAGGATGCATGCGTCAAAAGGAGTGGGCTGGTTTCTATTAGTTCTATGTGTTGTCCTGTAAGAATTTTCTCATTATGTGGCAAGTACTAAGCAGGACTGCCTTCTGGATGTCGATGAAGGTGTTAGTATGCAGTCCTATGATTTTTAGGTTCTGTTCTAGTATTTTTGGAATCAGTCCAGTTGATGAAACGATGATCGGTATCACATGAGCCTTATTCAGTCGCCACATCTGCTGTATCTCGATGGCCAGCTCCACATATTTGGCCTTTTTTTCTGGATATTTATCCAACAGGTTATTATTGTTGGGTACAGCGACATCTACCAAATAAGCTGTCTTTGTTTCTTTATTTATCAGTACCACATCAGGCCAATTATTCGTCACCCGTCTGTCGGTAATAATTGCCCGGTCGTACTACAGTTTGAAGGCATTATTTTCAAGCACTGAACTTGGTTGGTATTTACAATAAGGCACAACGGTGTTGAGTAGCCCGTATTTATTGGCAACCTTCTGGTGTATGATGTTACACACCTGGTTATGTCGCTGGATGTGCCCGTGTTTGCTAGGTAAGTGCACCCAGATGTTATATGCTGTATTGTCTCTGATATCTGGCTACATTTTCGACAGTTATCGGATATAACGGACCGATCTTTGATGATGAATTTAGTGTAATTTCGTGTGTTAATAACTTTTTCCTATATTGCCATTACAAATCCTTCTGTTTCTGAGAATAGTTGTCTATCCTTCAGCTACCTGTTGGATGCTTCCTTATATATGTGTGGCTGATTCAAGTCATTGTGATGTCAGCCGTGCAGTACCATTTAAGCCCACTGTTCTTGTTTGTCGGGGTCTGAAATTGACTTTAAGATGACGTTGTCACTTGCGGGATTGAGAGGAGAGTACGAGTTGTCACTACGCGGTGGAGGTTTGATGTTTGTGCCTTGTTGGTAAAGAAATCTCTCATTTTTTGCAGCTGTCGGGAGTGCGAATTGGTCAAGTCAACAAGGAATCTTCCACCTTCTCTTGGTGGTAAGGTCATTCGGAGAGTTGATGACTTTGGGTGGTGTGACTTGTACTTGGTCATTAGACGAATAGTTCGCTGTAGTTCCCCTAGCTCCGTGTTAGTCCATTTCAAGATTACGAAACTGTAGGTCAGCACGAGCATAGGTGTTAATTGCTGTAATGAGATTTCCGGCGTTCAGTTCTGTCTTCAGAAGAGCTCGCACTCTTTAAACTTACTGATCATTCATCTTGTTCTTTCCTTGCTTTTTGGAATCTTACGTATTTGTAGGTCTCTCCTTGGTTCATGGCTTGAACTATTTCTCTATTGGGTAGGGCTACATCACCATTAATGACTTTGCCATTTTCGATGTTTAAGGCTCTACATTTTTTCATTTCAAATTCCACATGGATGTCTTTCGAGAAGGTGTATGTCACGTCATTAAGGGAGAACTGCACGCAAAAAGTGAAAAACTAGCGACAAGGTCTAGTCGAGTTCAAAGTAAGATGAAAAGGTACCTACGTATTAGAAAAATGCACGTCTGACCTCAAAAAAATGTGTTATGTATAGGCAATTTAAATTACATTTTGTTTAAAAATGGGTTCAAAAGGGTTCACGCGCTGCAGAAATACAAAGACATGAGTACGATTTACCATTTCAAATTTTGCAGTTACGTAGACAAAGGATTAATGCAAGGCGGTAAAGAGCCATTTTGTGGAAAATAAATTATGTGCGACGGCATTTACGTCAAAAAGTGGTCGAAAAATGGTCGAAAATGGACAAATCTACTTCTATTTTATAATTCTAGATTAGATTGTTTCATAAAAAATCGCATTTAGCGCCCAACTATATATATTTCCCTATTGAAATCACATTGAAGCTAATACATATCTCTTATAGTTTTAACATAATATTGCAGCGGCGGAAGGCTTGCAAATGATCCATAATACTGCTTGCAGTTCCCCCTAAAGCTTTTTTAGTTGGTTATGGTTTCCATCATATAGCTTAATGTCATCCATATACAGAAGGTGGGATATGGTTCGGGAATCGCCTCGATTGGCTTTGATGTTAAAGCCATGTCCTGTATTATCGAGGTGGTAAGAGATTGATCGCCATTATAGATCCTCAAGTTCGGTCTCCACTTGTGCTTGATAGTTGCCAGGAAATTGATGATCATAGAGTGAATTTTGTATACTCCTAGCACGTCTATGAGCCAAGAGTGTCGTACACTCTCAAACGCCTTTTTATAGTCTATAAAAGCGTTGTGTTTATTGCGTTGTTTTTTTGTGCCTGCTTAAGTACCACAGAGTCGATAATAAGTTGTTCTTTGCATCCTTGATGGTCTGGAATGCCTGCCTTCTGTTCCTCGGCTAATAGGTTATGACTGACAATATGATGATAGATACGATTTGCAATGCATCCTGTTACGATCTTTTACATGGTGGGCAAACAGGTGATGGGCCTGTACTGGGACGGGTCTTCTGTCCTATTGCTTTTGGGTAGCATAGTTGTATTGCCTAGCAATAGAAGTGCGGAAGCTGGCTCCGGATGATGTATTATTTTAGTAAGCTGACGAGCCAAAGCTTCCTAGAGGACCTGAAATTTCTTATACCAGAAATTGTGAATATGGTCAACTCCTAGCGACTTCGAGTTGCTCGTTCCCTTCTTCCTCAAATTCCATTTGTGGTGTTTGAATCTGATCACGTTCAGATTGTATCCATGTGGCATTTCGGTTATGATTTTTTGTTTTTTCCCAGATGTTCGACTAATACTCGGTCAAATGCTCTTTGCTCGGAAGCATCTTCCCAGTATTGGTATGATCTTTGCTGTTATGGATATCCCGATAGAACTGTCTTTGATTGGTGTTGAAAAGCCAGTTCTGTAATTTTTTCTTTGAGCATTTGTTATATCTCTGCAGACGTTTCTCTTTGGCTGCTAGTTTTTGCGTTAGTGAATCTTGATACTCATTTAGTTTTTGTTGATGGTCTCGTCTCGAGAGGTGTTCATTCTTCCGAAATACTGTGAGTCTTCCTAGTTCCTATCTCACATCATGAATCGCCTTCTCAAGTGTTTTCTGCCATATGGATTTTTGTTGGTGCGTAGCTTTGCCTGTTTTCTTTTGAGAATGCACTTGTTGCTTATGGCATCTAAGAACCGCAACGGTAGAGCAGTAGATAAATGTGTGGAGCTTCTCAAGGGCGTTATACTCCAAACTAAACTCTGCTAGTATGGTGTTGAAAATCTTAAGGATGCTGTGGGTCTCCCGACTAGTTCTAAGTTTTGGGAGCTTAGGTCTTTGAGTTGGATCTAGACCGTTAAACTCAGCAACATCTTTTTGGAGTTCTTTGTATAATGATATTTCTCCGTTGTTCTGTGTGTGGTTGGCTCTGTCAACGATTTTTTGTCTTGTAGATTCCTCTTCGCTTATGTTTTCTTCATTTCCTACTTCCTCCTCTGTTGCAGGCAGAGCTATGGGCTCAACGCGTTCGTTCTCAAGTTCAAGCTTATTTTTAATAATTATTGTCATTAACATTATTATGACTTGTTGTCTCACAGTATTCCTGTGGTTGTATTTTATACTGACGGGTTATACCAAGTCAGTACAAAAAAATAAAAATAAAAAAAAGGAAATGGAAAAAAAAAACAACTATTGTGTATTAAGAAATGATCTAACTATGCTACATGTTTTCAAAATGACCGATTTCTGGATGTTCCTGTGAATGTCTGAGATGGGATAAGACCTGTTACTGATATGATAAAAGGAACAATGATGACTCTTTCCTGTTTCCACAGCCTTTTTACTTCCATTGCCAAGTCGGTGTATTTGACGATCTTCGCACTGTATTTCGCTTGGATGTTCTCGTCGTCGGGGACAGCCATGTCAATTAAATAAGTGATTTTCTCTTTTTTGGATTGAAAGGTGATATCGGGTCTATTTGCGGGGATTGTTTTGTCTGTGTGGATGTCAATGTCCCAGTAGAGCTTGTTGTCTTCGTTTTTAAGTATAGATGTTGGTGTATAATGGTAGTAAGGGTCTGTGTTCTCTGTTAGTTTGTATGTTGTGGCTAATGCTTGATGAACGACCTTCGCTGCTGAGTTGTGTCTAGCGGTGTATTCAGTTCCGGCCATTATTCTACGTCCACTCGTTAGGTGATCGATCGTTTCTCTCTGCTGATGACATCTCCTACACCTCTCGTCTTCAATGGTTGTGTCCTTGATAATGTGCTTTCGATAATTTCTGGTTGCTATGACTTTGTCCTGGATGGCCTTCTGTTTCAGGAAACAGCTGCACTTCTTGTAACCACGTATATGAAAAGCTTTTTATGTATATGATCTTGCTTTATGTGGTATCTGTATCTTCCTTGAAGTGTTTTTTCAGACCAGGTGTTCATCTTTTCTAGTCGTGATTGGATGTGACTGTGTGCTTCTGCTACGTGGCTCGTTTGAGACAGGTCGAGCGGTGTATAATTCTTGTCTGCCCTAACTATTGTCTTGTGGAGGTTAGGAAGTTTGTTGTGGAAGAATTTTCTGAATTCGTAAATTTGTTTTTTATTTAGCGATTGTATATCTATAATTCTCCTTCCTCCTTCTTTTCTCTCGATAGTGAGTCTTTCCTTCCATGCGTTGGGATGTAAGTTCCTGTGTTTAGCGAATTCAGAGCGTATGAGAATGTGAATGTTTATTATGTCTGTGTGTGACCATTTAATGATACCAAACGAATACGTAAGAATGGGTATGGCGAAGGTGTTAATAGCTTTCGTTAGATTTTTGGAATTCAGTTTTGTTTTTAGTAGCTTTGTAAATCTGGTTTCAAATTCCGTCTTGAGCTCTGATTGATGAATGTGGTTAATTTGGTGCTTTGATAGAAGCCTAGGTATCTGCACGTTTCTTCTTTGAGCATGTTATCTATAGTTTCATTGTTGATTGTTTCCTCCGTAGGGTGGTCTTTCCACTCTCCCTTGTTGATATGAAGTAGCTTACATTTACTTATACCAAATTCCATGTTGATGTCCAGGGTAAACGTTTCTGTGATTTTAAGGAGTTCCTTTAGCTGTTCCTTTGCGATGGTTTATTTTGTGTATGTTATTTTTTTGGTGTTTAATTTGGAATCCGAAGTTTGTATTATTCAGTGTGTTTGAGAGTGGATTGAGACAGAGGCAGAACCACAAAGCGCTGAGTGGATCTCCCTGAAACATACCTCGTCTGATATAGATCTCTTCTGTTTCGATGTGCTCTTTTTGTGTTTTCAAGTTGATTTTAGTTTTCCACGTACTCATGATTTGCGTGAGAAATTGCCATGATGTTTTTATTGACTTTATATAATTCTAGTACTCTGGTTAGCCAACTGTGGGGTATCGAATCAAAGGCTTTTTTATAATCTATGTAACCAGTATGAATGTTTCTATAATTTTTCCTGTTTGTTCTATGATGACGCTGTCTATAATGAGCTGCTCCTTGCATCCTCGGCTGTTTTTTCTGCACCCTTTTTGTTCTTCCGTTAGAATGTTTTTGTGTGCTAGATGTTGTTCTATTCTCCTAGTAATTATGGCTGTGATAATCTTATATAGGGAGGGCACGTAATTGGTCGGTAATTTGACGGGTCCTTATTGTCTGAATTTTTGGATTTAAGGTATGTTATTCCTTGGGTGAGAAAACTGGTGCTAGGTTTTAAAATAATTTCATTAATTTGGCGAGTGAGAGCTTCATGTGTGGTGGTAAACTGTTTGTACCAGAAGTTATGAATGTTATTCCAGGACATCTCCAGTTATGTGTGTATTTGATTGTTTCTGCAACTTCTTGTGTTGTCATTGCAAAGTCCCATTGTTCCTCTAAGCACTTGTGTCTGTCTTCTTCCGCTTTAATCCATGAAGCTCTATTATTGTATAGTTTCGGTTCTGACCAAATACTTTTCCAGGATTCTGTGATCTCTTGTTTGGTCGGTAGTTCTATTACTCGTGCCTCCTCATTGCTCATGGTTTTTTGGTAGAACTGTATTTCGCTTTTTCGAAACAGGTTGTTAGCGTCCTTTCTTTCATTTGATTCTTTGTATCTTCGGAGTCTTGCGGCATACACAGATAATTTTTGCTTCAGAGTGTCAAGGAATTTTGTAAGCGTATAATCAGGAGATGCAGATTTGATTTTCTCTACACTTTGTGTGATACGTTTTGACTTGTTGCCGTTCATGGATTGGGTAAGATGTCCCAATTCTTTTCTAATTTTGTTAATTTTGTTTTCGGTTCTTATCTGCCATTTGAATTTTGGTTTTATGTTGTTAGTGTTTCTGTGTCGTGGCGGGAGTTTCTGATTGTTCTGTGTTATCGTGATTATAGCTGCTGCGTAGATCACTGTATGAATGTCCTCAATTGTGCTCGCATTCGTTATATACTCGGGAATTATGTGTTCGTTGATGGTTTTTAGGATTTTATGTGTGTCCCGTTTGAAGATTACACGAGGAATAGGATCTCTTGTTGTAGGATCGGAGCCTGACCATTTGTTTAGATGTAGCTTCGTTTCTACTTTGATTGCTCGTGTGAGGGACGGTCCGAGGTGTAGCTGTGTGTGTGGTGCTTTGGGCGAATGATTCACTTGTCCTGTGTGCTGTATGGTGCTTGTCATCGGTCGTGGGTTGTTCTGGGTGCTTCGCCCCTACTGAGCATTGAGTGAGGTTGCAGATCCTCTTGCATAAAGTTGGGCTGGTTTGTATGTGGGATCGGTTCGGCATTTGCCATACTGTCCTCAATGTTTGGTTGATTAATTTTTAGTTCAGCAGCTATCATAGCTTTGATGTTTTTCAATGCGAGTGGGGTGAGTTTACTGGTCTTAGTGATGACTCTTTTTTGATCTATTACTCTCTGTTCTGTGATAAGTGATTTATATTCCGGATATTGTGCTATGAAAAGTGTATGCAGTTTATGTCCGTATCCTGATGAAATTGTCTCAAGTTTGGTAGCGGTGTAGTAGGAATGCATCGCCGTTCGATTCATTTCATGTATCCATTTTAACTTCTTCCTTGGTTTACCTGCCTTGGTAGTTGCAGGTAGTCGTTGCGATATATCCGATGTTGTAATGGGCTCAAGTTGTTGTGTTTGGTTAGCATCTGTGTCAGATTTATTTATGTATCCATTTGGGCAGCGCATAATCGGTTCGTTCGATTCTGTAATGCGGTTCATGCGTTGCCCTGCCTTTCCCGCCTTGGTGGGTGCCAGCTTAGCCGGCAAAATACTTTCGGTGGGTCTATTTTCCTTTGCCTGGTCGTGATCGTTTCGGTCGAGCTGTCCTTTACCGCAGCGTCCTCGACCGTTACGCTGCTCGCCCGATGCTTTGTGGTTTGGATTGATGTTTTGTGGTGTTAGAAGCTCAAAGTGTCCCGAAATTGGATCGCCTGTTAGTAGAAGGTAGATCATTTTATTGTGAGTTTTTTTGCCTATTATTGTTAGTCTCTCTTTAATACACATCTGTTTTGTTCTTGTTGTTCTTGGTTTTGAGAAAATATGGCTCGTTCCGTAAATTCCGTAACGAAAATATCTGAAGTTCCGACCAGTTTTGTCGTAGGTATTTCAATGCGTCTTCTGGAAGTTTGGTATGATTGTTTTGATGGCCGTATATGTGCAAGCTGACTGATCGAAACAGACAACTTCCGTCTACAACAATGTCGGCTCTGATGAAATTCTCGGGAATAGGTTCGGCTGTAGCAGTTGTTTTTTGTTGAGTATTATTAATTTAAGTGGCATGATTTCGGTTCCTCAAGTCGACAGGTATATGTCGGTTATTTGCATGGATAATTATATAGTGTAATGGACTGGCCTGCTTGTCATAAAAGTAATGACGTATCTTCTCAATTTGTTTCTTAAATATACGATGTCACACATTATTTTGTACGATTATTCGGGCAGTTCCTTTGTTCATAGGTGTTGTTGATGTTTGTTTTTAACAATGGAAAGTGAGTACTTAACTATATAGTTCGGCAGATTGGCAAGAGAAAATGAAAGCGGTTGCTGTTTTTATAACCCTCAACGAAATGAAGAGTTCGACGAATATCACAACTAGTGCAAGAATTGCGAAAATATCCAGAATGGTATCATACAAATTTTCGAATGACACACAAAGAGAAAATACTCAGCTGATGTTTGTATTTCCTCCCAAGCAGCTTGTTAAATATTTTGATCTCGATATTTAGGAAAGCCATGATCAGAGCTGTGACAAATACTCAGCCAAAGTACTTAAAGTGACCAGTATTACGTATTTAATTTTAAAAACTACTTACAGTATAAAGTACCAATATTTTACAAAAGTACTTGAAATATTCAGTAGTTTACTTAGAAATTTAAGTAGAAGTATTAAGTACATGCTCTATTTAGTTTTAAGTACATTTCCTAAGCACTTATCTTTTTGTGACTGTAAAAAGAAGCATAGGTAGGTATTGTTTAAATTCTGTCGGGCTTTAATCTTCAAAGTCGTTAAAGCTGGCCGATAAAACTTAGCATAAATAGAACTAGAATGTCGTTTGGAATTAATTCTTTTATGCAATCATGGTGCCCAATATTGAATTCTGAACTATATATATTTCGTAGAGGTATAATTTATAATTTATGTAGATCAGATTCTACATTCCAGACTTTTGCTTTTGATCATATATCTACAATGTTAAACGAAAACTGCCTCTGGGTACTTATTAGATTGGCTATATTAATATAAATAGATTTTTAAAAGATAACTTTATATTTGGTAAAATACATAAAGTAACTTAGATACTTAAAATCATTTTTGATGTACTTAAGTCTTTTTAATTTTGAAGTGCCTAGTTTCGAAAAACACTCAAAACTAAAAGTATTTAAGTACTCCTACAAAGTACTTTATTTTGCATTGCATTTTTTTAGTAATAACTAATACTAACGCCAATTTTGAAATTTTAAGTACCAAAAAAGTACTGAATACATTGGCTCAAATAGGACTAATTCAAAAGTACTTAAGTAAAATACTTACAGTATCAAAAATTCTGATTATTTTACTTTAAGTACATGTACCTCAGCTCTGGCCATGATTATTTAAGATTCATGTAGCCTAACTTGCTCAGTCAAAATCTCATTCATTTTCAAAATAAATATTCTATAACCGCATAACTACACAATACTGAAATGAGGTTCCACGTAAGGCAAAAATGTGCAGAAATAAAGACAAAAGTTTGGCGACGTGAGATGATACGCATTAGGTGACTTCTGTAAGGTTCTGATACATTAAAATTCAAGTGTACATTTTTTAACGTGACGTGAGTTTATGTGATAGCTCGTGAGCTCACGTGACGTGATAATAGTCTGTTTCGGCCTTTAACGACTTGCCCAGCATTTAGTGCCAGGAATCTCTATAAACTAGCTACGATATACTAATTATCAATATTGTTATTATAATAATAATTATTATTATTTGAAGTATACCTAGAATTTCCATCGCAGCAAAATTGTGGCTCCAACTTACACAGGCGCTATATTTGCCCCAATAAATAGAGGGGCTTAAGGAGAATATTTTTTTAAATTCTAATTACCAGTAGTTTGAGCGGGGTTCTTTAAGCTGATGTTATTCTTATTTTTTTGTTGTTGTCTTACAGTATTCCTGTGGTTGTATTTTATACTGAGGGGATTATACCAAGTCAGTACAAAAAAAAAACGAAAAAAAGGAAAAAAAGAACAATATATAACAATTATATATATAATAATTAAAATTAAGAAATGATCTAACGATGCTGTATAACTATACACATGTCTGCCTTCACTATTGCCTTGTGAAGGTTAGTTTGTTTATTATGGAAGAATTTTCGTTCGTAAATTTGTTTTATATTTATCGATTGTATATCTATAATTCCCCTCCCTCCTTCTTTTCTCTCGATGGGAAGTCTTTCCTTGCATGCGTTGGGATGTAACTTCCTGTGTTTAGTGAATTCTGAGCGTATGAGAATGCGAATGTTTTCTATGTCGGTGTGTGATCATTTAATGATACCAAACAAATACGTAAGAATAGGTATGGCGAATGTATTAATAGCTTTCGTTAGTTCGTTTCAATGCAACCCGCGCATGGTCATGTTCAACACCATTAAATTGACACATCGTCTGCAATGAGTTTGACACCCCTTTTCTAGAAAGTAAATTAAATATATCGTATGCTGAAACAACTGAAACGGCAAACAAATCTGTTTAAAAATATTTTAAAAAATAATCCAAGTATATGAAACATTTACCAATGCTTGATAAACCATCTATTCTTCTCTAAGATACCTATTTCTTAAGATAAACCACAAACAGACACCAAGCCTTAATTTCAGTGATATATTTTAAGTTAAACGGTTCCACATATTTCTCCCGATCGGGCATTTTCAGACCAATCAGAAAAAATATAAAACCTATTAACTAAGCAAAGGCAATTAAAATGGATAACAATACCTTTCAAATGAAAAATACGTCACACATAGACTACAACAAATAAACGTAATGCACACTACATGGCTCGACGAATACTGAGAGAGCTGAAAACGAAATGTGGTCAGAAAAATGTATAAAAAATTTTTTTTATTTTTTTATTATATTTTGAACTCAAGGAAATGTAGATAAAATTTGCAAGAATTTTTTTTACTAATTCTATAAAAATATCGAATTAGGTGAAACTTTTAACATTTCGCTAGACTGGTACTTTTCTAAATCATAGCCCTACCCCGCATAATATACCCTAAAACAGGACCATATCAGCCCGTCAATACATTCATTCACATTATTTACGACTTGCAATACGGTCGTATTTGAATTCAGTTCGATTGTCTACAATTTATGATGTATGTGATATCATTAGTTAGGGATAGTACATGCACTTGTCGACTATTGGACAAACCACAAAAATTATTATCTCGGAATGAGGGGGAGACGTTTATAGCCAGTTGGCAACAATACAGCTTGTTAGTCCCCTTGCATATTGTCAGTCACTTGAGTGACGCAAACGACGAAAAACATAAATTGAAATATATTAAATTACGCGAAGATAATACAAACGATTTATGTTAGTTTTTTTGAACGATTGATTCGGTAATTCCCTAATGCAATAAGGAACCCCACCTCTTACAAACGGGGATTACAATTTCCTATTGTATGTTTAATTTCAGTTCAGATTAAATTATACTCTTAAAAAAAGGTACTTGACTGTCTAATATATCTAACATTTGGAAAAATAATTCTAACATCTGGAACAATAATCTGTCAAGTATAGCATTTTACAAATATCTAAGTTACATTTCAATATAACAATTATCAATCCGGAAAAAAAGCGTAATAACGTAGTATTATATTTATCTATACCAAAACGCCTTTTCTTTTAATTGTTTTCTCTTTATATTATTTAACTTGATAAAATGTGTTTTTATTTTTTAATATTCAATGATATTAATTTTAAGTTAATGTCTGTATTAATTTACAATAAATTTTAAAAACAAAATAGGAATCCTACAAAGTTTCGATAAAAATCATTTCGCTAATTTTTAATTGTGAAGTTTTAAAAAATGTTTACCTATTCGTCTTGCCTTATTCCAATAGTACCGAAATCTAATGGCACATGCTTAAACGCATACACTTAAAAAAAAATTTATTGGCTTTCTGAGGCCTAGATGACCTAAAACGTGGACATTTAAATACATTCCATGGTATATTTAGTTTGTGTGCTTAGAACATTTATACTACATTCTATTAAGACTTCAAATCCTCCCATCAATAACCCTTGGTTTTTAAAATTCTGCGATATTGCCAGACCAGAGGAAATCTGTACTAATAACAATAGTGCGTAAATTCTGAGCATTTCAAAAAATATATTGACATAGGAAAATAATGATGCCTGTGAAGCGGGATAAACAGTATATGTTCACAGAAGATTGTTCGAAACAACGCTGGTAGAATTTTTTTATTATTTAAGTGAATATTGAATGTTTGTATCTAAATCATTTTTGACCAAAAACAGAAGTTCACGTCAATAGTACAGCATAACATGTGTCTATGTTTTACACCGGGAAGATCGAGAGGATCTGTTGATTATAGATATTATTGCGAATGATAGTAAAAAGGGATTGCGAGTAATAAACAATAAGTAAATAAATGTTATATAAAGCTTACATAGTACTGAACAATTAAATAACTATATATATTTATAACCCCGTTCTAGTTGTAAATGGAGGAAAGTAAGACGTCCTATCGCTTGATCTGAAGAACTAGAAGACAAACTAGATTTTATTTATTTACTTTTTCGTTTTATTTTTTTATCTTATTTCTTAATCTTCTTTATTCTATCTTACTTTTTATTTTTTAGGATTGATGAGGACGTACACGTTCCAGGGATTGATGAAGTCTTTACTGACGTTACCAGTCTTGGAATATGAGCCAATTTTGTGTTGTACTTGTGGCGCTTTACCACTGAAATGTTATTTGATTCATCAATATATGTGGTTTGAGTAAAAACCTGAACTCTGTTCAGCACTATTTCTAATCCTGGAAATCTCATATTCTCTTCCTAATCCAAACAAAAAGTAAGCCCGAAAAAATGCTACCAACCACCTTTGTCTTCTTGACTATGAACTTACTTTATCATTCCACCTGAACAGTGTTGTTTTCATCTACGTTTGTAGCAATTTATTCTGTATAAGACTTCCCGATCTTGAATCGATCAGATCCGGTTTTCTGTAGCTCTAACTAGTCCTTAGAATACTCCTTGTTTTTCTTGTATCTATCGCTCTCGCCCAGACAATTATTTCAAAGAGCTGTTCGCTCTTTCTAAAGTGGATCTTCTAATCCTCCAAAATAAAGCAGCATGGGCCTTTGCAATCAATCAATCTCTTATTAACCTCGTCAGAGAACCTACCTACTACCTTTTTCTCACCACTCACCTAGAGCCTTATCCAGTTTCCATTTCCGCTCCCCTGGGTTCCTCTGACCAAGGGCTAGTTACTGTTTCCTGCCTCACACAACGGGAGATTGTAGAATCCGTACCACCTTGTACTATTTGGTGATATATTTCCTCTGATTGGGATGGGTTACGGAATTTCTATCCTTTTGTCTGTTGGAATGATATTTGTTTCTCTTTCAGCGATTCTTCTGAAATTTGTTCACAAATTTCGGATGTAATGCAATTAGGTATAGAAACATTTATTCCACATTCTATTATAATGTCAAAATCTCCCAATCCCAACCTTGGTTTTTTAAATTCTGCGATATCTTCAGACTAAAGAAAATCTGTTCTCATACCAATTTCCTTTAGAACTCTACTTCAGAAAATCTACAGGTTAAAAACGAGGCACAAAATCATTACAATGGCGCAATTCTTGACGCCAAAATGCCTTCAACGCACTTATAAAAGGCAAAGTTTTTTCTTGCTAAAATGATACCCAATTGTTTGACAAAAATATTAATCAAAACTTTTACAAGCTCTTTTCCACCGTTGACTTCTGTTGCTGAAACCGTTTCCACGTCCAAAGCACAAGCTGAGCTCTTTCCAAAACAATTCGTTGTAAATTCTACTTTAATCCATCTTCTTCACTTGCCCCTTTTATCAGTACCAGTTTTCCGTACTATATGCACGAAATTACCGTCAGGATTAAAAAGGTATTCTTAAAAAACTTGATACGAAAAAGTCCTTGATAGTATTCCGACTATAGCCCTAAAGAAGTGCGCTTCTGAACTGGCCCTTCTGCTTACCTGGTTATTCCAAGTCTCCACGTCTAACGCACAAGCTGAGCTTTTTGCAAAACAATTCGTTGTAAATTTTACTTTAATCCACCTTCTTCACTTGCCCATTTTATCAGTACCAGCTTTTCCATACAATATGCACGAAATTGCCTTCAGGATTAAAAAGGTAGGATGTATTCTTAAAATACTTAATACGAAAAAGTCCTTGATAGTATTCCGACCATAGCCCTAAAGAAGTGTGTTTCTTAACTGCCCCTTCTGCTTACCTGGTTAATCCAAGTGTCCTATGACAAGGACACAATTTTTCTAAAACTACAAATAACTCTAACTACAGTCACAGATTCTATATGAGTATTTCTGTAGATGGCCTTTCATCTGACTTTCACAAAATGAAGTCAGGCGTTCTACAAGGTTCATTGATGGCACCTACTCTATTCCTCCTGCACATCAGTGATCTGCTTTCTTCTACCATCAATGTCATTGACAGTTATTCTGATAACATAATAACAACATGCAATTTTCCAGACTGATATTGAGCATAGGCGTAGGGTAATAACTTTAACCTTAACCAAGGACCTCAATAAAATCCGCAGAGTGGGGAGCAAAGAACCTTCTCCACTTTAACGCTACTATGACACAAACATCCTTCCTATCTCACAAAGAATTTCCCAATATTAATAACATTTAAATGAACAACCAAGTGATTGAGGCTTTAAATCCTACATCAATAGATATTCCCTCTATTCGCTTAAGACAACCAAATCAAAACGGTATGAAGTACTTTGGCCTTCCGCCTTGGTTGTTTGCTCATATATAAAAAAGAGAAAGATATAAATACAAATATTTGTTTGTTTTTATTAAAGTTTTAATTTATAGTGTTTTTATTATATATTGCACGGTTCTTGGGCTCATATAAACTTCCTTATTTAAATAGGATAATTATGTTGCGTTTAATGACAAGGTTGACGAGATATATTAGTAAGGGTCTGTAATGTCTGTTTTGTTAAAGCTAAAGAAGATAAAAGATTGTTCAATTTACATTCTGACTAACACTCAAGTTTTAAAAGATAAAAAAGTTACAACGTTGTCGTCTTTCGCGTATAGTAATTTTTACTTTTTTACAAGAATTTTGTATTAAACTTAAACGATACATAACCACGGCTACGACTCCCGTTTCAGACTTATTGACGATCATCTTCAACATATATTTTTTTTATAGCGAAGCATTCAAATTGGGTAATTTAAAAAAGATAATATTTTAAATATTTGCTCTGTATTGTATGGTTCTCCAGATAAGAGGACAGGTCATTTTGTTTTAGACACTCTATCAAATCCAACTTTTCTTAGTTGGTACTATCTAATAATATAATTGATAATATTTTACAAGGAGCCAAAATTTGTTTTTACGGTTTTGAAATTGCGTGAATATTTCACCAAAATAATCATTTATATGTATCTAGAACATACTAAAGCTAACTAGTATGCTCGACTATTTTTTTTAGAATAAGAAAGTTAAATTAAACGAAACTTTTCCGCCGGGTCCTTTAATCGCCTGTGAGGCCCCTGAGGCTTGCGCTGAGTAACCTCACCTAGATACACTAAGATCTATTTGGCTGAAAAATCGAAGTATATATAAAGCCTTTTATATTTTAGTTATACCTTGAAAAACAACAATAATATTTTCCTTCTTATTTTATATTGATCTGCAAAAGTCTGGATACGCATATTTAGTATCTTGTGTGTCAAAAATGTCAAATTTATCTCTTGCTGCTTAACTGTTTATTTTATTTTTATTAAGTTCATATTTTTATCACGAAGAAGTTTAATAGAAACTCTTTTATGGATATTGATCAAGATTGAGAAGCAAAGTCAAGTCATTTATGTATTTGTGGCACGTTGCCTTTGCATGTGTCGGACAGTCGACTGAGGACAGGCTATGTACGTGATTCCCTAAAAAATACGAAAAAGCTGCAAGCAGATAAACTCGTACTTTTCTTTACTTTCCGTTCCTTTGTCGTATCTGTGGGTCGAGAGACATTTTCAAGCAATCTAGGCAAAATTTATACTGAATACGTGAAAAAAGTTCATAATTTGTATAAGAATTTTGTTTTGAAGCAAGACAGAAAGAATATTGAGTACGCTTGGAGAGGTCAATATTAAGTATATATTTATATGTTAGATAAAGAAATATCTATAAACAAATAAATAAATTTATATTACCGAAAAGCATATTAGAAATAGACAGCAGAATAATATCCAAAAACAGTGGCATCACAATGAGGCGAAGTCTAGCACAAGTCGGCTACTCTACTTAACCTCAAAAGTAATGCAGAAAATGTATACTTAAGTATATAAATAACAGAAGATATTGGAAATAATTTGAAAATATAGGTAATTGTGAACTTCAATAGATGGTAAAATGTATACATAACAAATATAGAAAAAATCAATATATCCAAAATAATTTACAAGTAATTGCATGATTAAAATTTATAATATTAGCAAATTATGGAGAAATTTAAAATTGTGACATTAAAGATTTTAAGTTAAGTATTTTGAAATGACAATTTAAAAAAAATTAAATTGTTTTTCTATTAAGTGAGGTAAGGTTATGTTGCAATTAAATATATGTTTTAACGGCATTATACGTAAATGTCCTCTGAAAAATGGTTGAAAGATGGTGAGGCATAGACTGTTAAATGATTGGTAAGAGTCCTGTTATGAATATTATTACGAGGGATTAATTTATTTTTGAATAGAATAGATGCATCAGGTTTACTTATAGTATTTAACACAAAAGTAGCAATATGATGAAGTCTGCGCTTATCCGTTTTTAAACACTCAAGTTGCTAAAATGAACCTTCTGGATCCGATTTTTATCCAAAATATTAGTACGGTTACCATAAATAAAATCACAGTAATTAAAGTTGGATAAAACTATGGATTCGCACAAATTTTTGCGTAAGCGTAAATTTAGGATGTGTATGTTACTGTACAAAATGTTTTTGCATGAGTGTTTTAACTTTAATCTTAAATTTGAGTCGATTGATTCTATGCTAACTCCACTATAGGCAGTGTAGTACCATTCGGAGCAACATTAAACCCTTCTTTTAAAGTATTTACGCCATTTTTATTTCCGAAAAATATAACTAGGGATTTTGTGGGATATAATTATATGCTTTTTTTGCACGACATTATTTTTAAATTGTTATGAATATTAAAAGAATAATAAAGCTGAGTATCATCAGCATACGCTTGTGTTAAGCAATATTTTGTAGATTTTTAGAATGTCAGCTGTATAAATAAGTAATGGTAAAGGGTCCAATATTGATCCTTGAAGCACTCCAGAGAGAATCGAAATTTGTTCTGGGAATTTATTTACATCATATCTTTTGAAACCTGTTTTGAAAATAAGAATTAATAAGATTAACAGATGCATCATCAAAGCCATAATATTCTAATTTGAAACAAAGTTTTTGGTTGATGCAATCAAAGGCTTAACAGAAATTGAGATTGAGAAAAACTTGCACGGTACATGACTGCTGATTCCAAGCTGTTAAAACGTCATTTATTACCTTAGATAAAGACACCGAAGTACTATTTTTTTTTTCTAGAGCCACATTGAAAATTTGGTAATATATACAGTTGGTTGTAATTTTTTTTTTAAATGTTGGAGGGAGTGGTAAAATGCTAATAACTTCGGATGGACATGATGTTTTGAGTATGTTTAACTATTACGACCATCCATTGGTCAAGAAAGTAGCCATTTTCTATGCAGAGATTAATAACATGAACAAGATATATATATATATATATATATATATATATATATATATATATATATATATATATATATATATATATATATATATATTAATGCTATCTACAATTGCACCATCAGTTTTAATATTTTTTAAAACTAAATGTACGTTGTCATATTGTCAACTTAAATGAAAATCTAATATTATTTTGTAAACCGATTATTTCTATAAAACTCAATTTTTATTATCATAATTTAATACATTCTGCAAAAAAGGCTCAAACTAATCACTAATTAATCTTATTAACTATCTATTACTAGTAGTAATTAATTATCATTTCGAATTTTTATACAATATTTTTAATTTAACTATAGACTTTGGAAATTCTCGAACATTTTACATCGGTGGTCAGAATAAAAGGTCGCCGGCCGGTTGGAACCCGGACGGAACCAAACTTCTTTATTGCTTTCGATATTTGATTGGAAGCGCGCTAAACCTAGAGCCCATATCATACCTAGTAAAATTTCTATATACACATCAGTGGTGGAAAAGGATAAATTATGAACATAATAAATTTCCGAGCAGTATTAATAGGTATTTAGAAACTGGTATACTAAACAGTTCTTTAGGCCAATGTTTTTATTGAAAGAAAAACAGGATCCAAAATATTGCAGAAATGTTCTTTATTGTTGGTTTAGAGGTAAACAAAAGCGCAGTAATAACTACTCCTGAAAATTTCTTTTTGCACAGAGCGTATACAAATTGTACTTTGTGCATACTTAAATTTAAGAAGAAGGCGATCACATAACATAATTTGTATACAAAATTACTTCGTTGAATTCAGGGGAGTTTCAAAAAAAGCTGTGATCCAAGCATATGTATTTTTAAATGAAACAACCTTAGTATTTGTGTTATTACTTTTGTAGCAATAAGCCAATGAAAATCGTTCTTTTGGCGAATTGAAGACAGGAAAAAATTAGCTGATGTTTCCTATCGTAGGTGAAACCAACACCACGAGACAAACCATTTGACAGTTTTAAAACTTTAAGAAATAATGCACTACATTAAGTTACCAACCTCAGCCGTTTTCTCATTGCACCGTTGTTCATAGCAATTAAAGGTTTACCTTAAGATTTGAGATAGGTATGTAAAGCCGCGTACACACTTAACGTATGCTTAAAGTGTAAAGACCATGCTTTTGCTTGCGGACAAGTTCAATAATTTGTCAGTACTTCAGTTGTTAGTTTGGCCCCCCACGTACAACTTTTCACAGTCCTGGCTATTGGAATGCTGTATTTGTGCCTTTTGCATATGGTAAGACTACTTGTTGTTTTCCGGGTTCATAATTGTTTATGTAAGTTGTTCGGGAAACCTGTATGCTAGTATTTTTCTCTATGGTGCGATTTGTGTAGCCATTTCGCATGGATCTAGATAGTATAATGTTGGTCACAATTTGAATTTGCTCAGACTGTATTAGAAACAAAGATACAACCTCGGCACTATTCCAACATCTTCAGGAAACGATCCACAAAATATTAATTAAAAATATGTATAACATGAGACGGCGAGTTACTGTTGTTAACAGTTTTAGATTTTTGAACACAAAGCGGGTTAGAAAGGGGAGGCAACAAACGACAATGATATACCATACAGAGTAACATGCTACTGCAATGGAAGAAGTTAAAGTTTTTCTTCAAATGCTTGTTTCAACATTTTTTTAATGAAATTGTGAGAAAGGAAACCAATGTCTCGGCATCATTCAAAATAGTGTATTAAAAATGTGTATGAGATTTCAAAGGTTATAAAAGAACTAAGCAGGAAAAAAATGCAGGTCCAGATGACATCCCCTGTAATATAATTAAGGATGTTGCGGCACAAATCGAGCAGACACTAGTCCACACTATAAATCTTTCTTTCGGGCTGAAATATATCCTTCGATATTAAAACAAGCTTGATGTATACCACTACACAAGAAGCGAGGTCATTCCGATATTTCCAATTATAGAATTATCTCTAATTTGTCCGTTTTTGCTAAGATTATAGACAGGCATATGAAAGATCGTTTGGAGGCTTATTTTTTAAAATACAGTTTGTTTTCGAGAACTCACCATGATTCCTGTAAGGGCAGGGACATACATCAGTTCTTTTTGAAGCCATAAACAACATTACAGAATCAGTTGACAAAAAACTCTGCATTGGTGGGCTATACTTTGATCTGTCCAAGGCTTTTGATGTCATAAATCATGATCTTCTTGTGAATAAATTAGAATTTTATGGGATTACAGGAGTGTCTCTAGAGTGGTTTAGCAGTTATCAATCCAACAGAAAACAATATGTTGAATTACAGGGAGTGAATGAAAAGGAATTAAGGCAGAAATTCAGTTAAAAAAATAATGCTGTCACATATGGCGTCCCTCAAGGAAGCGTTTTATCTCCTCTTCTATATTTATTCTTTAGCAATGATTTTGCGAATTTTTGTAGTCAAAATGGTGGATGTCATGGAAGTGTGATTCAATATGCGGATGATACGTTCATGTTGATTCGGTCTTTGAGTGAAAGTAACTTTGTTCGATTCTGCAATCATGCTGCTGAGTTGATGAATCTGTGGTGTTCTAAAAATGGACTAGTCCTAAACGCGGGTAAATCACTTATGATGGATTATGGGACTACTCATAAAAAACCAATTGAAATGTGATATCCGTTGGCAAAATTTTAAAATAAATTACTTCTAGTCACTAACAAAACCAAGTTTCTAGACTTAAATATAGATAATCACCTAACTGGGGAATTTCATATTAAGGATCTGGCTGGCAAACTAAAGAGTTCCCATTATCCATTACATAATCTAAGATATACTGTTAGTCAAAAATTCTATGTTTTGCATGTTTTATAATGCGTATGTCAAAAGTAGATTGGGAACTTTTTCCCACAAATGAGGCTTACAATAATAGAATACAGACGAGATATAGGAGGGAACCTTAAATACTATTTTTTTTAAAGTCCGTGGTACATATGCTTCAAGATATTTAAGCATCTACCTCAAAGAATTAAAAATATTCAGAATGAAAAAATTTTCATGAAAGAAACACAAACATTTTTCAGCGAAAATTTCTTTTACTCGCTTGATGAGTATTTTCAGTCAATATCTGAGTAAAACTTACTTTGTTTTATTTTTTCCCCTATTGAGTTTTAATGTGTCTGGAATCCTTATAGCCACATAACTTTGTGCATGTATTATTTTTTGTTATTATTATTATTTTCTTTCTTTTTTCTAGCTCCAATTTTGTCCCCTTTATTTGTTGTGTCTCAATTTTTTTTGTTAGTTTTAGCACGTTGTTTGTATTTTTTATGTGTTCTACCACTTTTGTTTTGACAAATACTATAACTGTTAGTTGTTCTTTTAATATTGTTTGAATGTATATTTTTTTCTATATTTCTTGTACATATTTTCTGCTGTATTTATATAAACTATTTATTGACGACCCTATATTACATAATGTAATCGTTGGTAATATATCATTTGAATTTGAATTTTAATTTGAAAAAGAAAAAAAAGTAATGATTACAGTTGTTCTGCCAAACATCTACATAATTAGACGAACTCTTGTCTGTCTCTCAGAGATAATATAGCCGACTTGCTTTAAATAGAGAAGAGGTTGAATCTAATAGATGAAGCTATCAGAAAGCCAAAGAGTTTTTAAAAACAGATTCGCTGAACTCATTCTCTTCTCACGTTAAAATTATGCATTGCACATAACTGAAGTTTAGGTACGGTAAAGGTGTTACATTCTTCGGGATTCTGATTACTACCTCATAGGTTCAAAAAGAATTTGACATCAAAATATCAGAGCGCCTGAACTCACTGTACTATGTTTAATTACTTACCCGATATTGCATTTAGATTGCGAAATTAAAATTAAATTTAGAGGCTGTAGGTTTGGATCTCCAGTCCTGTACGTACTTACTTAAATTACAAAAATACATTGATAGGTGAAAAAATACTAATTTTTTATTACATATAAGATAAACGCTCTAGTATTATAAACTACTTATGTGTCATCTTGTGGAAAAATTTTACTAGTAGGTATGCCGCAAGCTTTGTCATTTGTTTGGAGAATTTTCAGTCCTTCAAGCTGTGTTAAATCACAGTTCCGGTTACAAATAATAGATTTTTGGACGATCTTGGTTACTGAAGCCACCTTGCTGAGGTAACTTGGATTTTTATCATCACTTTCGTAGTAAGTAGTTTAATCCCACAATTTTTAAAACGCAGTGTGTAACATTTTACTAGCCTAGCATTATACTACTAGTTTGGTCTGTTACAGAAAGACAAAATTGAGAGCTGGTCTTTTAAAACGTTTAAGATGTGGATACTAAGACGGCTGCTCAAAATACCTTGAACCGACAGAGTAAGAATTGAAGACATTATTCAGAGAACTGTTGCAGATCATGGACTATTTGCCAACATCAAATAGAGAAAAACTTGCGACCTTGAACTTCGTGGTGAAAGGCACATTATCCAACGTCTTATTCTGAAAGAAAAAAATCTAGGGAAGAGGGGGCATTTGACGAAAGAAGTTGCCGGGTTACGAGCCATCCGACAATGAACAGCACTACATGATTGGCAAGCAGATGATATAAACCGATAATCCGCACTGCTTGCGGCATTGCAAGAAGATAACAGTTCAAGCTAGTAACACACACATATATATATATATATATATATATATATATATATATATATATATATATATATATATATATATATATATATATATATATATATATATATATATATATATATATATATATATATATATATATATATATATATATATATATATATATATATATATATATATATATATATATATATATATATATATATATATATATATATATATATATATATATATATATATATATATATATATATATATATATATATATATATATATATATATATATATATATATATATATATATATATATATATATATATATATATATATATATATATATATATATATATATATATATATATATATATATATATATATATATATATATATATATATATATATATATATATATATATATATATATATATATATATATATATATATATATATATATATATATATATATATATATATATATATATATATATATATATATATATATATATATATATATATATATATATATATATATATATATATATATATATATATATATATATATATATATATATATATATATATATATATATATATATATATATATATATATATATATATATATATATATATATATATATATATATATATATATATATATATATATATATATATATATATATATATATATATATATATATATATATATATATATATATATATATATATATATATATATATATATATATATATATATATATATATATAAATATATAGTGTGTATGTGATGATTTTCACTTTTCAGATTAGTTTAAAATTTTGGTTCTATGTATGGTTTTTTTTGGTTGTTTTGACACACTCTAAATTGTTAGCGCTCATTGGCGTGTGTGGTGGTGGGTGAGAAAAAAGAGGTCGATTGTTTGAAAAAAATATAAGTGATTTTTTTATGGAAATGTTGATCTTAGATTCTTATTCAGGATTATCAAGAATCTCTCTATACAAAATTTCAACAAAATATTTCGTTGGATTTCGGGGATACGATCTCTCAAAAAATTTATGTTTTTGCATTTCAAAGGCAAAATACTCGTAATCCATTGCCTTTATCAAAAGGCACTTTGAATATTAAAAAAATGCATTTTTGAAATAAAAATTAAACTTTGAGGAAGTATGGTTGGATGCCCAGTCCTGTACATATTTACTTAAATCACAAAAAAAAATTTAAAAAAAATAAAATTTTTTTTAAATTTACTTTTTACTTTGTGTCATCTTGTGGCAAAATTTTACTAGTAAGTAGTCCGCAAGGTATGTCATTTGTCATTGGAGAGTTTTCAGTCCTTCAAATTCACTTAGTCTACCATACAAGAACCAATTACAGTTAACACACACATCTCTATTCCAAGATACACAAAGCCAAACAAGGGTCGCTTCATTAGCGGTTTCGCAAAATGCAAACTTTAGCTCTATTAACAGTGGCATATAGTGGTCATTTGCCTATACTATTTAGAACTTAATTAAGATAACTGATTACATCTGAAAATTTCACTTTCAGATTCAAAAGATAAACATCAATTTTGTCGGAATTATATTCAGATATATTTGAACGGTGTCATTCATGAATGGATTTAATAAAACTGAAAAAAAATTGATTGTGGGTGAAAATATTTTTATAATAAAGTAGGTACTCGCTGGGAATAATATATGCTTTAGAGCACGTGTCCTCTAAAATGTCGGTAAATTGTATTTATCTGAACTTCCCACGCAATTTTTTAAAAACAATAAAACGCTTAACGCGCTAAATTTTAAAAACAATAAAACGCTAAGTATTAAACGAAATATATTTACTTAAATAAAAATGTAAAATATTGAGGATAAATTAATAATCTTACATTTATTTAATTTCATTCATACTGTATTCTAAAAAAGGGAAAATATCTTAATTTTAGATAATTATGTTTGAAAGCCAATGTAAAAGAAAATTTTCAATTTCTCCCCTTTTAATCCTTTAAGGGTGGAATTTTAAAAAGTCTATAAAATTATTTTCAACCTTTTTATCTTCCTAGGTGGTGGGTTTGAAAAAATATTTTTTTATCGAGCACCTACCTCGCAAAAAATGTCCATGCCAAATTTAAATATTGTATCTTTATTGGTACACGTTTCACCCTTTTGCCTTCCTTTAAGGGTGGAATATGAATATAGAAAAACTCAGATATCGATTTATAAAAAAATATTTGAGAAAATGATTAAGAAATGGATAGTCTTAAAATCCCATTTAACTGAAGACATATTGTAAAAACCTAAAATACATTTTTACCTTTTTCAAATTCTTAGGCGTGAGTTTAAAAAACATTCTTCTCTCTTGCGCGTCACAAAATGACATACCAAATTTTCGTTTTATCTTTGGCACTCTCACAGATATAGTGGTCGATGAATATATTTTATATGTATATATTTGATTAAAATTGGTTTATGTGTTCTCCAAAAATTAGTTTTTTGTATGTATTTAAAAGCAGTTTTTAAATGGATAGCAAATACCATTTAATAAGATACAATACATATATACATTGACCCTGCTCCTCGTTTTATGAGAGATCTAAACCAGAAAATGCAACTAATTGTTATTAAATTTTACCTGTGTATTTTTTATTTAGTTTTCTACATTATTCCTTATACTTTTATGTATTTGTGATGCAAGAGATTTTTCGTTTTGTGTGAATAAATATTTGTTTTAGGTATTATAAGTATGAAAACGTGTGCATAGGCTTTTCTAAATAAGATGATCTTTTTTTTTTCTTAAAAGCATTGTTATAAAACCTGTATGACATGAAGTTAGGAATATGCTTTAATATTTGAAGCAAAATAACATTTAAGCTGGGCTTAGAAAATAACATTTTAAGCTGGCATCTGTTTCACTTCAATGTTAAATAGGTCTCTCTTCTAAACGGCTCTTTGTAACTTTCTTAGCAGATTTTACAAATGCTGGAAGCCAACTTTAGTGGTTAAAAGTTACTTGAAGCAGTTCGAAATAGAGAAAAAATCTGGAATAAACTCTAAATAAAAATATAAGTGCATTAACCTTAAATTAAGCTGTACTCACTCTTTATATATTTAGCTTTAGGTGAAATTTCTTAGGGTCTAGTATATAAAAATATATTCAAAAACAAACTCGAATTAGTTGTTTGTACCTATCAGCGTAAAGTAGTCACTTCAGGTAGATACTATTTTTATGTCCTTAGCTGCAAGTGTTTCAAAAAAACTTCCAGCGTGCCCTATTGCAGTAGCAGTTCGAATCCTCGATAAGTTTGTAAAACGCTACGAACTTTTTGTTGGAAATTATTATAACTATTAATAAAATTATGAGTAGTATTAAATTGTAATAAAAAAACTATTTATATTTGTTGGTCTATGTCTTACAAGCTGTCATACCAAAAAATGGGTCGTCATTCGAGTAAACGCGGAAATTATTATTTATCATACGTGATACTACCATTATATTTTTCGTAAACATTTAATTCATGGAGTTGTTTGTCTTATTTGCCAAAGAAATAAATAAATAAGCTACTACAAAAACTACCAATATAAGGACAAAAAAAACTATGCCGGCCACAGTGGTTTGTTACACATAGGTTTGGCAACTCAGTACACACTAAACAATATAATATTGAAGAAACAGCATCAATTTAAATATTTTACAATATGAAGAAAAATGTATGAATTTTCAGGATATTTGCTGCTTCGAAATTGAAAAGAAATCAAAGGTGTGTATCACTTTTAGATTTAAAGGTGTTCAGACCTATAAACCTTATGGATATAAATGGATCTAAGTTCTGAGATTTAAACTTGGTTCTGAAATAAAAGTAGCCGTTTTTCATTATCGATGTTGTTTTATTAAATAATTCAGAACTGCTTCTATTTCTGTAGCAATGGGTCGATACTTAGCGATTTGCCACACAAATTGTAGTACCTATCATTATATAATAAGACATATACAACCTTAGTATGGCTAATTACGTTAATGTAAAAAAAATTGAATACAAAATGGGTTTGTTTTAAATTCAAATACTATCAAAAGAAATGTTAATTTTTATTCGATTGCCAGATGGATCATACACCTGGCCATTACACTGTAGAATGAGTTTTCAAGAATAATTAGTCAGTCTTCTTTGCATTTGTGCCTTAACTTACAAAAGACATATTCAGAAATTTATGTATGGCAGAATATTTGCTCAGTTTCAGAGTTCTGAAACTGAAATTGAATTTACTTATTTTTATGTCTAAACTTATGAAAACAGGAACATGCGGGCAGTGATTTTTTTGTAGAAAAATTTATGACTGCATTCCTATGCAAAATATAAAAGAGAAATCCACGAATTGACTGCTCACTATATTTCTTGAAAAAGACCCTTTAAATACTTCAAAAAAGCAGTGGACGGTAAAAATATTGGCGCAAGTACTCCCTAGTAAGCGGTCTGATTTATTTAATATTTCGAGATTTACGTAGAAATATAAAACGATAATAAATTAGCTTAACTTACCTCATCTGGAAAGGAATTCGAGAAAAAAGAGATAAATCAGTATTAGCTCGAACAGCAGAACGTTAACGTGTTGGCGAACCAACATCTAGTGATACCCCTTCCCTCTTTTCTACTCTTCATACCGTCCTATTGTTCATGTTATGCACCAACACATGTCGTGTTATACTCGATATGCAGGATAAAGATATGTAAATGGTATATGGATCAGAGGAACAATGATAAGGGAAAAGGAGAGATTAATTGAACAGTACAGGTATGACATAGTTGTTTTAGACGAGGTACTTTTAAATGCACACCACGCAATAATTAATATTAAATATTAATAATTAAAAAAACGGTAAATTTCGTTTACTCGGAACATCTTTTGCTATGAATATTTTTTTATTAGGAATAGTTAAATGTGACTCAATTTAGTTCGGTAAATAGTGATTCAGGAACACACATAAATATCTTGTCTTTTCAAATATTTTTATCGGGCGTCATTTTGTTCCATCATATT
Organism: Kuschelorhynchus macadamiae; assembly: GCA_030620095.1. NCBI lineage: Eukaryota > Metazoa > Arthropoda > Insecta > Coleoptera > Curculionidae > Kuschelorhynchus > Kuschelorhynchus macadamiae. The sequence continues at coordinate 303,123 of JAUTXW010003469.1, forward strand.
GGATTTCTACCAATATTTTATAAGTTTCTACCTATGCTATACTTGATTTTTGTGCATAATTTAAGATAAATTTAATGAGTAGTTTTTACACTGACACAAACCGCTACTTTGTTATATCATGTTGAATTCAAAACAGGTTATCGCTATATAACATTTAATTTACTCATAAATTGGTATGTCATTTGATATACGTTCTAGATGTAGAATTTTTCGTACAATTCAAAAATGGGGTCATAAACCGAATGTGTCAATAAAGTTTTCATCATACAGATTTGGCTTCTAACCCAACAATGTATCGCCCCATAATTTTATATTGATAGATTAACCTTTAACGAAGAAACAGCATGGCTAATCATCTACATGAAATCCGCAGACATTGGTTCAATATATATACAGAACAATCTGCAACTCCCTGATTTATAACTTTTTCTATGAAAGTTATGGTGCAAAAAAAAGTAATTCTGAAATACACTGTTCCGAAAGTTACCGAAAGAAGCCTTTTTTTGCACACTTCATTATTACATTTATTTTAGGTATTAGATTTTGTTATGTACATATTATTTATTACTACACTTCCACATGACTTTTTTCTGAAACCCCTCAGTTTGAGAAGCGTTTCAAGTTGAACCTATTTTTCTTGGCTGGCCTACAATAACAAACTATGTATTATTTCTAAGAACCTAGTATTTAGAAAAATGATGCACTCCTATCGGAATAAGATCAAGCAGTTCACAAAGTACGAATACCAAAGAACTGTAAATTACATAACATAATAAATAATAAAAATAGTTACTATAGAGATTCTTTGAAAAAAATCCAAAGCCATTATTAAAGGAAAAAAGGCGAATCTCGCATACCACAATCAATGTTTAAGTCGGGTATATTAAATACCCATTGTAATGACTTGCAGAAGGCGAGCTCTTGTTTCTTTGCAGAAAGAAAGTCGATGATACTCTAAATCAAGTATCTTCCGCAATAAAATAACTATTATGATAGAAGTGGTTCTAATGTGATGATTCATACAAAAAGATTGTGGTCGGTATCTTGTTCTTGACAATTTATAGATTATGGTAAACTCACTTTTTATTTCTTGTAATAAATTAAACTAAAATTTCTTATTAAAATTATACAGAGTGATCTAGAATTTGAAAAATTCCAAGCGAAAGTAATGACAGTTTCCCATATCAAAAATCTCCCAAACTGCTCCTTAAATATATTTCTGGTGTTATTGACGCAACCTAACTATATATGTGTTATCAAGGAACCAATGTTACGAAAGAAATATCGAACGAGTACCGAAAAAGGAAAAAATGCAATCACACTGCTGGAACTTCGAAGTGCACCAAGAAAATTTTACTGCAAATTCAAAATGAAATATTTTCAATATGGATGACGGTTTTGAGTTATGGTTTTCGGCCTTTGTTTGATAAATTCCCAGAGAATGCAGCCTGAGAAGGACAGCCTCAGGACTCCATCGCTACCGTCTTATACAGGGTGTTATATAAGACCTTGTCATTTTTGAAAAGTTTATTCGATCAGAACTCTTACTGTGGAACATTTCTTTTTCTCTTTGTGGAGCCAAAATAGTCCAGATATAGGTACAAAAAACAATTTCCAGCGGCCTTGATTTTTTTTCTTTTCCAACATATAGGGTCTTTTAGAAAAATTGATTTTTTCAAAATTGTCTGCTGAACAAAACCCACTTATGGCAATCAGATACAGTATGGTCTATCAGATTATGAACAGGGTTGGCAGTTTTAAGTATTCCACCATGAATATTGCGTACAGGTTACACCAAAAATTCTACCGATTTTAAATTTCACCAATGTTGAATTTCTGCTCCGCAAGGTAGATGTTATTCCGCATCTTTGTTACCCACTATATTATTGGGACATGTTCTCAGTTAATTTAAAATGATGGGTAAATAGTTTAAGTAAGTCTGTATTAACAAAAATAACATGTGAAACTGTATTTTATTAGGCAACAGAGAATTATATCAATGATAAAAAACGATTTTTCATTTTTTATTAAAAAAATCTGTTTTAAACTAAAAGCAATCTCTGAAAAAACGAGCAAATTTCAAATGCAAAAAACTGCTTGATCATAATCTGACAGATAAACCTTTGATTACCACAAGTGGGTTTTGTGGTTTAAAAAATCAAAAAAAAACCCTATCTCGAAAGAGAAAAATTCAAAATCGCTAGAAACTGTTTTTTCGTACCGAGCTCTAGATTGTTTTGGTTGCATAAAGAGAAAAAGAAATCTTCTATAGTAAGAATTCTTTTAAAAAAAATACAGGGTCTTATATAACCCCCTATATAAGACGCTTACTAGGATGTCATGAGGCTGCCCTTATCGCGCTGCACACTATGGATATTGATCCAACCAAAGCCGAAAATATTTCATTTTGAATTTCTAGTAAAAATTTCCTTGGCGCACTTCGAAGTTCCAGCAGTAGTTTACGTGTTATTATTGATCGGCCGAGAAAATTTTCGAAGAGGCATAATAGAATTACCCAAGAAGAGGAAGTCGGGGAACGCAATTGTACTACACATACGTGACATCCACTGAACTATGGTTAGGGGCCAGGGCTTGTATGTCATTGTATCGCGCTGAAACTGTAGAGTTCATGGATTTTGTCATAGTTAATCGACGGCAGAAGCCGTCTGTCACCATATTTTTATAACCAGCATAAAAAAATGAGGTTCTTTTGTTGCCACTTCCCATATCAATAAGTAAATTATATAACAAAGATAGGGGGAAGAAGAAGGCAGGGAATCATCTGAAAAGATTAGGTTTCTTAAGATTTTTAAGGTTTCTAGGGCCAAAAAGCTTAATTTAACTAATCTTTTTATATTTTGACAATTTATATTATTGATTAAGACTGGACCAATTTGGATGAATTTAAATAAAAATATAAAAGTGTACGTCTAACAAAAAGACGGTTAACAACTTTAGTCAAATCTGATTAGTTACTGGAAATGCAGAAGCGGTAATGCGTACAACTTTTTATGCAATATTAATAACAAAAGTCTTTCATATATGTAGAGAACATTATATATAATAGAAAAAGTCTTTAATGTGACCTAAAAGTAAGTCTATTAGCGTATTTTCGGTACTTTTAGAAAACAGGATTAAGTTCCCACATAAATAATAAACTTATGAATCAATACTATAATATTAGGCAAATTTATTTTCGAGGTCAAGAAGATAAACATGGCTTTAACTATATTTTGCAGTAACAAAAAAAATGTAATTTGACTATTTTGTGAAAATGAGGTTATTGTGCTGCAACTAACTTCATCAAACATGTTTCCCGAAAGCTAAGACATCCCCGTAGAAAAGACAAGCTTTCAATCCCCATTCATTTAAATTCACCCAACGGCAGATGCTGTTCGCTATAAAAATATTGACTCGAAACTTATCTTTTTACCGTTCGTGTATGACTTCCGTGCACTTGTTCGTTTCTGATATTTATTTTGCGAGGGCAGAGACAAAAGGGTAAAAAGAGAAGCACGCAGGGCGTCTGCTAGTAATGTTTAATGGCCATGGGGGAATGCAAAAGGTCGATATCCAGGAAAAGTTCCAGAGATTGGTGTAGGTTAAGTGCACCGGTTGGAAAATCTTACCGTAAGATTAAAATGATTTATATTTATGGCATATACTGAACCTCTTTTAAAAGAATATGGATTTATTAGATTATTGGATTTTCGGTTATATAACGCTCAAATAAGCAAAAAGGTTTCACAAGATTTAAATTTCATGTCGTTCGGACCAGATGAATAACATTTACAGATGCTTTATATTTTTCTATTTTTGTTAGAGACTGTACATGAATTCAGGTCTTCATGAGGATATATTAATAATCCACCAAGTTTTGTTACATTAATTTTAAATGTGGATTTCGCGTTTCCTGCTATTTAAATTTGACTTTATTGATAAACAATTCATAATAAAGAAATTAATATTGGCAGATATTTAATTCTGAGACAACCTGTATAAATAATTTTATAAACTAAATAAAATGTTCATGTAAATTAGGTGTAGCGGCACTTCTGATTAAGGTTATCTATCTATCCAATGTATTCTGGTTTCCAAATATAACAAAATGACAACTTAATTTTTAAATTAATTCAGAATCTGACTTTATCGGTAACGACGAATTTCCTCTATTAAGCAATAATAAGCACAGCGTGTGTATAATTTAAGAAAACTGAAATTATTAAACAAAATAATAATAAAAACAAAGGAGCCTTAAATTATGATTATTAAAATAATAAATCAAAAAAAACGGTAACGTAGATACAAGGTTATTAAACATCGAAAAAGGGAGAAAGATTAAAATGAATTGAAAAAAATAAGTTGGTAAAGTAGCTTAACCCAGATTGTCACTTCTTTCTTTAATATCAAGAAAAGTGGCACCTGACACAGTTTAGATTCGCACATATTTAATAGGTAATATGTATATTATACAAATTTTACCAGAAAGTATAAATTATGAGGTAACATGCAGGTAATTAGGTAAAAACGATATGTGTTATAGAACTTTAATGAGTATTTTTCACGGAATAAATCAGTGCAGGTTTGTTAATAAAGCTACAGTGGTGCAGCATTAATCATAAATTTCAAAAAATAATAATTTTAAGCCAACTTTAACTCTTATTTGCATAGTTTTGTTCATTCCGGCAACGTGCATTAGGGGACACTGCATAATATATTATCCGCTTTTCCTCGTATATGCGTCTTTCGACGTCATGCATTGTTTGTAGCACTGCGAAGTGACGTTCTCGTCGCGGCCCATCCAATAACAGCTCACAGAAAACACATGTCATATGCGTTGCGAGCTTGAAGCGACCAGTAAACGACAAGCTTTATATCAAATCTGGGGCTGCAAAATAATTTACCTGCAGCGTTTCGTGTTCGCCGTGTCATCGGGGCTTAAAATGATTGACATTTTGTCGAAATATAAAGAATTAGTATTGATGAAAAACACCTGTGTTATAATCTTCGAAAATTCGGGGGGTAAAACTTATATGTACACAGTTAATGTAAGCATTTGTTCAAAATACCATTGGGTTTTGTGGCTGTGACATAAGAAATTGCTTGTTTTGTTTTCCTGGCCTGCGTTGTTAGCATGTATTGCATTTAAGTTAAAAAGCCAAGCCTAATGAAAATATGAAGTAGCATTTAAGAAACCAAACGAAATTTACTTTATTGGGAAAAACTAATATCCAGTAACAACTGGACAGTGCATATTGGTAGAACACCGCAACGAGAAAATGACTAAAAACAGGATCATGTCGTGAATTATAGACATTATAATATTTTATTGAACCTTTGAGTTGCACTTAGATGACACGATGAGACAGAAGACTCTGCAAAATTTTAGAGTATTTCAGGGCCTATTTAATGATACTGCTGAACGTGCCAGAGATTTTTTAAATTTTATGTTGACTTTGTTTGAATATTGCGAGGCATATTGCATATTGAACGATCATTAATAACGCCGACAAGTTATTTATATTAGTTAAATTACATAATATATTTTCGACATACTGCAATTTGCAGCACTGTCACTGCCTAATGTCACATGTCACATGTCAAGCCGCCACTGTAAGAAACCTTTTTTTAGAAAGGATTTATGTCACTAATTCCCGTCAGTATAATGTCGGTAACTTTAAATTATTTGTAGAACTTATTTGTTTCTTTATTTTTAATTAAACCATTTTTAAAAACCATTAACCGTCTAGTTTAATATTTTTATTGCAAGTAACGTCATATATACCTGATAATGATTAACCTCTATTCTATAGAGAAAGAGGAAGAAAGAAAGAAAGAATGAACGAGAGAGAGAGAGAGAGAGAGAGAGTAGGTCCTCTTTATATGTTAAAGTCAATAGAAATAAATTGCCTCTTCTTGCAGCATCCTCCATTATTTTTAAAGATAAAGATTTTAAGCTCGATATAATTAAAATTATATCGATATAATTAAAATTATATGAATATTAACAATGCATATGTCACAGTTTATTAATAAGTTATAATCTATAACTTATTAATAAACTGTGACATATGCATTGTTAATATTCTCGCGGAATAGTAATCTGTTTTTGTTTTGTTCCGGTCTCAATTAAAGGCAGTTTAAGTTACCAAAGCATGAATTAACGCAAGTTTATATTTTGACATATGTTATACACGCATATCAATCGAGTGTGCGATCTATATCCCGACAAATAAAAAATTTTGATTAACCCTCTAGTTGCATAATAGTTTGTACCTCAAACTTGACTAGACTGTATCGGAAAATTGGGTCAATTTGTCTCTATTAACTGACGGTTGATTATCGCTTCATTTATAACACAATATGACTCTAGGTGTAATAGATAATGGATCTGTAATTTGCCATTAAACTTAACAAAACATATACTGCAGTAGTAGGTATTGCTACTGACGATATCGACATGATCACGATTAGTTACTTTCTGTTGAAGTCGTTGCAACGTATGAAACTGGAATATGAATAGTACATGTTATTTTTTTGTGTTTGTTAACAAAACCATGCTCTATTTCACGATTAATAAAAATTGCACTAAAACTAAAGGACGGCGGAAATGTGTCCAAAATATTTGCCAAGTCTGTGTAGCTGACAGCTTTATATATAGTTTTGTGGAGAATAAAGTGATATCTGAGAATCAATAATAATTGAGGAAATAACTAAACAGCATGGGACACCAGTGAGACCCCTAAGGAATCCGAGATTTAATTCTTTTTATTAATTTATTTCTCAGGACTCAAAATTATTGTTTACCTTAGCAATTTGGCATATTTCTGACAAATAAGTACTTATGTAGTTTAAAAATGGGCCGCAGAGTAAAGAGCTCTCGAGCTTACTTAGCAGAGCCAAATATTTGACTCGACCAAACGCATTCAAAAAGTTGGTGTAAATAGAATGAATTTTCCCCCCTTTATTAAAACCGAATTGCTCTTTAATAATCCTAAGGCCTAATCGGATGTTCAATACGTAGTTAGAAGATGCTCGAAAATCTTTAAGATTGTGAAAAGGTTGCATAAGGGTTGGTAATTACCAGCAGCTCTATTGCCTGATTTGTGAAAAGAGGCTAAATAGCTAATATTACAGAAATAAAAAAAAACATATATATCAAATTAATAAATGTAAATGTGGACGAGATAAGACAAATATAACAACTAATATATTAATAGTGCAGATGGGGGATACAATCTGGATTTGGTGCGTTGAGAGTAACTAGATTTCCTCATAAATAATTGACATAAAAGTCAGAAATAGTGATAGTACGATATACTAGATTCATATTTATTGGACAAACTTTTTACTTCCCTCATGAAATGGAAGTATTGTGATCATGAAAAAATCACCCTCCGAGATTTTTTCAGATCTTTACGTTTCAGGGTCCGATTGATGACGAAAAACTTGTTTTCTCGATTCCGTCGATCTGTGTGTCTGTCTTTTCGCGGCATAGCTAAAAAACTACTTTCCCGATTGACTTCAAATTTGGTCAAAAATTAAGGGTCATATGGGGATGACCTAGGAACATTTTGGTAAAAATCCAATATGAAGAAGAAAGTCCTTATCCAAATTATCTCAAATTTTGCACAAAAATTAAGTATTATGTAGGAATCAACTAGTAAAATTTTGGTACGAATTCAAGATGGCGGAACAAAATGGCGACTTAATAAAATATTTAAAAATCCAGCCTAAAAAACTGCTTAATGAACTGATTTCAAATTGTGTTCTATAACTATCAAAATCACCTTCTCAGGTTTTACATATCTTCGCGTTTTGGCGTCACTAGATGCCAAAAATATATTTTTTCAAGTCCGTCGGTCCGTCTGTCGATTTATCTGTCTGTATGTCAGTTTGCGGCATAGTTTAAAAACTACTCATCAGATTGACTTCAAATTTTAGTCAAAAATTAAGGCTCATATAGGCTGAATGAGTATTATGTAAGAATCAACTGGTAAAATTTTGATATGAATCCAAGATGGCGGAATAAAATGGCGGTTTTATAAAATATTTAGAAATTCAGCCTAAAAAAACTACTTAATAAACTGATTTTAAATTGTGTGCCATAACTAATTGTAGTAAAAAAAGGAACTAGTGAAACTGTGGCACTATTTCAAGATAACGGAACAAAATGGGGGTCGAGCATTTTAACATCCCGAAATCCCATAAATATATGTTTTATCAATTCCGTGGTTCCACCTGTCGGTTTGTCTGTCTGTCTGTCTGTCATTTCGCAGCATACCTTAAAAACCACTCATCAGACTGATTTCAAATTTTAACAAAAATTAAAGCTCATATGGGGATGACCTGGTAATACTTTGGTATGAATATAAGGTAGCGAAACAAAATGGCGGCCTAATAAAATATTTAAAAAATCAGTCTGAATAAACTACTTATTAGATTAATTTCCAATTTTGTACAAGCATTAAGTGTGATATAGTGATAAGCTAGTAAAGTTGTGTTACGAATTCAAGATAGCGGAACAAAATGTCAACCAATTAGCATGTTAAAAAAAATAAACGTAAAATAATCTCCTCATTCAATGGACTGTAAATTTTGGAGAAAAAAAAATTAAAAAAAAAAATATAAATATATATATATATATATATGTATATATATATATATATATATATATATATAGTATATAAAATATATACACTGTATATATATATATATATATATATATATATATATATATATATATGCCTAGTACATAAGAGTTAGAGCTCTTATATGCATTGTAATCGTAAGCTGAATTTTTGTGTGGTTGTGTAGTTATGTTTGGAGAGTCGGATAATATTTTTGCTATGTTGTCAAGTTTAAAATGTTAGAAATAATTGGCAATTATTTTTTTCAGCCATGCCAAGGGAATATAAAAGAAAACTTGGGTCTCGGCGATACATGGACTACAGCCCTGAAGATCTTGCTAGGGCCGTCCAGGCAGTCAAAAGGGTTGTTATGAATAGCACGGAAGCAGGTAATTTTTTTGGTATACCAAGACGAACCATAGTAAATAAAGTTCAGAAAAAACATATGAACAAATCGGGTGGTCAAACAAGTTTATATATAATGTATTAATTGCCGCAGCAGAATACGGCAGCCCGCTGACAATGTACGACTTGCGCATGGTTGTAAAATCCTATTTGGATATGGAAGGCATGTCTATAAGCAAATTTAAAAGTAATATTCCTGGTAAGGAATGCTTTCATTAAAAGGAACAAACAGCGGCTGACAAATAGGACGTGCCAGAATATTAAGAGAAATAGAGCCGAAAAAACAGAAGAAGAAATAAATAATTATTTTAAAAATTTACAACAACATATTATGGACATTCCACCTGACCAAATACTCAACTACGATGAGACAAATGTTACGGACGATCCGGGTGCGGTTAAATGTATTTTTCACAGAGGTACAAAATATCCAGAAAGGATCATGAACTCAACCAAAAGCTCTATATCAATCATGTTTGCTGCTACTGCCTCAGAGCCACCGTATGTTGTCTACAAGGCAGAAAGATTGTACGATCAATGGTGCATAGGCGGCCCACAAGGATGCAGGTTCAATCGCACAAAGTCGGGCTGGTTTGATCAATTTTGTTTTCAAGACTGGTTTGAGAAAATAGTAATTTCTTGGGCAAAAACCTATGAAGGTCCAAAGCTGGTTATTGGTGACAATTTGTCGTCTCATCTAAATGTAGCTGTTTTAAGGATCTGTCAACAATATAACTTACGATTTACTTTCCTTCCCCCAAACTCCACTCACCTGACACAACCACTTGATGTGATATTTTTTTTAAAGGCAACTTGGCGAAGTATATTAACAAATTATAAATTAAAAAATTATAATGCAAAAACACCTTTCCAAGCCTATGAAAAAACTTATGCATAAAATGGAGATTAATAATACGGAAATAATTAAAAATGCTTTTAGAGCCGCTGGAATTTACCCCTTGGATAAAAGTCAAGTCCTCAAAAGGATGCCGAAAAAACGTGTAGAGCAGAGAATAAGTGGATCAATAGATCAAGCGTTATTGCAGTACTTAGAGAAGAAGAAAAATCAGCCAAAAAGGAAGAAGATGATCAATATTGAGCCTGGTCGGTCGGTTTCTCTAGACGATATCGATAGAATGTCATTTCAAAAAATCGAAAGAAAACCACAATACTGACGAGCTAACAACTACAACTGTAGAAGAAAATGGCAAGGACACGCCAAGTATTAGCAGCGATGAAAACGAATATCCGAAGCCAATGGATGATGTTACACTTGAAAGTGATGAAAGCAACAACGAAAATGGGATAGATACAAAAATACACAACAATGATTTTCTGATCGTTAAATTTTCGACAAAAAAAACAACGAAATATTATATAGGAACTGTTTTGCAACAGAGTGAGAAGGCGAAGATTTCTTGACAGTTAAGTTTTTAAGAAAAAAAACTGATAACAAATTTGTTTTTCTACTGGTAGACGATATAAGTGATATTCATAGGAGTGAAGTTATGTTAGTATTACCAAAACCAACGTGCCCTTCCTCTTCAAGGAACATTTTCACATTTGATTCAAATATAATAAATGACTTTAATATAATGTAGAGGTAGATAAAGCACAATGTTTTCATTACTTAAAATAATAAAAATTAGTTTATTTTATTTTTTAAACACAATTTTTGAGTTTATTTTTGTTTAACTGTTGCCAAATTTGGTTCAAAATTTTGTTTTGTTATTGACAATCAATATTTTCTTGTAAAAAGAATCGTATTTAATGTCAAATAAAAATTTTCAAAAATTTTGTGTTTTTTATAATTTTAGGTACCTATATATATTTTTTTTTTCAAAAAATTGTGCTCCCCTATTTAAAAACATCTTTTAGATGGCAAACTGACCCATATCCAGTTGTTAGAATACCATACAATAGGTTTAAAAAGCATCGGCAAAGTCACCCCAAAATAAAGGTGAGATTGCCAAATTTTTAAAAATAAAAAAAAATTAATTGCAATTGGTTTATATTATTGTACTTTAGAATAGTTATTTCTTAAGTACCAAAATTTCACTTACTTCAGCGAGAAGGCATAACTAAATTTATGAAAACTTTTATGGTAAAAAAATATGAAATATTTGGAAAAGTCACCCCACTTTACGGTATATATATATATATATATATATATATATATATATATATATATATATATATATATATATATATATATATATATATATATATATATATATATATATATATATATATATACATATAGATAAGTACTTTTATATTTTTTGAACGTTTACTTTTTTTTGAAATTATTTGTTTCATCTTAGGTGCATACCTCCTTGGGAATTTTCTCTTTTTAGAGCTACATCATACAAATCATATATAAGAATTTTCCTCACAATGGGTCATAGTTAGCCACTAAACTACTAAATGTTTTAGAATGATGACAATTGAATACATAACCATCTATATTTTATCAAAGACAGATAATATTTTGAATAGACGATCCACTCGGTGTTAGATAAATGATTGTATTCCTATTGTATAGAGAGATTTCTGCGAAGCATACCGCTTGGTACCGCGACACGAAGGAGCCCAGGAGCTCAGTTTTTTTTTAGTGATCGGTTGTTTTCCGGCCTTGTTTTTGGGGTTGCATTTTTTATAAAAGGATTATTATTATGCAAAAACATTCATGCATATAGGGATTAGGCTTTTACTGGCACTACACTTTAAAAAATTGGGACATATTTACATAGTAATTTTAAACGAATATCGGCCCATTGAGGCACTTTCATAAAGCCGGACACATTTCTCACTTCTAAAGAGATCCGAGAAAAAGGGCCGAGAGAATCACCTTCAGAAAATTCTAAGAAGTTTGATATTCCCCTCTACCCTCATTTCACAAGGAACTTATGGTAGCCTAACGCCAAAAAATAAGTTATAATTACAGTGGTGTTTACTGCTGGCGCCCCTAGTAAAAGAGATTCAGAGGAGAACTAGACATTGTCAAAGCTGGTTACATGCTGAAAAATATGAGACCATAGTGAAAGAAGAGAAAAGCCAAATTCCAAATATAATTTGTAAAAAAAAACAACAAAATTCTTTTGCTTTAATTCAAAAAAGCTAAACATACTTCACAAAATGTAATACAATGAATTATGAATAAAACATTTGAGATATGTAAGATGCAATCTACATAAAAGTATTGATGTTTTAAAGGTTATATTTAATAGCAATTGTATAATGTCCAATTTCGTGTCAATTTACTAATGGGCTTAAAATAATGAAAAACCATCAGCAAAATGTCTGTTTAATATTCCATATAAAGAAAACATAGAGGAAAGCAGCTTTGATAAATGATAAACTAAGAGCTACGTAAGCTGAAACTGTCTAGTCCTTCAGATATTCTCAAAATGTTAAATTGATATTTGACAAGACAGAAAAGAGTAAATATGTTTATCATAATTCATGTGAGTAAAACGGACCCAACGAAGAAACCAGAAAAACATAATATAGCATTGTAAATAAAAAAAAATGTTATCTCATCAATAAAGTAGGTCAATATCTTATTAACTAAAACTGATTACATATTAAAAAAATGTCACCTTCAATAGTATCACCCTATTAAAATGAAGTGCATAATACGCGAATACAGAAGAATACAACTCGTAGAGTTATTCGACAGGATGGTGACGGTAACAGTCTGTGAAAATCAGTAACTATATAATTAGCTAAATTTTGTAATTACCTCAGTGTTAATATAAACTAAATAATTATACGTAAATTTGCAAATGTTGTACTATAAATAAAAATAAAGAGGCTAGTCGATCTTAAATAATGAGTATACACTTATTCAAGTTGATTAACTAATTATTTATTATAAAAAATAATTAAGTAGATTTTCTATTTTGTGATAAAAAATATGTTTATTTTCTAACAAAAACGTACGGTTCTGATTTAATTTTAAATTATTTTTATTTAACTTTTTTAGCATTCATAGTGGGCATTCTATATCGCTCATTTTCCAATCCTGTATATATAGGGGATCCTTGGTCGACACTCGACAAACTCACCCAAATTTGTATTTACGCCATTGTTTAGCGACTAAAATAAAAATCGTTGTTAACACAGTTCAGTCATAACTGGAGAGTCTAACCTCCTTATTATAGAGTTTAAAAAAATAATATATTTTATAAAATGCGTGTATTACATGTGTATATATATATTAACACCCAATAAAAGTATTAAGTAGAAACCTATATTTGGTCTTTATTTTTTGTGCTTTTTGCGATTTGGATAGATATATCCACGAAATTTACCTGAAAATGGTAAACAACAATCAATCTTATGGAAGCAGAAGCAAATTGTTCGAACATTCATCCAAAATCAACAAAATGATTTAGATTCATGGATGTGAAGAGGGCAAAATGCAATTCATTAATTGAACCGCGTTAGGCCGTCATTCCCCGATGAATCTGCATAAAAACTGGCTTTAGTGATAAAGGTTAGTTATGTTTTTCAGTCATCAATCGCCAGATTTGTCCATATTTTACGATTTCAGAAAATGTTCCCAAGTAATTTCAAATAAAAGCCAAAGATAATGGCATTAATTAAACCGTGTCAAAAATTATTTAACTGTTAATTATTAGAAATCTTGCATGAAATAAGTTGTTTAGTAATGCATTAGATTATGCCAAGGTTTGTTTAACTTCAAATTTATTTAATGCGAAAATAAAAAATCGGTAAATTTTCTTTACCCGGAATTTCCGGGTATAGGATTTTTTTTCTATTTGTTAGAAATAGTAAATTGTGATTGAATTTAGTTCAGTATATAGGTACAGAATATACGTGTTACATATACTGTCTTTTCAAACATTTTTATTAGCCGCCATTGTGTTCCATCATATTGGATCCATATCAACATTTTATCAGTTTCTTCCTACCTATGCCACACTTGACTTTTGGGCAAAATTTAAAATAAATTCAATAAGTGGTTTTTACGTTAACACATACCGCCATTTTGTTACATCATGTTGATTCTTACCAGTTTTTCCTATTTTTCACAGTTAAGTTTTCTGCAAAATATAAAGGCATTTGAACAAGCTTTTTAAGTTGATTTTTTAAAAAATTATTTGGCCGCCATTTTGTTTCGCCATCTTAAAGGCTTACCAATTTGTCTCTAAATCACTCTTAATTCTCGCACAAAAAATAATTTAATTAATTTATTTTAATAAATAAAGAATTTTTAGGCTGGTTTTTTAGATATTTTATTAGACCGCTATTTTGTTTTGCTATCTGGGACTCGTATGAAAATGTTACCAGTTAATTCCCACGTAACACTTGATTTTTGTGCAAAATTTGAGGTAAATTGATCAAATTGTTTTTTTAGTAACAATTCTAAAGGGTTTTTGTCAGCGATCCCCTTGTTGTTATGTTAGAGTTGTGTATTATTTAGGGTTGGGATCCGGTAAAAAACACGAAAGTATTTTTTTAAATTGTCGACGTTTCACTTTATTGTTGCATCCTCAGGACCCATATATAGGTTCTATATCCTGTATGAAACCCATATTATCAGTCTTTAACTACTCCATTGGTCCGGAAATATTTCCTAACCCCAAATAATACCACTTTAACACAACAAGAGGATCGTTAAGAAAACCACTTAGGAGTTTAAAATCTGGATAATATCTGCAGACCAACGGGGTAAGAAAAGACTGATAATATAGGTTTCATGCAAGATATAAAATCTATGTGTCCTGAAGATGCAACAATAAAGTTGCGAAACGTCGACTAAAAAGAAAGACATTTGTTTTTTTACTGGATCCTAACCCCAAATAATACACCACTCTAACATAACAAGAGGACAGTTAACGAAAACCGTTTAGGAATTTTAATAGCAAGGAAATATGGGCTGACCCATGGAGTATGTAAAGGCGGGTTTTATGCAAGATATAAATATAAATTTTTTTACGATTACAAACATTTTATTTTGTCGCCATTTTGTACCCTCATCTCGAACTAGTAACAAAGTTTTACTAGTCGATCCCTATACCACAATTAGTTATGACACACAATTTGAAATCAAACAATTAAATAGTCTTTTCAGACTGAATCTTTAAATATTTGATTAAGCCCATATTTTGACATAATACTTGATGTTTGTTCAAAATTTGAGATAAATTGGATAAGTAGTTTTTTAATAATAATTTTTTTAACATTTCACTAGGTTGCCGTTTTGTTTCGCCATGTTTTGGGCATAACTAGTTTTTTGATGTCGCGAACAGACAGAGAGACAGGCCGCCAGAATTGAGAAAACAGCATCTGAAAAAATCTAAAAAAAATCTCGGGGGGTGATTTTTTCACGATTTCACGAGGGAAGTAAAAATGAGTGGTATTTGAGATGTATATTTGCAGATCTGCTACTTTGCAACTTAAGAAGTAAAGACCAACTAGACTTTGAATATGGAAGTGAATGGTCCAAAATTTTCCTCATCTATAAAAAAAATCTTATTGGTGTTTTCAAAAACAGTTTTCTTTTAATTTGAGGGTAAATCCCAAAAAAAACGACTTTAAAAAAAAACCGGTTCAATTTGGACAAATATATACTATCAAGAGTAAATTAGCCTTGTTTTTCATTTTAAGGCAGGTTTAAAATACTGAAACAAGCTTTAAAAAAGCTGTGGGCCATAATATTTGATTTACTAGATACTAAAAAATGCATGTTTTTGATATCATTTACTCTTATTTAGAATTATTATTATTAAAAAAAAAATAAAACCGCTTAGTTCTTCAAGAAATATCGATTTTTGTACCGGATTTTAGACTGACGCGGATTTTATATGTCAAACTTTTAAGGTAATGTTAAATGCAATGTACAACTTTTCTTGGCTTATCTTTTCAACATTTTTATATTTTTATAATTTTTATTTTTAATTGTAAATTTAAAATTACTTTTATTTCAACTTTTTGTGTTCACTTTAATTTATTTTCATAACGAAACAGACACTAACGAGTTTTTGTATATTCTGTATTTATAAACTATATCAACGCAGCTCAAATATGTTAACATTTTATGATTTTTAATTGATTAGCTTTCTATTTAAATTTTAAAGGGACCGGTGCGAAAAGTCTCTTCAACTATATATGTCCTAATATGGGCTAATATCTCAAGTAATAGTAAAGATAAAAATATTATGGAATAAGCATATGTTCCACCATATTGGGGTTGCCGGGCATTGTGGTCTCGAAGTCAACGAGAATGCGGATAAGTTCGCCAAGAGCTGATCGACACTTCAATTTCGGACCTAGAATCCCGCCTGGATATAAGTAGGCAGTAATAATACTAATAATATACATTATTGCCAACAAGCTCGGGGAGATTCAGGCGGGCTTTTATACCAGATTTGTAGTCACCAGATCGTGACCCTGTTAAGATCCGTTTCCACGTGTGATGTAGACTCTCTATTGAAGTTTTTTGTATGTTTAAACATTTCAAATTTTCAAACAGGACAGAAGGAATATATAAAATTCCTTGCTCAATATCCACTAGACTTAAGGAGCATGAACAATATACTAAAAAGGAACAAATTGTTCAATCTGCTGTTGCTGAACTTCAGCATACCAAATGTCAAAGAAACCAAGGTTCTAGTATGGGTTCCAGGATTTTAGAAACAAAAAATTAGAGAATCTATTGAAATCTTCAAACGTACAAAAACTTGAATAGATATACGGGTTATGGTCTACTTTACCCATGGAAACCGATCTTAAAACTGGGTCGCGGTTTGGCTAGCACAAGTCGGGTATACAAACATTTTCTTTAACTCGATGGGTCCACGGTTGGATACAG
>JAUTXW010003469.1:325000-332500 GCA_030620095.1 Kuschelorhynchus macadamiae
AAAAAATTTACCGATTTTTCAGAACTATGTTGACAAATAATGTAAGATATTATAGTGAAACTTTCAGATTAGTTAAGAATAATAAGAATGAATTCAAAATTTTGCAAACTTTAAAAAACGAAGATTTAAAAGAATACTGTAGCATTCTGACAACTCGAGCTTTTGGAAAACCCGGTAAAAAATGTGGTTTTCATGGAAGCGCTTGACATTTGACAATTTCTGTATTATGGTTATGTTAAGTAAAAAAACTTATAATATATTCCACTAATAATTCTAATATCATTTCCGACTATACTGGAAGATAAAGTCAAAGGTTTTAGTGATTAAATGTATATGTTTTAAGAAAAGGACGATTTGTTATTCTAATACGATTTTCGGTATTCAGTTTATTTAATTTTATAACAAAAGTGCTTAATAGAAAAACTCGGTCTTTAGTTCATTCTTTTCTTAGTGATAGTGTAGACCAGGATTAAGTAAAGTTCGGCTTAACATGTGTGCCCGTTAATGAAAGATGAAGGAATTACGTTTCGTATTGTATGGCGCAACGCGATTCGAAACTTAAGCATTAATCCCGTGCAAACCCTGTAACGATTTCGTCTGAAATTAGGTTGCATTAGGTGTTTATAATGTCTATAACTTCATTAATTTTGAAGCAGAAATGGGATTCCTGATTCAAGCAAATTATGTTGTACATATACAGATATAAATTAGGTCACCTGAGACTTATATATTTTTGCTTACCATCATTTGGACATGTGTTTATTGACCAATGTACTTTATACATATATATATATATATATATATATATATATATATATATATATATATTTATTTCGTTTAATTCTTGAACGAGATGGATTTTACAAAGACGAAATTTATGGGCCTTTAAAATCCTTCGACAGGTAGTACGACATATGCCAGAAACAGCTTCCAACTTTGTGGTACTTAAATTAGGACCGATGTTAATATGGCACAAAACAGCAACTAAATAACCGAACAGTAATATTAGAGCATCTGTCGTTTTTATAATAAACTTCAATTATCGTCTCTCCCTCCGCAGTAGAATAAATTTTTTACCACAACGAACACTCAAATTTGTAATCATTCCTACGTCCAATATGAGATACTAAAAATTAAAAAAAAAAATGTGTCTTTATAAACACATCCTTATAAAAAATTACTTTGAACTCGAATACCATCAAAACTGCATACATGCATCGAGAATAATTTTAGGCTTCAGATTTATAGTGAAAAATACATCTGAAATAACATAAACTACTAATCTAAATTTGGAAAAATGGGAAGCGTTAGTAAAAGAATTTTATTTCTTTTAAAATGAGGCATCTCTTGATTCCTCATGATTTAAAATTTCAGGGGTGAGTCAGTCAAATGAGAGTGTCGTATATATAGGGAAAAATCAACGAGTCCCAGCGATTTTTTAAAAAGGCTTGGCATCATGTTCTGTCATTGTGGAGATCCTTGAGCTCTATGCAAACTGTTAGGTTTTCTCGTCGATCTATATCATACAACTGTGTGGAAAATTTTCCAAAGCCTGATGTGTGCTCAAAATGTCGTCACCTCTCATATGACATGCTATGGGGAGATGATGTTCTCTGAGCTCTTTCTCAATTTCTTGGTTATGGTTTCATTAACTTTAATGGTGCAATCTCTGGTGGCACCAAGTTTTGGTTTGTTCTTGTTTGGTGTTGCTTCTTTGCGACATTGGATCAACATTATTCGTATCCAAAAATTAAATAAATTTGACATGTTTCGCCGGGTTTCGAAATATTACCTCAAATTTATTTTAAATATGTATATATAACCGAGTGAAACTAAGTATCTACGCCAATGACTTCCACTATTTTTCAATGTTAGAACATTTACCCAACTATTTCAGTTTTTAATTTGACTCTTATCGGTTTTGGGTTTTCAAAATTTAAATTTTGTATGCTTTTATACCCTTAAATAATCAAAGATCTTCGCCCATGACACCTAAAATCTAATTTTCTGAAACGCTGACCCATTTGGTGCAAATTTGAAAAGAATCAGTTCGGCGGTTCTTAAGTTACTGCTAGCCCAAATGGTGTTTACCTACATATATCTGTACATACATATTCTTTTTTTAATTGTTTGTAACCTAAAAACCGTAAAATTTATTGACTTTGGCTTTTAATATATTTTTCTTCATTTCAACGCTGTTGAATTTGTTATTGTAGGTGACCTTGTCTTTTATCTTTGTTGCTAGGAAGTACAACAACGATGTTCGTTTTTTTCTATTGCAACTTTTCCAACATTGTTTCGCTGCTTCTTAGAAAGGATCTTCGAACCAGATATTATGCGGAACTATTCTGATAAATATCTTTCCATTGACAAATCCTAGTGACGTACTGGGACCGCTATTGAGCAAGCTCTCTTTTACATATTTAATACGTTTTTCGCGATTTTGTTTGCGATTCGGAATATTCTTTGCTCATTTTTTCATGCATGTATAACGTTTTTTTAGATAAAAATTATTGATAATACTTTGCACCACTACTCCAACGTCATATTCAAAAATTCCTATATCGGGTCTTATCAAAACAAAACTCCAAAAAGCAAAGGCAATTATCCGGTGCCCAGTTTCAAAATTGATTTTACACTGAAATCAAAGCCTTAAGCTGCATGGTCACAGACACGGGCCATAAAAATTCAGGGCTTTAAACCGAAAAAGCTCCAAATGATTAATAAAATGTTGGGCAGAAAATTAACTATTATATTCTGTTAACTTTTATGCCCTTAAAAACTTACATGCAAACCTAAGATATGCACAGGCTGATAAAAATTAGCTATAAAGTATTCGAACTGCTTTGTTAATTTATATACGTTAACACATTTAGCGTTTTATTATTTTCTAAAATCCTCACATACACATGATGCAGCACTATATATTACTTCAAAGTATAGTAGATTTTCAAGGTAATATGCAAATCAAACAGGGCCGAAACCTAGAATTAATTGGAAGTGAGTACATACAAAAGTTTTACTTTTTAAAAAGAATAAGCTATCTCAATAATGCATATTATTTAAATAAACCCTGAAAACTTCCAGATTTTTTAAAAATTTACAATATATACGTAACATGGAGGGCCTTCGAAGTGTTTTGATTTTCTAAAAGAGACTTAAAGTGTGAATCAAATTAACAAAATCAACAGACAACAGAACACTAAACTAAAAGGTTTTTTCACCAACTTTTAAAAAGGTGGAGGTTCTCAATTTTGTATATTTTAGTCGACTTAAAAAAAGGATGTTTAAATTGCATCCTACGTATGTATACAAATTACTCCATGATGATTAAAATACGTTTTTTATGAAATATTCTGGGGAAGTCCCATGGGCGTCATTTTGATTTTTTTGTGAGATAGTGTCCGCGATAACTTTGGAATGCTTCAAGATATTGCCTTAAACTTTCGTGTACGAAATATATTTGAGAAACTAACCAAAAAGTAAATTGGGCTTACCTTGAGGAACTTCCCTAACTGAGTTAGGGGGTTAATTATAATGTTAGTAGAGTACATTAATCTGTCCGGTTAAAAGTTAAATAAATATATCTACCGAAGATGAAATTTCAGCCATAAATAATTACATTCGTACTTGTGTATCAGTGAACCGCACGGGCTTACAAATCGATATGTTTAGCGCATCTGATTTGATGCTAGTTCCTTGAAAATGCATTCTACCTATTTGCTTGATAATTTACAATACATATAACTACATTAAATTTCATCTTTTTTCAAATAAGCGTAATTTTTTATACCAACGTTAAAGCATTTAACTTGCCGCCCACCAACGGGCACCACTTTATCTTAGCAAATAGAGAGAAATAACTTTGGCAATTAACATTTTTTTTCTAGCTTTTGTAATTTCTGAAATAAGGTAGTGCAGCGGAATTTATTTATTACTTTTTAGATTGCTTTAATAAATATAAAAATTGTAAACAGAAAAAGAAATATTTTAGAGTGTTATTACAACCCCTATTAAACAAACCAAGTTTTCTCTGTTTCTCTTAAAAATTAATAATTGTTTCTGACATGCTACATAATTTATAGGGCTAGCTAACCAAAATAACTTTGATATAAATATTGGCAAAATACTAAAATCTTTTCTATCTAAATTGTAATTACAAATCATTATTTTTAAAAAAAGGGAAATTTCATTTGTAAAAGGCTGGCTACTTTCTGACCCGAGAGAAAAAAAATTAAAAACAAATAGTTGTAG
This sequence comes from Kuschelorhynchus macadamiae, assembly GCA_030620095.1. Taxonomy (NCBI): domain Eukaryota; kingdom Metazoa; phylum Arthropoda; class Insecta; order Coleoptera; family Curculionidae; genus Kuschelorhynchus; species Kuschelorhynchus macadamiae. The sequence continues at coordinate 329,255 of JAUTXW010003469.1, forward strand.
GATTTATCAAAGAAATTTTAAATTATGCGGTGGTGCCAAAAAGTGGCTTTGTAAAGTTATTTATATTTGGTAGAATGCTATTTGACTTTTAAATTTCTCAAATTCGAAATGCTTATAGAAATTTAAAGGTAATTCAAATAACAATCATATTGAATTAATTTCATTAAAAAATATTTATCATTGTTCTTCATGATTTCTCGAAACGGACATAGAAAAATTAATTAGCTAAAAAAATACATAATTTAATTATTTATCGTGCGCCTGTACACCATTTCCATTTGTATTTTTTAAGAGAAAAATAAAACTTTTTAGACGCCAGGACTTGTAAAGCAATTGAAAAGTAAAATACGACCAACGACTTTCTTATTTTAAATGGATTACCCTGTATCATATGGTTCTATTAAATGAATCTTTTTTTTGCTGATTAAAAACTTGCATTTTGATACCTTTATCTTTTAAAACAAGCGATACCCTTCACAAAAACCCTGCCATAAAGGAAGACGAGACAAAATATTCTAGTTCTAACACAAATTTGAAGCCAATAGGAATACACTGCATTATGGCAGGGTTTTTTCAATTTCTTCGCCCAGAAATCGATCGCAGGAGAGGTATCCTGTGACATAATCGAAACCAATTTCTTCTCATAAACCGTTTTCGTGCAAAAATTACATATTTTTGCATTGCTGCATGAATCTTTTTCCGGACAAGAAATCTTGAATAAAAGTATGTAAAAGGACATTTTTATTTGTTTTCAGTTTTACCTACGTATATTACATGCAAAATTATTTAATAATTTTAGTGCGTGCCGTTATACCTAATTGTTTTTATTTATTAACTTACATATATACACTTTTTGTATTTAATTTTTAGATGTGCAGAATTAAATATTTTGAAAAAGCCTGAAATGGACAGGCGAAACGTCAATTAAAGTTTCTTTGTTCAATCCACAACCCTCATCCCAAGAAAGTACTTGATATTTATAAATTGTAAGGTTCAAGAAGAGAAATATATATATATATATATATATATATATATATATATATATATATATATATATATATATATATATATATATATATATATATATATATATATATATATATATATATATATATATATATATGTATATATATATTTATATATTTATATATATATATATATATATACAGGGTTTGCCAAACTCAGTGGCGTATTAGAAGTATATGGAGAACGAGTAAAGATATTTACTTGAGATTTGGGTAAGTTTCATACTAAGAAGTGAACTTTATTTTAAAAATAATTTCGAAGTTGCGGCGTTGCCAGCTCTATTGCAGACAGACGGAAAGTTTCTTTTTTTAAATACAATACCCTGTATATTATTGCATTGTCAAATTCTATGTATTATTCTGAGCATTTTTTATGTAGTATGTCCTATACCTAATTTGAGAGGTTTCTGAAATAAAAATTATTTTCTAATTTTTAAGGGTCAAATCGAGTTCAATGTAAAACACGATATATTTTTAGAACGTTGTCCCAGAATTCTGAAATTTTTATACGAGTTTCCGAACATGTAGGTTAATTGACGACTCAAGGTAATTTTTAATTAAAAGTTATACAGGGTGTATAAAAATATAGTTTATTCGCGATGAACAGAAATGTTCATAACTCGATTTTTTTAAATGGAACACCCTGTATATTTTAATTGCATCAAATAGAGAGAGACATTGCCTTTCAAATGACATTAGGTATTCCTATACCTATCTCTGATGGGTAATGAACTAAGTGGCATTTTAAAAAAAAATCGACCATTTTAGTATTTTCTGTAAAAAAAATCTATTTTAAGCGCACTGAATAGAGAAGTAAACATTTTTGTCAAATACTGGCAAGTTATTTCTACGTATATCTGTCTTAATGATACCTAAATGGAAATACTTTTCTTGAGAAAAATCGATAATTTAATAGTAACAATATGTATTCACAAACGCTTTTGATAAAAAATTAACGATACTACCGAATAAAACAATACTCACGATGGAATACCCTGTATATTTTTGTTGCATCCAACAGAGAAAAAATTACCTTTCAATAGTATTAGCATCGCTGATGATTAATTAATTAGATGCCATTTAGTAGAAGCACGAATAATATCTCGTAAAACGAAAGATTATTTAACTAGTAGGCTGTGCACGCCTGTCATCTCCCAGGAAACCAAACAGAGAACATTTGTTTTTAATATGCATAGTTGTCAAAAATTCACTAATTTAAAATGGCAAATTCTTACTCAAGTGTAGAAATTCTAAATTTGTTTTATGTACACGGTCAATGTGATAAAATAATATCAAGAACATGTAGACAATTTAATCAACTTTATCCAGATTCTGTCCCAATGAACGAGAAAAAGTTTAAAAGAATAGAGAAGAATTACAGAGAGTACAATAATGTTAAAAGACCAAGACTTCAAGTCAAACCTGTAACAGGTAACGAAGACAATGAAATTACTGTTTTGTCTTATTTCCATACATACCCTCACGCATCAATTAATAGCGCAGAGAAAGATTTAGGCATTTCTTACAAATCGGTGGAAAGAATTTTGCACAAACATACAATGCATAATTATAAATTTATAACAGCCCAGGCTTTAGAGTCTACTGATCCTCCTCAGCGCGTCGCATACTGCGAAATGATCCTGATGCGTACACAAGAAGATCCCAACTTTTTAAAAAAAGTTATTTGGACGGATGAGAGCAAATTCACAAAAGAAGGGATATTTAACAGAAGAAATTCACATTTTTGGTCCAAAGAAAATCCTTATTTTATCAGAGAAAAAGGTTTTCAATACAAGTTCGGTTTCAATGTATTTTACCTCATGATGAATGACAAAATAAAGTTTTGCTTTTACGATGAAAATTTAAATTCTGAAAAATATTTGGAAATATTGAAAACTACAGTTTCTGATTTTCTCGACGAGTTACCATTGAACTTACTCCGGAGCTGCTGGTATCAGTTAGATGGGGCACCGGCTCACTGTACAAACGAAGTAAGTGCGGAACTTACTACAATCTTCGAAGACAGATGGTTTGGCCGACGAGGTCCATGGATTTGGCCACCTAGGTCCCCAGACCTTACCCCTCTCGACTTCCATCTTTGGGGCAGGGTAAAAGGGATAGTTTATCAGACGCCAGTAGAAACAAAGGAAGAACTCCTAAATCGGACAAGAGAAGCACTGCTGGCATTATCCGCGGAAGAGATTCAAAAAGCAACGAGTCA
>JAUTXW010003469.1:335000-390000 GCA_030620095.1 Kuschelorhynchus macadamiae
CGATCAGTGACTTAATGTGTGTATGTATGTTTGTATGTTAATTGTGTGGTGAATGTGGCACAGTGGCTATATGACTGCCTTTGGAGCTTAAGGTTCACGGCTCGATTACGAAGGCAAATTTTATTTGAAATATCTTCAAATATGCTCACTCTCACAAGTCGATTTGTTAAAAACAGGATCCTGATATTAAATTACTATAAAGTGTTCCAATGGTTTTATGTTTTTTGGGAGATATTTTAATATTTTGATTTGTAAATATTTTAATAATTTTTGGACTTAAATTATGGATATAAAGGTTTGATCCAAAGAAAAGGTTAGTTTCAGAATTTAAGTTTCCTAAAACATATATTATACGTACTTCTTATTCTGTAAATATAATAAGAACAGTGCTACACACAGTCAATAATAGAAATATTCCTAATTTTTACTTTCAATCAATCCCTTATATTCATAATTTATGTCCAAAAATTATTAAAATTTTTAAAAATGAAAATATTAAAATATCTCCAAAAAAGATAAAGCCTATTGGCCCATTTTTTAGTAGATTGAAATATTAAGATCCAATTTCGAACAAATCGAATTGTGTATACCGTATTCCTTGTAATAACTGTAATAAAAATATATTGGTCAAAGTTCAAAAAAAATTACCAAAAGAAATGCATTACATAAAAGTGACACAATATTAAACAAAAGGTTTTGCACACTATCAGAACATAATTATTGATACTGATCATACCTGCAATTCTCAAGAAAAAACAAAATTACACATAGAAAATAAAACCACCAAAAGAACGTTTTTAGAAATGGCAGAAATTAAAAAAGAACTTTTGGCAATGAACAAAAAAATATATACCGAAAATTTAAGTTCAGTTTACCCTTATATTACATTTTTAGATCATACAAAATTTTCCACTTCCACATTTCATATGAAACACCCAAATTGTCGCTCTGGCGTACCTACAAAATCCTACAGATAAAACTGTGAGTTCCAAAGAATATTATATAGAGGATGTTAATGTTATTGGGTTAAAATATTGAAGTAAAAATTTCTAAGTTTATTTCTGTCTAATTCTAAATTAATTGTATTTTTGTTTTAAGGCACATTTCAAGAAGCAATCCATTCTTACAACTAGAAAATATCATAATATTACTATAATCAAATTGATGCCCTGTTTTTGAGTAATGTTCGATCAATGCTCATGAGTTTTTGCCAGTATGGCACTCACTTTTATCGTTATTCAACCATGCGACGTTTGACCATTTATTATGTTAAAAAATGGTTTGAAAGTGAAATAACTATATTATAGTAAGATCATTTACATACGAAATTTTGACGTATTTTACGACGTAACCTTCGCGACATTACTGACGCAATCTACAGTTAGTAAGGGGGGATATATATATATATATATATATATATATATATATATATATATATATATATATATATATATATATATATATATATATATATATATATATATATATATATATATATATATATATATATATATATATATATATATATATATATATATATATATATATATATATATATATATATATATATATATATATATATATATATATATATATATATATATATATATATATATATATATATATATATATATATATATATATATATATATATATATATATATATATATATATATATATATATATATATATATATATATATTCAATTATAATGTAAGTCTCTCTTTCTCTTACGTATACATTTGCACGATCGGAAACAATTCTGACATTAAACAAATATAAGATATGTGCCGTGATAAAAGCACGGAACACGACCAACTTTTCTCACAGCTGGAAAAATACAATTTAAATTATCGTTAATGTCGGGCATATCTCAATTTAAACGGTCGACTACCGGTATAGCCAAAATGGATTTCACGCAAGCACGCTCACAAGGTCCGAAATTGCCCGCGGCTACAACATTGCTATGGCCCGCGGAAAGCCACAATTATTATGGAAAAGACATTTCGATTGAAAGTGACCGAAACCGACACTTCAATCGCACTACATTGTGCAAATACAATTGCAAGAGAGGCAGATTAAAGTGGTTGCGATAATAATTTAAGAGCTATAGCACACTAGTGTCTCGAACAACTGCTGAAATTGTTTTCCAATTGAAAAATTATTGTTTATGCTAAACTTCCATGTATTTTAAATAATTTTTGCTAACTGTTAGGGTCCAGAAAGTTTTTAAAAATGTACCAATTTTAACTGTACTCACTTTACAAGTAAGTTTAGCTCATAGATTTTATATATTTTTTAATTTCTCATCAACTCTATATTGTAGCCCTGAAGAAGGAAATAAAGATTTCCGAAAGCCCGGCATAGTAGAAAAGAGTCTTCCTTTAACCAGCCCTTATCCAGACCGTTTACCCAATATTCGTACTAAAGTAGAAAAAGGATTTTTTTTTGGGATGACCGATGGTCGTACAATGAAATGTGGCTGACCGTAGACACGTGCTTCTGACTTAAAGTTTTCTTCAGTACAGATCAGCGTAAACTTATTACATAAAATCCTACCAGAGTCACCAACAGGAACAAAACCGACTAGTTCCTGTACTGAAAAAGACCTTAAGTCAGAAACACGTGTTGACGGTTAGCCAAATTTCATTGTACCCTAGCGCTCATCCCAAAAAAATTCCTTTTACTACTATATAAGAGAAGAACTAAGTTAAATAGAAAAAATGAGCAAATGCAACAGAAATGACAAACCTCACTTTTTTTTTAAGTTAAGCCATCAAAACTCATTAAAATCCGACGTTTTCCTTTCATCACTTTAACTTCTTGAAACAATTTCAAGCTGTCTTAACTGGAAATAATTGGAATTCCGCTGAGAAGGTACGAGCACTGGTTTGTGCCCTGTGTGGTGAAGCTATGGAGGTGTAAAGGAACATACCTGAAGAAGATACATTAGTATGTCAATTAGAAATGCCATATGGCGAAGCACATCTGCAAGAAGTGTATAAAAGCGCAACTTATTTAAGATGAAAGATAGCTCTACCAGGTTCTGCGTTGACTTCCGCTCAATGACGTTACAAAAGAAGAGAGTTTCCTCTTAGACAAAGAAAATACAATAATTGTGGCAACTGAAAGTTATGCCTTTTGATTTGCCCAACGCTCCAGCGATTTTTGAACGTTTAATGGAATTATACGGAATGATGTAGGAAACGTGCCTAATATCTGTAGATGTGATTATTTACTAAGTCAAACTTAGTCCATGAATTGCCAGTTTTTCCAAAAAGAAGTTTATTGTACCTATTAATTAAATCATAAGAATACTGAAGCTTTATCAAGAAGACCGTGCCCACAAAATTGTGAACACTACTGCGGGCAGGAGAAAAGAAAATATTCTAATGATATTCATTGACGAAGAATAGCACTTTAAAACTCGCAGGAGTGGGACCTAAGAATATTATTTAAACATTTAAAAAAAAAGAAAATATTGCGTTTTTAAACATATTTTTTTAAATCTGTAAACACAATCTCGAAGGAACTTTTTGCGTAACATTTTGAGGATTTATCAGATTTGAATTTTGAGGTTTCGTAAACGAGATACCATCATCAGTTTTGATTTTTACTCAGCTTGATTTTTTATTTTGTTTTTAACAAGCGTTAATCTCCCGAAACTAATGATGTATCAGACCTAATATTTGCACAGCACATTTAAGAATTTCCCATAAAAGATAAAAGATAATGTGTTAGAGAGGGACGGAAAACTATTCACATAGGAAAATTTTAAATTCGATCAACGTTTTAGTGTGCTGCCTCATTGGATTTGCGAGTCAGAGACTTCTTTGGATGTATTAAAAAAATAATTTGATGTTTCTGACCCCTTACCAAAGGTCAGATTCAAAAATCAAAATATGGGAGATCCCCATTATAGAGCCCTTAAAATACTTATTTTTTTCTTGACAAAAACGGAAATCATAATTATTTTAATTTAATCATGATAAAGTATATATAAATTGCTGCGAAACTCTATGAAGGTTTTGCTATATATTAGATTACTTGTATTAATATTATTAAAATTAACCTGTAAGAAACGATTAAAATGGTCTTGGATAACGTAAAATTATACTATATATTTAACTGTATTAGGTTTACCTATACCTGATAGCCCAAGCGACAGTTACGTAAAACGAGGGTCATAAGATATACCGACGAAATAGGTATGAAAATTTGATTTTTGCCTAGAGAAACGAAATGACTATGATGGAAATTGTTGTTACTTGTTACGAGTTCGAATATATGATATTTACTTGATAAGGCCCCAGATATTTTTAGTTTGAGTTATAGTTCTAATTTTTTTATATATATAAACATCAATAGATTCCAAAAGGTTTTTTTGAATGATAGCTAATAGTATACAAGGTCAGGCAGGAAAAGAGCCATATTGTTACAATATTTGAATATATCAATTTACATAGATAGGCAGACGCTTGTGGAGCGCATCCCAGTGGCGCCATTTTAGGAACATACAACGTATGTGATATGAAATGAAGGGTAATTATGTAACTTCTGAGAAAACCTACGATTTATTAAAATCTCATTGTCAGGAGCCCCGAAATCGAGATTCTTAGTGAGATAACTGAGTTGTAAGATAAACGTATTAATTTTTTATAATGATAATAAAAATATATTTCGTGTATGTATCTTATGACCCCTATCCTGAGGTCGTCCGCCTGTAACTGTTGCAGATTTGCAGTAAACTGCATAATTCAATTATACAATTTGAGATATCCTAGATGCCATTGCCCGAAATTATTTGAATGTCTCCAAAGTATAGATCGGAACCATCAAAAATTGTATTTGCGATCGATAGGTCCAAATGATGTACTTTTCCAAAAATAACGAGAGAGAGAACGATTTTTTATAAAACGGTCGGATAATTTTATGTCCCAAAGAATACTACGCAAATTATAGAAAACTTGTAACTTCCAAAAGCAAATTACGTATGACGTTAAAATATGAAATTCGCTGTGTTAGTTAAATGTGATAACAACGTACATGTCATATTTTTAATTTGTGCATGCACAGAAAGGTTTTTCTAAACCTATTCTCTTAACGACGCCGACGCCGGCGCAGCCTTACTTACAAAATTTGGTTGTCATCGATTTATTTAATCTTCTGGTTATGTTCACAAATGGTGAGATATATCTTATTAAATAATTAGGTACAAAACCAAATTGCCTTATTTCTAATATATTTTATTACAAAAAAATATAGACAAAAAATATACGAAAAATTAATTGAAGCGATGCTTCCTGACGTGGGTATCTGGTAATTTATAGCTCTTTCGTGTGCCACTGGACGACTCGCATGTATAACAATTTTTAATTTTTCGCGTCTTAAAACTAAAAGATTTATTACGCCAAATTTAACGTTTCCTAGACGTTAACTTCGTCTGATTATTTCTTGCAGCAAACTCTTGCATGTCAATAAAACCGCTTTTAGAGGCGATCGTGGCGATATGAAATGTATACTAGCCTATATAAAATGTGTTGTATATAAAACATTTTGAACATTGTTTTAACTATGAGTATTTAGGAAAAAAGCACCAAAATAATTTTTGTTCTTCTTCCTCCTTTCAATTTCACAAACCTTAATTATTTTTATACACTTTAATTTCTGTCCTTTATTAAAAGAAAATACAGTCACTTTTAGACGATTCATTCTCGTTTCGTCTACTGCAAAAAAATTAATCAGATATTTATTTTTTTATTTATTACAGACGGTAGCTCTATTTTACAATTCGAAAATCCGTAAATTTCTTTTACCCAGAACTCCCTTCGTTATGAATATTTCCTTTTATTAGCAATCATGCCGAAAAAAGTCTGAACATTCTCAGAGCTGTGGTGTCAAGACGAATATCAAGGTCTTGAGGTTTAGATCGAAAAGCATCCGTGATGTTTTATAAGGCATTTACTAATTCTCTGTTAGATAACGGAGCAATATTTTATGGAGCAGCTTGTAACTTAAAACCTTTGAGGTTGATTACGGGAGCGAGCGTTTCAATCCAAGCTAATTCAGGCGCTTCTGGTAGAGTGTGGCGAACCCCCATTATTTTTAAGGAGAAAAGTATTAGCGGACAAAATCATAATTAAAAAATATGCAATACAACAATAACAATATTTTAAATAGCATAAATAAATTAGCTATAGATTGTTTTGGTCTAATAAAAATGGCCCTCCACCTGCTGAAGATTTCATTGCAACAGCAAAATACAATAATAAAATTCTGAAATGGGATGACTATTTCTTATTTAAAAACCCATTAAACATTAATTATTTAAATCTGGAAGTAATTTTTCCCCAATTCACTGAGTTACAAATACTCAATAAAAGCATTTTGAATGAAGTTTAAGTGTAAATCTTACTATGAAATATATTCTGATGGATGAAAAAATAGTAATGGACACATAAAGTAGGCTGTGCTTTTGTAATCCCACAGACTAAAGTAACTAAAATGTATAAACGCCATAAACTATCATAAATTTTTTCTGCCGAAGTGTTAGCTATATTAAATGCTTGACAATTTGTAAGTTTAGATAATACAATATTTAGAGTGGTCATAATATCTGATTCTCAGTCTGTTTTGTTATCCCTAATAATTATCTTTAACTGCAAGCATCCTATTATTGCCAGTATTTTATATTTAATCTCCACACTTTCCCCTAGAAAAATTGATATTAGATTCGTTTGGGCAAAAGGTCATTCAAGTCTTTCTGGAAATGAACTGGCGGATAAACCAGCACAGGAAGCAAGTTCAGTGGATCTTCCCTCAGAAGTTATCCCACTTTCAGATTTATTTAAAATAATCAAAGAGAGGGAGACCTAGAAACAATTATATATAAATGCTCTTAGTTCCCCTACTAAGTACTCATTAATTTACCATAATCTAAATGAGAAACTTCTTATCTATAGAATGCAACTGTCTCGCAAACTGTTTGTATCTTATTTTAGGTTTCTGATTAGGCCTGGAAGATTCTTCAAGCATCTACCAAAATTAAATCTGACACGTAACTGTGTTCATGTGTCGATGAATCATTAGATGACCTAAACCATAGACTTTTTAGCTGCTTCCATAATACAGAATCCGTACCATATCTTACTTCCGACCTAACGAAACAACATTTTCTTCCATTAAATCATACTTTCTAACTACTTCCATTAAATCATATTTTTTACTACTAACTAAAGTGTACTGATCCTAGTATAGACAAAATCTTAATGAATTATTTCAAAAGCTGTAAAGTGGTTATTTAATTTTGATCTATTTGCTTAGTTATTGCCCACCTTTGTTCGCTTTCTTTAAATTTATTTTAATCTACCTATCCCGGCTTTCCTGTGCTTTCTGTATATTTATACAATGTCTTCTCGTCCTCAGTACGAGAAGTGTGTGTCCCTGTCTAAACTTCCTTTGACGTATATAATTTCTCTTTCATTATTTAGGTTCGTAGGAATTAAAATTCTAATTTCTGGAATTTTAATTTTGTTAAATTTCTTTTCTATTATTTACATTGTATATAATTACTAACACTGAAACCTGTCGTGGAAGATAGATCAAAATACAAGAGTTCTAACCACACTACACCACAATTTCTTACGTTTTGGACCCCTGTTTCGCTAACCAAGTGAGCATCATCAGCAGATGATATAAACTAAAGTAACTTATCTTAACCGAGACTATTTATATAGGTAAATGTGGTCACACTTGGTTGCACCCGACTGCACTGTTGTCGAGTAAGCAATACAGGGGACTATAAGGAATAGGCCCTCTGTCTTTATTTAGTGCTTTCTTACCACATTTAACTATTTCTATACTCTCAAATGCATCCAATAATCTATTTACATTTTTAATTAACTTAAGATTATTTATTCCTACTTGGTGATTGTTTTCCAAAGCATGTTGGGCAACGTTTGACTTTTCTGTTCTTCCGTATCTTAAATGTGGTAGTGAGTAAAAAGTATCTTAAAACAGTGTAAAAACCTTGTGTCCGATAAACTAAATTTCAAACTAACACATAGTAACCCACAATTATCTAAACTGTATTGCCCTCTCAAAATCTATAAACCTGGGAAGTCCATGAGACCTATTGTTTCAGCTGTTGGATCACCAACGTAAAATATTTCAGTTAGTAGATGAATACACCAAATTAAATATCCCGTACGATAACTTTGAGGTTACTAACTCGTTAGAGTTCTTAGATAAAATTGAGGATGTTTACTTAAAAGAAGATGAAGTTTTAATATCTTTTGATGTAAGCTCTTTGTTTTTTGTTTCCTAGTGTACCCATACCCCTAGCTTTAGAGTACCTAAAGGAACTACTTGAATTTAATAATTTGAAGAAAGAAATTATTGATGAATATTTGCTTCTCACAAAATTATATAGGTATGACTCAATTTTTTTTTCAGTTTAAAAATAAATATTATAAACAACTTGAGGGAACTGCTGTGGGCAATGGCTTATCTCCGTTCCTTGCAAACTTGTTTATGGGAAGATTAGAAACCCAATTCAAAAAAGAACTCAAGTATTTCTCAAGGGTATGGTATAGATCCGTAGATGATATATTTGTTATTTTTGATACTAAAACAGAAAACTTGGACACTGTCTTAGAAACATTAAACAATAAATATCTTTCCATTAATTTTACGTACAAAAAAGAGAAAAATGGGCAATTACCTTTTCTCGACACGTTACTTATTAGAAATAACGATAAACTAGAATTTGAGGAAATTTATTAATATTGACAGGTATATAACATCCGACTCATTTTATTGCTGTCAACACAAAATGGCAGCATTTCATTTCTTAACTCATAGGTTAGTCAATTTTCCATTAAGTAAAGAACGTTTTAACAATTAAACGAATCAGATTAAAAATATAGCTGAAAATAATGGATATAATGGTAATTTTGTACATAAATTAGTAAATAGACATAAGCATAAGAAAATGTTAAAAGATGCCACTACTCTTCAAGCACCTGAGGCTTTCAATAAATTTATAGTAATCCGATATGATCTTAGATATACAAGAGGTCTAGAAAAAGTATTTAAAAACGTAGGTTTTAGAGTAGCCTACAAAACGGACAACAGTTTGAAAGATCTCCTTGGAAGCCCTAAAGACAAAGTCGATTTGAAGGAAAGGAGTGGCATCTATAAAATTAGCTGTAATGACTGCGATCTAAAATATTTGGACAAACTAAACGCTCCACAAACGTTCGTTTTAAAGAACACATTGCACAGTTAATATACGAAAGAAAAGAAAAGTCAATCGTTTTCCAACATGCTTTGGAAAACAATCACCAAGTAGGAATAAATAATCTTAAGTTAATTAAAAATGTATCTAATAATAGATTATTAGATGCATTTGAGAGTATAGAAATAGTTAAATCTGGTAAGAAAGCACTAAATGCAGACATAGAGCCTATTCCCTATAGTCTCCTCTATTGCTTATTCGACAACGGTGCAGTCGGGTGCAACCAAGTGTGACCACATTTCCTATAAATAGTATCAGTTAGGGTAAGTTACTTTAGTATATCTCATCTAATGATGATGCTAAGTTGGTTAGTGAAACGCGCCTCCAGAACGTAACAAGTTGTGGTGTAGTGTGGTTAGAACTCTTGTATTTTGATTGTATATAATAATCAATCTAAGAACCTACCGAAATGTATGGTCCTTTTTGGATATTGTTTAGAAAAAATTATGGAAACGATACCAGAAGTAAATTTTTCGAGCATAATCACCTAAACGATATAGTTTATTCTCCTAAGTTCCAGAATTTATAAATTTATTTATTTATGTCTTAAAGTTGTCGAGATATCGGAGTTTGAATATTACCGCAGCCTAGGAACAGGCTATATGGTAATATGCAAACTAAAACTTCTTGAAAACTCTAAAAGATGAATATGATACTTCATGTTTTTGTAGGTAGGAAAAAACTTGTTGTTGTATCGTTATCGTATGTAGGTAGGAAAAAACTTGTTGTTGTATCGTTATATTATTTTTTGACTGAATTTTTTTTTAATAACCTGCAATAAACAAAAAAGCTTTGTTTTTGAGTTTCTGTTCTAGCTAAACGATAAGAGTTTAAACAGTCAAATACAGTGTTCTCGTAAGACACTCTATACAGTAAAAGTCATTTTGGTACAAAGGCAACTGATAAAAAGTGAAAAATCATCAGTTACCATAATTTCCCCTGTATTTTTATTTAAATTAATTCAAGAATAAAATAATTCGATGCGTCCAGTGAACGGTTATTTTCAACACTAAAAAATCATTTAAAAACGACTTTAGGGCAAAAATCGGTAAAATGGCTCTACCCGGAACTTTTTTTGTTTTTTTAAAATAAAGGGTTTTATATTTATTGCTCCTGATGAAAGAAAGATTACGTTTAGTTTTCTGACAATCTTCTTAAAAGCGTATTTTAAGACTATTAACATAAAATGTATAAAAATTCTTTGTTTGGTAAAATTTTGATGTTTATATTATATAGATGCAATCTAAATTTTACGTTGTTTAATCGATTATAAGAAAATTCGGTTTTGACGTTGCTAATGTCTCGATTCGGCTCTGCTGATTACCGAAACGTTGGCATTAATTGAAAACAATACGTTTTTTTTTCACTAAATTAGATTCGAACCAGTTAATTTTTAGCAATTGATAAGGTGGACCTTTTATCTTTAAAAATGAGCGAGAAAAAAAAGATGTTTTTAATGAAATATTTTTACGCAGGTCAAAATTGTGTAGTAAAGAAATTTGCGAGTAATTCTTTAGAGAACCCTCAACCTTCCGCTACCTTTGACCCTTTTTTCTCTCGATAGTGAGTCTTTCCTTACATGCGTTAGGGTGTAACTCCCTGTATTTAATGAATTCAGAGCGTATGAGAATGTGAATGTTTTCGATATCAGTGTGTGACTGTGTGTCTTATTTTTAGTGGTTTTATGGTCTGGTTTTAAATTCCGTCTTGAGTTATGATTTGATATGAGTGTGGTTACATTTGGTGCTTTGATAGAAGCCTAGGTATCTGTATATTTCTTCTTTGAGCATGTTATCTATGGTTTCATTGTTGATTGTTTATATAGTAGGATGGTCTTTCCACTGTCCCTTGTTGATATGAAGCAGCTACATTTACTTCCAAAATTCCATGTTGATGTCCAGGGTAAATGTTTCTGTAATTTTGAGGAGTTTCTGTGCCTTTGTGCTTGTGTATAATTTTATGCCATCCATGTGCAAGCGATGTTCATTTTGTGTAGGGTATTTTTTTGGTGTTTAATGTGGAATCCGAAATTTGTGTTATTCAGTGTGCTTGAGAGTCGATTCAGACAGAGGCAGAACCATAAAGCGTTAAGTGAATCGCCCTGGAATATACCCCGTCTGATCTAGATATCTTCTATTTCGATGTGTTCTTTTTGTGTTCTCAGGATGATTTTAGTTTTCCACGTACTCATGATTTGCGTAAGAGATTGCCTAAGGTTTTGATTGACTTTGTATAATTCTAACACTCTGGTTAGCCAATTGTGGGGTATTGAATCAAAGACATTTTTACGATCTTTGTAACCAGTGTGAAGGTTTCTATGATTTTTTCCTGGTTTATCCCATGATGGCGCTGTCTATAATTAGCTGCTCCTTGCAACCTCGGCCGTTTTTACTGCACCATTTTTGCTCTTCCGTTAAAATGTTTTTGTGTGCTAGATGTGAAGATCTTTAATAGGGTTGGAAGGAACGTAATAGGTCGATAATTTGACGGGTTCTTGGTGTCTGAGTTTTTGGGTTTAATTTGGCGAGTGAGAGCTTCACGTGTGTAGGTAGATTGTTTGTACCAGACGTTATGAATGTTATCAATTCAAGGACATTTCCAATTATGCATGTATTTGTTTCTGCAACTTCTTTTATTGTCATTGCAAAGTTCTCTTGTTCCTCCAAGCCCTTGTGTCTGTCTTTTTCCGCTTTAATCCATGAAGCGTTATTATTGTGTAGTTTCGGTCTGACCAAATGCTTTTCCAGTATTCTGTGATTTCGTATTTGGTCGTTGGTTCTATTATTCGCGCCTCCTCATTGCTTATGTTTTTTTGGTAGAACTGTTGTTCGCTTCTTCGAAACAGGTTGTTAGCGTCCTTTCTTTCATTTGACTTTTTATATCTTCGGAGTCTTGCGGCATAATTAACGGATAATTTTTGCTTCAGAGTGTCAAGGCTTTATGTAAGGATGTGATCAGAAGATGTAGATTTGATTTTCTCTACACTTTGTGCGATACGTTTTGACTTGTTGCCGTTAATGGATTGGGTAAAATGTCCCAATTCTTTTCTAATTGTATTAATTTTGTTTTCGATTATTTATATATATTTATATTATTTAATTCTCTGCCATTAAATAGCTGCTGAGTAGATCACTGTATGAATGTTCTTAATTTTGCTCGCATTCGTAATGTACTCCGGTATTATAACTTCGTTGATGGTGTTTAGGATTTTTTGTATGAACTGTTTGAAGATTACACGAAGAATAGGATCTCTTGTTGTAGGATCGGTGCCTGACCATTTGTTTAGATGTAAATCCATTTCTACTTTAATTATTCTAACAATGCTCTATTGCTTGGGTTGGTGTTTTGTGGTGTTAGAGGCTCAAAGTATCTCGACATTGGGTCACCTGTTAGTAATAGGTAGATCATTTTATTTTGTGTTGCTTATTATTGTTGGTCTCTCTTTGACGCATATCTGTTGTTCTTGTTGTTCTGGGTTTTGAGAAAATATGGAAGATGTGCTTCTGGGTTTCCGAGAGTGCGAGTACTTCCAGGCTCGTTCCGTATGTAGTAGTTTTGCTCATAGACTTAATAGTAGTAATAATAGTAGTTCAAGTTCTTCATGTCGTCGTCGTGAAATAACGAAAATATCTGAAGTTTCGACCAGTTTTGTTGTAGGTACTTCAATGCGTCTTCTCAAAGTTTGGCATGATTGTTTTGATGGCCGTATATGTGCAAGCTGACAGATCGGAACAGACAACTTCCATCTCTAACAATGTCGGCTCTGAAAAAATTCTCGGGAATAGGTTCGGCTCTAACAGTTTTTTCGGCAAAGCCCCGCCTATTCAGCCTTTTGCCGCCATCATTTGACCCTGGTGGCTCAGGCAACTCGGGTTGATGGGGGGCGTCTCTCCCCACGCAACTTAACTGAAGCTATTTGCTCCGTGCGGTTTTATTATTATTATTATTATTATTAATATATATTAATATATTAAACAAGGAAGGCTTCCAAGGTGGCTAAAAGAACCCAAAATTGGGAAGGTTATAAAAAACATCTGATTATCTTTAAAAAGAAACTGAGGGCTAAGAGAAAAACAGCCTGGAGCAACGAGGTCTCCAACACGTCGTCGGCATCGAGGCTTAAGAAGGTCCTCTCTAAAGATCCTGCTATGCAGCCGGGAAGTCTAAGGAAGAGCAACGGAACTTACACCGTTACTTCCGAAGACACGGCAAAAATACTATTGGAAACCCACTTTCCTAAATTCAAAGTTGTCGACATCATCGAAGGCCCGTGTGTCCTGATGAGCATCCACCGACTATAGGAGGTTATAAACACAGTGGTGACGAAAGACAAAATAGCTTGGGCGATCAATAACTTCAAACTATTTAAGTCCGCGGGAACTGACGGCGTTTTCCCGGCTATGCTTCAGTGGAGTCTGGAGGTTATCATCACACACCTAGAATTTATATTCAAGGCATGTCTAGCCCTAAGCTATATGCCTATAAAATGGAGAGAGGTGAGGGTCGTCTTTATCTCTAAGCCTGGAAAAGATGACTATTCGCACTCAAAATCTGACAGACCCTTCAGCCTAAATTCATTTCTTATGAAGACTCTGTGACAGACAGATTAGGGATGAACATCTGCCTTTGCTGGAAATACACCCTAACCAACAGGCTTACCCACCTGGAAAATCAACAGAAACCGCTCTGCTCTGTGGTTCAGAGAATAGAAAAGTCGCTTTTCTATAGGCAGTCCGCTCCAGGAGCTTTTCTAGACATAGAAGGCGCCTTCGACAAAGCAACCGTGCGTCAGAAGTGTAGAACTAGCTCTGACCAGGCACAGCGTAGACCAAAACATTTTTAGCTGGATTAGCTGTATGCTGAAGAACAGAACAGTCGAACTAAAAACGGGAGACACCACGATGAGAGTGCTTGTGAGCAGAGGCTCAGGGTGGCGTGCTATCTCCGCTTCTCTAGAACATGGTAGTCAACAGCCTCATTAAGAACCGGTTATGCAGACGACATTAGTATTCTGCTAACAGGAAGATTTGAAAACACAGGACGTATGAAACCATGCAGGCTGCGTTAAGACTAGAAGAAAGATGGTGCACAGATGACGCATTGTCTGTGAACCGTACAAAAACCGAGCTGGTACTCTTTACTAGAAAAAGAAAGCTGGTCAACGTAAGACCACCTTTTCCGTTCGGTACGCAGCTCTGTCTGTCTAAAGAGGTCAAGTATCTGGGAGTCATCCTGGATAGCACCCTAAATTGGAATAAACACTTAAGTGAAAATCAAACAAGGTCACCAGAGTTTTTGGCAGTGCAGAGGAGCTATTGGCAAAGTCTAGGGTCTTTCGGCCAAGATTGTCCTCTGGCTCTATACGGCCGTTATTCGACCTATGTTCACTTACGGAGCCATTGTGTGGTGGACCAAAGCCAAGCAAGTTGTAGCACAGAATAAAATGCAACAGCTACAGAGATTAGCATGCCTGACACAATGAGATCTACACCTAGGATGGCAATTCAAGTGCTGCTGTTCTTGCTGCCTCTTGATGTATTTCTGATAGGCGAGGCAGAGAGAACGGTAGTCAGGCTGCATGCCGTTGACCTGTGGTGGGGAAAAAACTGGGGTGCCGATCATGCCCGATTGTTCCTGGAGGCTGTCGCACGACCTCTTGTGCTTGCTTCATTTTCAATAAAAACTTTGAAATTGACATTAGCGGCTCAACAGAACCAGGAAAAGAGGCAGACATACACATCTACACTGAGGGCTCGCAGAATCAATCTGGGGCTGGCTTGGGAGTGTATGTACCGGAACTCGACCTGGAAATTAGTATGGCCCTAGGCAAAGGGGTGACTGTCTTCCAGGCAGAACTGCTTAGAATTCTGCAAGATTCCGAACAAATAGAAAAAGAAAGAATAACAGGTAAAAATGTTATTATTCTCACAGAACACTAAAAAAGAACAAAATAACATCCAAACTGATTCTTGAGGTTCACCTGCAGATGCTGGAGACAGTTTCACAGAGGAATACGGTCACAGTGTCCTGGTTTAAGGGACAAGTAGAATCGAAGGAAATGAAAAAGCAGATAAGTTGGCGCGTAACGGAGCAAAGGGCAAACCATGCGGCCCTGAATCCTTCGCGCCGCTATTCTCTAAGACGATCAATCTAAAGATAAACGAACAGCCCACAAAGATTCTGAAAGAGAGATGGGACAGACAGGGCTTTAGACACTCAGGTGCCGCAATTCGTGGCCATGAGGGCTTACTGGGCGTCCTCCCGGTTCCAAGTTGTAGGGGGTGCAACGAGGACAACGAGACTGCTGAACATGTTCTTTGTTACTGCCCAGCTCTTGTAAATACCAGAGAATCCGTTATGTGGGAAAAATGGCCAGAAATGACCACAATCGGAGGATGCTCGGTCTACGGTGCTGAACTACATCAATGGTGTTGGCTAGCTCGACGAGTAAAACTCCGAAGGAGGTTACAATGGGCCCACCTGAGAGGCCTAAGTAATAGATTGGCGCAAGTCACTCCTCCATGCTCTCTATCTGTCTATCTATTATTAATATTGTTATTATTATTATTATGAATAAATTATTATATTAAAATTTAAAAAAAAACTATATTGCATTTGTTTTAATAGATATTTATCGATAAAAAAATGATTTTGAAAAACTATATAAAAACTAAGAATAATATAATATTCGCCACCAGTTCTTCATGAAATAGCAAACATCGAAAAAGGAATGTTTTCAATACAATATGAATTACAACATAACCTGAGAAACAGAAACAAAAATACAATATTTTGGCTTTGAACATAGTTGAAGTATATTGCAAGAAAAATGGTAAACACTTTACGTGGAATAGCCTTTCACGAAAAAAAATTGTTTCCATTTAGTGTATTTCCTTTTAGTCTGGTAGCCTTGTATAGTATAGCAGATTGTTATATTTTATTTTAGCCTTATAATAGACATTATAAGCTGTTGAAGAGAAAGATATTTATATTTTTAGTTAAAATTTGGCATTAAACTAATAAGATATTTTCAACTTCTTTTTTTTATTTAAAAAAATTCTTATTTCGCCATTAGTTCTGCGACCTAAATTGATTTAAAAGCACTGTGTCGCCTTCGTAAGTGTTTACAATACTTCTTGATGAGTGAATACTTTTAAAAAAAATTTCAAACACGATATGCAAGTGGGTGTCTACAAAATATTCGAAAAAATATACTGCTCATCTCTCTACCCTAGTAAATTTCGAATTGTGTTGAGATATCGACAGGAAATTCAAACAGGGAAGGTAAGGGATAAAATAATATCAAAATACAAGAGTTCTAACCACACTACACCACAACTTGTTACGTTCTGGACGCGCGTTTCGCTAACCAAGTTAGCATCATCAGCAGATGATATAAACTAAAGTAACTTATCCTAACCGAGACTATTTATAGGTAAATGTGGTCACACTTGGTTGCAAACTGCACCGTTGTCAAGTAAACAATAGAGGGGACTATAGGGAATAGGCCCTCTGTCTTTATTTAGTGCTTTCTTACCACATTTAACTACTTCTATACTCTCAAATGCATCCAATAATCTATTATTAGATACATTTTTAATCAACTTAAGATTATTTATTCCTATTCGGTGATTGTTTTCCAAAGCATGTTGGGCAACGCTTGACTTTTCTGTTCTTCCGTATCTTAAATGTGCCATGTGTTCTTTAAAACGAATGTTTATGGAGCGTTTAGTTTGCCCAACATATTTTAGATCGCAGTCATTACAGCTAATTTCATAGATGCCACTCCTCTCCCTCAAGTCGACTTTGTCTTTGGGGTTTCCAAGGAGATTTTTCAAACTATTCTCCGTTTTGTAGGCTACTCTAAAACCTACGTTTTTAAATACTTTTTCTAGACCTCTCGTATATCTGGGATCATATGGGATTACTATGAATTTATTGGAAGCCTCAGGTATTTGGAGAGTAGTGGCATCTTTTAACATTTTCTTATGCTTATGTCTATAATATATAATATTAAGTTGATTAAAAATGTATCTAATAATAGATTATTGGATGCATTTGAGAGTATAGAAATAGTTAAATGTGGTAAGAAAGCACTAAATAAAGACAGAGGGTCTATTCCCTATAGTCCCCTCTATTGTTTACTTGACAACGGTGCAGTCGGGTGCAACCAAGTGTGACCACATTTACCTATAAATAGTCTGTTAGGATAAGTTACTTTAGTTTATATCATCTGCTGATGATGCTAACTTGGTTAGCGAAACGCGCGTCCAGAACGTAACAAGTTGTGGTGTAGTGTGGTTAGAATCTGAAAGTATTTTGATCTATCTTCCACCACAGGTTCCAGTGTTAGGACTTAACATGGCTTCACGGTCAACGGAACAAAACCTTTATTGTAAGTACTGTACTAAGATTAGGTTAATAGCAGCAGATATTTGGTTTCTAAAATCATGTAAGTCTTTTTCAGTTTTCCCTAAATTCATTTCAGTCAAGATCCCTAAACAATCACCCGTTACTGGGAAGGTTGAATCTTTTGCCAAACAAAAGTGGCTAGATTTAGAAATTAAAAATCTGTATAGCAAACGAAGTATGCTTGAAATTGAAGCATACGGATTATTTAAAAAACTCACTTATAAGCTTAGTAATTTAGAATTTGAACAGTGGTTAGATTTCCAAAGAAAAATGTTCGTAGTTATCGATGCCAAATTTTTGAAGAAAATGTGTTCACTTAAAAACAAACTGAGAAAGTTAAAACCACAAAAACAAATTTCTTCGGAAGTCGAGAACATTGTAGAAAATCTTTCTTCTCAGTCTTTTGATAATAGAGAAATCGCCCTTTTGAATAAAGGTTTGAATTTTGCAGAGCCTCCAGTAAAAAATAGTTTACCAACTATTATAGGGAATATCGAAAGTTCCATTCAATACGTGCCAGAGTCAACTAAGGGATTCATTAGAGAGGCTTGCAGAAATCAAATCTCAAAAAACGTTGTTAACAACAAGTCAAAATATGTTTCTCGTAAAAACACTGAAGTTATCCAGGGACTGAAGAAAAAGGAATGCTTTTATTTAAAAGCTGACAAAGGAAATAAGGTTGTTATACTAGACAAAACAGATTATTTTGAAAGAGTAGACAATTTGATTCAAACTGGTTCTTATGATTTAATTGAGAAAAACCCTTTATCAAAAATGATAACAGAAGTAAAAAGTACTTTAAAACACTGTAAAAACCTTGTGTCCGATAAACTAAAATTCCAACTAACACATAGTAACCCACAGTTATCTAAACTGTATTGCCTTCTCAAAATTCATAAACCTGGGAAGTCCATGAGACCTATTGTTTCAGCTGTTGGATCACCAACGTACAATATTTCAAAATGGTTAGTAGAAGAATTCGGCAAATTAAATATCTCGTATGATAACTTTGAGGTTACTAACTCGTTAGAATTCTTAGATAAAATTAAGAATGTTCACTTAAAAGAAGGTGAAATTTTAATATCTTTTGATGTAAGCTCATTGTTTCCTAGTGTACCCATACCACTAGCTTTAGAGTACCTAAAGGAACTACTTGAAATCAATAATTTGAAGAAAGAAATTATTGATGAGTATTTACTTCTCACAAAATTATGTATGAATCAAAATTTTTTTCAATACAACAATAAATATTATAAACAACTAGAGGGAACTGCGATGGGCAATTGCTTATCTCCGTTCCTTGCAAATTTGTTTATGGGCAGATTAGAAACCCAATTCAAAAAAGAACTCAAGTACTTCCCAAGGGTGTGGTATAGATACGTAGACGATATATTTGCTATTTTTGATACTAAAACAGAAAATTTGGACACTTTCTTAGAAACATTAAACAATAAATATCCTTCCATTAATTTTACGTACGAAAAGGAGAACAATGGGCAATTACCTTTTCTCGACACGTTAGTTATTAGAAATAATGATAAATTAGAATTTGATATTTATAGGAAATTTACTAATACTGATAGATATACATCCGACTCATTTCATTGCCGTCAACACAAAATGGCAGCATTCCATTTCTTAACTCACAGGTTAGTCAATTTTCTACTAAGTAAAGAACGTTTTAACAATGAAATGAATCGGATTAAAAATATAGCTAAAAGTATGGATATAATGATAATTTTGTACATAAACTAGTAAATAGACATAAGCATAAGAAAATGTTAAAAGATGCCACTACTCTCCAAATACCTGAGGCTTCCAATAAATTCATAGTAATCCCATATGATCCCAGATATACGAGAGGTCTAGAAAAAGTATTTAAAAACGTAGGTTTTAGAGTAGCCTACAAAACGGAGAATAGTTTGAAAAATCTCCTTGGAAACCCCAAACACAAAGTCGACTTGAGGGAGAGGAGTTGCATCTATGAAATTAGCTGTAATGACTGCGATCTAAAATATGTTGGGCAAACTAAACGCTCCATAAACATTCGTTTTAAAGAACACATGGCACATTTAAGATACGGAAGAACAGAAAAGTCAAGCGTTGCCCAACATGCTTTGGAAAACAATCACCGAATAGGAATAAATAATCTTAAGTTGATTAAAAATGTATCTAATAATAGATTATTGGATGCATTTGAGAGTATAGAAATAGTTAAATGTGGTAAGAAAGCACTAAATAAAGACAGAGGGCCTATTCCCTATAGTCCCCTCTATTGTTTACTTGACAACGGTGCAGTCGGGTGCAACCAAGTGTGACCACATTTACCTATAAATAGTCTCGGTTAGGATAAGTTACTTTAGTTTATATCATCTGCTGATGATGCTAACTTGGTTAGCGAAACGCGCGTCCAGAACGTAACAAGTTGTGGTGTAGTGTGGTTAGAACTCTTGTATTTTGATCTATCTTCCACCACAGGTTCCAGTGTTAGGACATAAAATAATATGTTTAAAAATTTTGCATACTTTAGGCGTTCTATTTTTACACCCATTTAGAATAAGAAGTATACAGTGAAACTTGTTAAATCATGAAACATTTACTATTCCTTTTATATTAGCAAAGCATTTATATTATATATTTAATATAGTAGTCATACCTCAAACGGAAGGAAGCTTCCCATGTGTATTTTATGAAAAGAGGTAAGATAACCGCCGTATTTCTTAAACTGTAAACCATTAAAAATCAAACATTTTCGAAGACAAAAAGTAAAAAAAAAGATATTAGACATTAAAGATTAATAACTGACATTTCATCATACATTAAATAATAAGAATCTGAAATTTTCCTTGCACCCAGTTGCCATTTTAAAACTGTTAGTTTAATAGGAAGTGATACATCATTTTATAAGACCCATTGAGTGCTTTTCATCGCAGATTTGATAACATCTCCATTCTCAGACATTCCAATATTTGAAAGTTTGATGCATTGTCCTCTTTTTTTATGGGCATCAATAATTTACAGTAAAAAGTAATACTGGCACTTCCAAATAGGTATATTATTTTATTAGTTACATGATCGCTCTGAATTTCGTGACGAAATCTCAACACGATCCGGATTTTAGTAAGGATGAAGGACGAACAGAAGTGCATTTTTTTAGCAAGGAAAAGTATTTGGAAGTATTCACCCATCAAGAAGCGTTATCAAGCGTGTTAAACTGACACATTGTATAACATTTTTCAGTATGGATAACTTCCAACAATGTGTTATCTACTAGATAAGGCTATATAAAATTAGATTTTTCAACTAGGACTTCCACATATTTTGTTTATGTAAAAGCACCAACAACCCTCATTTTAATTACACAATACTTTATCTCATTTCTTCGACGGCTTATCATAAAATTTCAAAAAAAAAAACAACTAAAATATTAAGCAACATATTAATAGCAGTAGCCTGAAAGTGCAATTTTTTAAAATTTAATCTACATTTAAATGGCTATAACTTGTAAAGAAAATGGTTTGTTTACAAACGGCTTTTTACATTTTGTAGGCTTATGTTTTGATAATATTTTTGTGGTATGTGTGTTTTAAGGGTTGCTTTGGTCTGGTATATACGAGGGATAGGACAAAAGTCGTTTTTCTTACACGAAATTTGTCAAGAGCGAGAATTTGCAAATCTGAAATTATTTTGATTTTATATGTATGTACTCAGGAATTGGGTTCTTAGGAAAAAACCAAATTGATTTGATTCTTTTTTATTTTTTTTTTATAATAAAAATTTTTTTTAACATTTTTCTCTCTAAATTAAAAACACTTATTAAAAAGACTATTTTTTGATCATTTTGGGTTCCCCAAGGATGTTTTGAGAAAAAGTAAATAGAATTTTGCATTACCGAATGTTAATTTTACTTCAGGGTCGTACTAATTAATTTTTTCAGACCGTTATATATCTTTCTTATTTTCTTAAATTAGACTTTGTCTCCAGATTTCCGTTAAGGATATTTTTACTTTTTCTTAGTATTTTGATAAAAGTGACTTCGGGACGTTTTTTTAGTTTCGTAGAATTATTATCCGTAGTCTGAGTAATTTTGATTATTATTTAAACTTTATTTTTTTTTAACATAAAAACTACTTCCTTTTAAATCACCAATTCTAGGCACCTTTTAATTAAAGTTATACCTGAGTATGTTTTCTTCCTTATTAGTTAGTCTTCGTATATCAAGTGTCCAAAAAATATATAATTATTAAAACCTTTGTACAGGGTGGGCCACAATTTACCCGTCCATCTCTAACGGTACTTTCTTTGTCAATGAACCTTACAGGATATATGCAGATCAGATAGAGGTACATTCAAAGTTTATGGTATTATTGTTATGTTTTATTACATTTTTTGTGAGATCTAATGTTTTGAACAAATTTTTACGTGATGCAGTACTTAATGCATTGGTATCTTCAGTCTTTAGTTCAGTGCAATTTATTCAAATCAAATAAATTATTAGTCTGGAAAATCAAAAACTTTAGAAAGTACTATAGAATATACAGTATCATGTTTAAATTCATGTGATTGTTGACTAACAAATTAAAATCGATTAAAATATTTCAGTTTTTTCTTTTCAACGTGCAGTCTTAAAAAAGTAAGATTTACAATGCGTAACTTTGTCGCTATTAAAACTTTTTTTTTACCTCTTACTTTCCTGTGAGATCCCAACAAGTATGAGCATCGAGTTTGCAACAACCTGTAAAAAGTTTATGTAAGTAAATTATATATTTTTATACAACCGGTTTCAAAAAACTAGTGAAAATTAACATACATAATTATAAAATTCCCTGAAATTTTAAATTAAAAAAAAATTTATACATTAACATAACTGGGTTTAATAAAACATTGAAAAATTATTCTGCCTTTGGTTAATATTTGCATGTAATTTAAAAAGTTAATGACCACTGTTTTTCAATCTACAAACAATAGTAAAATTAAAATTTGCAAAAATCAGAATAAAAGTGTAATTTCAGAGAATTAATTAAGGTTCATTTAAAAAGAAAATATCGCTCAGTAGTTTGAGACGGACGTGTAAGTTGTGCCCCACCCTGTGAAAAGGTTTTAATAATTATATATTTTTTGGACACTGAGTATACGAAAACTTACTGATAAAGAAGAAAACAACTAGCTGGTAATGGCATAACTTTATTTAAAAAGTGCCTAGAGTTGGTATATTAAAAAAAAGTAGTTTTTATGTTAAAAAAAATTAAGTTAAGTAATTAAAATTACTCAGACAAGATAAATTATAAATCTATCGAAACTAATACCGTCCCGAGGTTTGAAGGCACTTTTATGAAAAATAGTAAGAAAAAGTAAAAATACTCTTTATTGAATTCAGGAGACAAGGTCTAATTTACGAAAATAAGAAAGATATATAACGGTCTGAAAAAATTAATTAGTACGCCCCTGAAGTAAAATTAACATTAGGAAAGGCAAAATTGTTTTTACATTTTTTCAAAACGTAAATGGGAAAGCCAAAACCATTAAAAGAATAGTCTTTTTAATAAGAGTGTTTACTTTAGAGAAAAAAATATTGAAAGAAATGTGTATTACAAGAAAAAAATTAATTTAAAAAAAGAACAAATCAGATATCAAAATTTTGAGAAATCACTTTTTTCTTAAGAACACATTTATTAAGTACATACATATAAAATCAAAATAATTTCAGATTTGCAAATTTTCTTGACAAAGTTCGTGGAAAAAAACCACTTTTGTCTTATCCCTCGTATATACCAGACCAAAGCAACTCATAGAACATGCATAATACAAAAATGGTGACACAATACAAAATGTAACAAACCGTTTTATAAACATACCATTTTGTCCTCAAGTTATAGCCATTTAAGTTTATATTAAATTTTAAAAAATTGCACTTCAATTGCATAATAGTGTATGTAGATGAGCCATTTAGCTAATAATGACCGTTTTTTTATATTTTTTGCAATCTCCTTTGGAGGCAATATTAACTTATAATGTTTAAAATAAATATACTACGCTTAAAGTATGAAATTCATACATACAGTTCCAATCGACTATACTAAATGTGTGGTCTAAAATATTATATTAAGTATTTCTAATGTAGTACAAACAAATACATAAATATAATATATGAAAGCTTTAAAATGAGTTTAGCATTTTTTGTCAAATTTTTTTGACCTTCATTTTAAAAACGTTTTTATCATTCAAATATTTTACGTGTTAATGTAAACTATTACATATTTCAGTACAAGGATGACACATTTTAAAATAAAATTGTCGTAAATTTCTAAAATGTTTATTTATAATTAAACATAGACAAGTTTTTGAATCGATCTGTTTTCCTCAAAATTAGTTTAGACATGCTTAAAATAAGCAGAAAAAGATAAAAGTATGTAAATTTTCAATGGGAGAAATAATTTTTTTCCGAGTAGGTCGCCATTTTATTTGATATCTTACCAGTTCGATCCTAGGCTTACAAGTGATTTTTGCACAAAATTTAAACACATGAAAAGAGCCATTTTTTATATTGATTTTTAGTTTTCTTTATTAGGCCAACCTTTTATTCGGTGCTACAGGATTTGTACCAAGACTTGATAAGTACATCACTAACTTGAATCGTGTATAAAATTTGATTTTAAATAATAAGTTAGTTAAAAATAAGTAATTTCTTACACTAATTTAGATCTACTACTTAGATTCGAAAAATTATTTTGAATATAAAAAACGTACTGTATTTCTTATCTGTTAACTAGAGGGCGCCAAGCAGGTACCCTACGATAAAAACTTCTAGAGTTTTTTGATTACTGCTCAAACAAAAAAAAATAGTACGTCTGTTAGAAAACTTACAACTTTATTTTTGCTTTAGGAGACGGTTTATTCCCCTAGTGTAACACTATAAAAATGAAAAAAATGCTTTTATAAGCAAAAAGATAACAAGAAATTTGACGTGTTTGAATTACGTGTGAATGGCCTCTTCTAGGATAAGACTTCTAAAGGCCAGAATTTATAATATATGCAGGTAACGCCTCCCTCATTTTGCCCTTCTTTATGGAAAAATTAATTAAAATTTCCATTTAATTCCTAGTCGTGAAAAGTTCTTTGAAATCCATATCTTACGCATTTTCAGTTAACCTTCCACAGACTACTCATCACAAATCCGTTTCAACCTACCCTTTTTAGTAGAAATTTAAGCAAATATTTATCTTATCTCTTCTCAATCCGATCCAGGTTTGATACTAATCTCAACGACGTCAAAATTCCTATAAAATAGATGTCCCCAACCCCATCAAACCCTTTTTTACGAAAATATCACTAGAAATGTTTTTTCTTCTACGTTAAACAAATCTCATTTGGCACTATATTTTGAGCCTCCTCTACTTATTCATATTGCCTTACTTTGACCAAATATTAATAAAAATATTGAATTTACTCAAAATTTCCAATTCAGCCTTTATTTTCTTTGTGCTGTATCGTTACAGGTCATGACGTTTACCATTCTTTATTTTTATTACAACATGAAAATAAGTAACTATATTGACATTAGTGGAATAATTAATTAAAGCTTTATACTTAAGCCCGCTACTCACTATTTGGTTCGTTTCGTCGGTTCGATTCGTTCATTCATATGAGTGAATGAATGGGCGAATCAACGAATGGATGAATAGTTATTTGATCCACATTATTAATGAATTTTTATTTAATACGTTCGCAAATACACATATGTTTGAAAATACATAAAAAACAAAAGATCTAATTCGGACGAATGGTTCGCCGAGGTCAAAGCCTAACTCAGAAAACAATTCCAAATTATTTACAGTAACAATAAATATCGACCAGACAGTTTGCAAACGAATTTACAATACCCAAAACCCAATTCCTACGTGGCCGTCATGGGCCACTTTATTCAACAAACATGAAGTAGTAAAATATCATTGTCGCTAGAGAAATGCGACAAAATATTTGTCACATCGGATACCATTCGCCCGCGCCAAACCGCGTGCCGTGGTGCTCTTACAGCCTATATTAATTCCCATGTTGCCACTGAATTGGAGCGCCCGAATCATATTACGAGCCAACGAGGACAGATAATTAGAGATAGGAGCTGATATTTCACTTATAATTTCAATAGTTTTCTGTGCATATTAATAGTTAATGAGAATTGAAGTTGCGTGTTACGTTAACATTCTTAGCAAGGCCGCGCCCCCACACGGCCTCAAAAACCAACTGCCACAGTGTGAGTGGCTACCTTAATCAAACGAGCATCTACTTCTTGAATCAGCATTGCAGAAAACCGGAAATTCCACTACACATGCATAGATTCAACCAATATTTTTGTTTTTTAACATTCAGTTATATTAAACAAAGAATATTAGTGCCAGAAAAAAGTTAACAGCTCTTCTGTAAATAATTTATTACAAAAGCCAAATGCTAAGGCAAAAAAAAAAACAGTTTTGTGTGAAAGAGTGGCATTTGGAATATTTATATCTTTTGGGACAATGGAAACCATATTTTAAAAAAATGATCAGAACCTTTACCTGAATTCTTTAATTTTCTAAATATTTCACCTCTTTTCGAAAAGCATTTCGTAAATTAATTATTTTTTTCTCAATGTCCATCGTGCCACTCTCATCGATAAACTTACAAAAATTGAGAAACATTCCATAAGCTTCGCAAAGAACGTTTTTGAAATTTTGTTATACGATTTGCTATTTTTGCTTCTACTGCAGTACCCAGCGCTGATCCTGGACTCGGGCGGCTGTTATTGTCTCCGAGTAATTATTTCTTTACCTGTGCTTTAGTGTAGTTTTGGGGGTATGTGTGAAATGTTTTGCTTTTTCATTGATGCCCATAGTTCCAGTATTGATTGCATCTATAACACACCTTACTTCATCTCATGTCCAATTGCCTCTCAGGGTTTTTTTTCGGTATATTTCTAGAATTATATTAGATATTTAGGACATTACGACATAAGGACATAAAGTAGGGCTTTGTGCGGTTAGTTTTTTATTGGCAAGCAAGATTGAGAGCCATGCTATAAAATGACAAGACCAGTGAAGTCCCGTTTATGTTCGCATTTGGTACAATATTTTAAGCACGATTGCTACCAAATGACCCTGAAAAAATGTCATGTTATTAAATTCTAAAAACTATGTAAGACATCCTACCTACCTTTGTCACGCATTGATTATAGTAAAAAAGTAATTCAATAAAATAAAGATACTTTATTATACCAGTGTCCTAAACCCTGTAATAACTCGTAAATAAAATAAATAGTTATTAAACTTGTCTCTGCTCAGTAATATAGAGAATCTCTCTTATTAAAGTCTCAAAATTATAGTCTATGCTCTCAGTTTGTCTTAATTTACTAACCTACCAAAATCAGTTGTAAAATTTTATACGAACTATTCAATTTTGTAACCTATCTAAATAAACTACACTTGCTACAGTTCATATAAGGAAAAATTTCAGAAATCAAGTCTCTGCTATTGGGCCAGGTCCTCTCCACTAACACTTAAAATTATGTTTTCGGTTCAGAAGTTATCCATATCATAAATTTGTAGGTACTGGTAAGTTTTTCTGCGTGAAAATTTACGTTCAGTGATTTTAAAGGAACTGTAACAAGTCAATCTGCACTGACATGGACGACTGACTGGCGGCCTTAACAAAGACGTTGCTTTCCCAAAAAAAATGATTTGTCATTTTGATGCGATTAAAACAAGGGAATTAAAATGTCGAGGGAGCTAGTCAAGTATTTCTCGAAAATCAACGTTTGTGTATAATGTGGTTTGGTCCAGTTCATATTAAATAAAGACTTCTTGAGGTTTTTGGTTGACCGAATTTTTGTTTCGGTCGGCAAAATTGATGAACGGTGAATGACAAGATTTCAAGTTCAGTTAATATACGACGGATGTTTTTTTTTCTACCGGAAGGAAGACAAGGATACGCTGCTCGTCGAAACGATTGATACAGTTAAACTTTTCAAAAATTAGAATTCTAATATATTTAGATATTTTCTTATTGTACTGGCTAGTAAAACCATTAGTGCAAAAATTAAAAATGTCCCAGCTGTTCAATGTTTTTCCTTGCATTGCACAATAAGATAGTTTTAAAGCTTTAATTAATAACTATAATTATATTAATTATAATTATTACTATTATTAATATACTAGTGTACAAAAGAACATACCGTACCCAGGAGGATATATATATATATATATATATATAATATATATATATATATATATATATATATATATATATATATATATATATATATATATATATATATATATATATATATATATATATATATATATATATATATATATATATATATATATATATATATATATATATATATATATATATATATATATATATATATATATATATATATATATATATATATATATATATATATATATATATATATATATATATATATATATATATATATATATATATATATATATATATATATATATATATATATATATATATATATATATATATATATATATATATATATATATATATATATATATATATCAAGCCTTTTTCATTTTTACGAGGCCCGATTTGGGCTTCATAATTTTTATTGCACAAACAGACGCAGAATGTTCTGCTGATGCCATCTGTACCTATTTCGATGAAAACGGATTGGGCTTCATAAAGTTGGGTGGTATCATAAAACATATGAAGTTAGTTCATCGGATCTGCCGCAAGGTGGCGCATCAGTCGATTTATATATACATTTAAGGTAGTTCCCACATTTTACGAAGCCCACACATTCTGCAGGTATACGAAGCCCGAAAACCTGACAACATTGTAGCTACTGCCGTTAACCGATAGGAAGGTTTGGTTGGGCTTCGTAAGAACTAGATGCATACATATCTTGGAAGAGAAGATAGAGTTAATAAGTAACAAATTTTAAATTTAAAAATATTGCAATCTCACATAGAATAGTTGTAATAAAGTTTCCAGGAAGCCAAATAATTTGTGTGACTTTTGTTTACCAATAATTATTATCCGCCCAGAAATACAAAAAAATTTTAATTAACTATAATATTATAGTCTATCTATTGAGACAACGGAAAAAAGGAGTACGCCGAATTTACTACGCCAAACATATTACATAAATGTATTTCTATTCAGAGGACGAAATTCAATTGGATAAATCTTTGGAGAAGTTGATTTAGCAAAAAACTAGTCAAAAATGAGTTGAAATATTTGCGTGGCGTTTCTTTAGGTCAGTGGCGTGTGTTAGTGTTGAGTTTAGCAGTGAGTTTTTATTGACTGATATATTTTTTAATAATTGAACAATTAAGTTAGATCGCTTTTTCCCGGTCGGTCTTTTGATACTAGTAAGAACGAAGCGAGCAGCGATATTGGTTGGTATTTCTAATTTTTATGATATTTGTGATATAAACCATAAAAAACAACAAATATATTCTCATTTTTAACAGACTTCAAAAAAGGAGATCCTCAATTCTTCTGCGATGTAAGTATTTTTTAAGTATGTTCACGGATTTCTCCGAAATGCCTTGACAGATTTTAACGTTCTAGGACTCATTTTGTTCGGGAGTTCTCCAGCTGGATCTATTTTTTTACAAAATTCCTAGAGGCTAGGGGAAAAAAGGGGGTTAGTTAAAAATTACAATTTTTGGAAAATATTCGTCGATTTCTCACGAACGCCTTGATTTTAATTCTAGGGCTCATTTTGTGCAATAGTTCTCCAAGTTGGTTCCATTTTTTTTGTAGTACGAAATTCTTAAAGGGTGTGGGTTAATTAGTTCAAAAATTGCAATTTCTGGAAAATAATTGGAAAAATGTTCCATTTTAGTTTGCGCAATTTTTGGGTTTTATGATTTGACGTTTTAATTAAAAAAATGGAGGGGATGAAAGGGATGATAGGGGTAACAAGGGCTAAAGGTATAAAAACTTGGAAATGTTTGGAAAATATGGAGTTTCATTATATTATCAAAATTTTAGGTCAATCCGTATTTATTTTATCACATGCAACCAAACCTTAAGGGGAGCGGGAGGGCGGGGGAGTAAGATATAAAATATAATGTTGCAAGTCATTTTATAAGTTTTAAGGCCAAATAAATAATTTTCGGGAATACAATATGAATATATACCTTTGTTAGGTTTATGTATACAGGGTGACTAAAAAATATGATATAGGGTAAAAAGGGTGATAGGGGGTAAAAAATTGGAAATATTTGAAAAATATGTAGTAAAAATTTTATTATATCATCAAAATTTTAGTTCAATATGTATTTATTTTGTCACATGCAACCCCACCCTTCTTAAGGGTAGTGGAGGGGGGAGTAAAATATAAAATATAATGTTTCATGTCATTTTAAAACATTTTGAGATCAAATAATTCGTTTTCCGGGATACAACATGCGTGTATACCTTTGTTAGCTTTCTGTAGAGAATTATTAAAAAGTATGATTGGGGGTAAAAAGGTCGATAGAGGGCAAAAAATTGGAAATGTTTGGAAAATATGTAGTAAAATACAGTTTCATAATATCATCAAGATTTTAGGTCAATCCGTATTTATTTTGTCACATGCAACCCTCCCCCCTAAGGGAAGAGGGAGGGGGTAGTAAATTATAAAATATAATGTTGCATGTCGTTTTATAAGTTTTTGAGGTCAAATAATTCATTTTTAGGGATGCAATATGCGTATATACCTTTGTTCGCTTTCTGTAGACAGGGTGATTAGAAAATATTCACCCATTACAATATTATATATGTATGTATGTATGTATGTATGTATGTATGTATGTATATATATATATATATATATATATATATATATATATATATATATATACATACATACATACATAAAACCCCCAAAAACCCATTCTCTACAGATTTAGCGACATTCTTTCAAAAACATTTCTGTTTGTTATGTTACAAAATTTACTATACTTAGTGATAATGAAAATAAAAAAATCACTAAAACGTTCAAAATAACTTTTTTGATAAAAAATTATCCGCCTTCAAAAAAATAAATAAGGGAAAAAGTAGAAAATAATTTAAACAAAAAATTTTATTTGTTGCTGCAAAATTTCAGCTATATACATCGCCGGCAGTCCGATGCGTTTTTTAAAGTCGACGCCAATTCAATCAATACATATTCCTAATAGAGAAAAATGTATTGTTTTTGCTTCTATTAGGTATGGATATTGATGGAATTGGCGCCGACTTCAAAAATCGCTTCGACCTAGCGGTAATGTTACAATAGCTGAAATTTTGCAGCAAAAAATGATATTTTTTGCTTAAATTATTTTTTACTTTTTTTTTGAGGGCGGTTAATTTTTTAATGAAAAAAATTGTTAACCGAGTCAATTCGCCTGGTAAGTATTTTTTATCTATGTTCGCCGATTTCTCCGGAACGCCTTGACCGATTTTAGTGTTCAGGGCTCATTTTATGCGGCAGTTCTCCAAGTTGGTACCATTTTTTTTGTACTATGAAATGACTAAAGGGTGATATCCAAAAGAGGGTTGATTAGTTAAAAATTACAATTTTGGGAAAATAATTGCCGATTTCTCCGGAACGCTATGATCGATTTTCGTGTTAAGTTAATGCTTTTTTTTGTACAACGAAATAGGTAAAGGTTGGGGGTAAAAAAATGTTTGGAGAATAATCATAAAATTGTCATTTTCAAGATTTTTGGTATGAACCATTTTTGGGTTTTATGGTTAGCGTTTTAATAAAAAGAAGGGTGGGATGAAAGCCGTTAGAGGGAGTAAAAGGAATCCAAATGTTTGAAAAATGTATAATAATGTACGGTTTCATTATATTATAAGGTTTTGGGCCAATCCGTATTTATTTTTTTGACACATGCAACCCGGCTTCAGAATTGCGAAGGAAAGGGGGATGGATTAAAAAATAATATATAGTATTGGATCTCATTTTGTGAGTTTTTGAGGTCAAATAATGCATTTTCGGGAATACAATCATTTATACCTGTGTTAGCTTTCTGTATATAGAGTGATTAAAAAAATATTTTATTACAATATATATACATACAAAAAAATCCCAAAAAACCTGTTCTAACATTTTGTCAAGGACATTTCTTTGGCTTCTTTATCATAAAATTTCCTATACTGGGTGATAATAAAAATTATAAATCAACCCACCGCGTTATGGGTAGGAGAGGGGGCGGGGGGAGTAAAATATAATGTTGTGTCATTTTAGAAGTTGCTGGGGACAAATAATTCATGTTCTAAAAAACAATATATACCTTTGTTAGATTTCTGTATACAGTGTGAATAAAAAATATTTACTCATTATGATATATATACATACATCAAACTCTCAATAACACGTTCTACGCAAATTAACTAGCGCTCGGTCAAGGACATTCTTTTGGTTCCTATATCATAACATTTACTATACCCACTGGGTGATAATGAAAATGAAAAATTATTAAAAAGTTAAATATATTTTTTTAATAAAAAATGAACCACCTTCAAAAAATTTCATAAACTAAAGAGTAAAAAATAATTTAATACCATAAACATAATTTGCGGCTGCAAAATTTCAGCTATATACGTCGCCGCCAGGCCGATACGATAAGTTCGGCAATTCAATCAATAGCGACGTATATAACTCAAATTTTGTAGATGCAAATTGTATTTTATGGTTAAATTATTTTTTACTTTTTAGTCTAGAAACCAACTTAAATTTTAATTGATCTGCGATGTATTTTTTAATGTATCTTTGCCCATTTCTCTGGAATACCTTGACCGATTTTAGTGTTATTAGGCTCGTTTTGTGCGGGAGTTCTCCAAGTTGGTCTCATATCTTTTTTACTAGGAAAATGCCGAAGGGTGGCTGGGGTTAATTTAAAATATGTCATTTTAAAGATGTTTCATTTGCGCAATTTTTCTGTTATAAGATTTGACCTTTTAATAAAAAATTGCCCAGATAGCAAAAATAGCTGCATTAGTGCTTAAGAAATGCTTACAATTATCAAAACTATACTTAAGAAGCGCTGACAAAAAAGCGCTTAAAAACCAGCGTCCCTCCGGCCGGCATAAAATCGGCAATTGTTTAAAAGCACTTAAAAAGAATACTTTTAAAGCACTTCTAAAAAGCATACTGCAATAAAGTGCTTGAAGAGCGGTTTAAATAAGTGTTAAATAAATGCTTCAATTCAGTGCTTTATAAGTGCTCCAAAATAGCTTATAAAAACCAAATCGCTTATTTAAAAAACAACAAAAGTAAGTTTACCATAATTCTACAGATGCATCAACATTTTTGACAAAATTGTTATTATAACACTATAATGTTTACTGTTATAACAATTTTGTCAAAAATGTTGCTGCATCTGTAGAATTATGGTAAACCAAACTTGTGTAGTTCTTGAAATAAACAATTTGCTTAATATTGTTAATGCCTATAAGAGATAGTCTTTATAGCAAAGAAAACTTTTTTGTTAATTTTTTTTATTTAACGTATATAATACTCTACTATCTACATTATATCTTCTCTATCTCTATCAGTCACAGAGGCTGATTCTATAAATGATTTGTTTAATATTATTGATGTCTAAGAAAAAGTTTTTATTGTAATGAAAACTTTTACTGATAATTTTACCAGGTATTGTAGAACATTAAAATAAAAGTAAAAAACGTTTTTGTTTTATTTTTTCTTTATTTATCATATAGCACTATACATTATCACTTTTCTATATTTATCTTCATTTATTATCAGCTACTGGGGTCTGTTGATCTTTCATCCTCATTGTTGGGTGCCTCTGTTGTATTTCTAAAATATAATAATTTGTGAGAAAATGACAGGAGAACCTAAATTAACATAAACAACAAACAATTTTAAAACAAAAAACCCTACTATGACAATAAAATTAAAAAATGTATACCAATACTTAAAAGGTCAACAACAATTCGCTTTGCTATATATTAACTTTTTGGCAATAGTAAGCTTTCCAAATACTTAGTGAACTACTGATTATCAATCATCGATAGTTTAAAGAAGGTTGGGGTATGTTAATATTTTTGTGCAAATATTTGTGTTTAAACAATTCTTTTCAGAAAACCTGTATTTTTAAACACAAATATTTGCACACACACAAATATTTGCACAAAAATATTAACAAAAATATATAAACTTATATTAATTTTTTAATAAGTTTTTCCATAAAATTTAAGATTTTTTATGTATTTTTACTTAATCTTAATTTTCATTTTACCTTTTGACAACGATACCAGATAAGGTATAGGTAAGTTTTTTAATCATTTAAGTTTTTAATCAGTGGCAGTGCCACTACGGACGTTTCTGTAGAAGCTACAGTAACTACTGCCTATTAATTTATTAATTATTTATTTCTTTTACAAAAGGTTACCCAAAATACAGCCCTCAAAAATCAAAAATAACTATTTTCAATTTTTTTAAAACTTGGGAGAATTGAAAAAAATTTAATAGGCTGCTTTATACCCTTGCAATTAGTTATTATAACTATTGGCAAATAAAGGTTTTAAGCATACATATTAAAATGATTCTTACTTTTTTTGTCTTTGCCCTCTACCCCCTTCCCGGTCAATGGCATTCCTCAAAAAATGCTTGGTAATTTGCTCCACTTCTCTCATTGTGGCGTTTTTCGAAAGTGGGTTTCTTCTAACAGCAACTAAAAAAAATTAAATATGTATTTAAAAAATAAAAAAATCTATATTAAATAATCATAAAATCAATAAATAATAATAAAAATAATTGCGAAAAATTATGTATCTTATTAATATTTTTAAACAGTGAGAAAGTATGAACCAGGGCCAGTTTCATATACTCTTTAGCTTTTTACAATACATTTTTTATTTTGCCAACATTTTTTAAGCAATTTAAAGGTTCTAAACAGATAGGGAATACCGCAATATATACCTCTAGAATTTTATTGGGTTGTAAGAAACATCAACACTGCATACTCAAAAAAATAAAAAAAAAATAATATTAAAAAATGCAAACCACAAAGTTTTTATTTTTATTTTTTTCAATTTTCAAAAGTGATGGTAATCTATACTCTTTTTTTTCCAAAATTTAACCCTATTTGTGTAGCAACACATTGTTTAAAAAATATGTGTTAAAAAAGGGAATATTAGAAAAGCAAAGAAGTCTTACCAAACGAATTTGAAAAAAATTAAGGTATTAACATTTGTTGCATATGAATGTTTAAACAAAAAATATCATGTTAAGAACAATTTTCAGATAAAGCAGAATTACTTACCAAGTATCAATTTTAAAATATTTTTTAGTTTGGAAAATTCTTCCTTTGAGTTTCTTCCGGTCCAATTGTATGTTATAGCCAACTCATTGGTCATTATTTTTGCCAAAATTCTTCTAGTCGTGTCAACAGTGTCTTTTCCACCCACTGTCTGAAATAACAGGTACTAAAAAAAATATTTATAAGAAATATTTATCATTTTACCAAAGAAAAAATGCACACTGGCTATTAAAAAAAAAGACTACCTTAGAATACAACTTTTCGTCATCTGAGAGCAAGTCCTCCAAAGCCAGCAGTTCTTCTTTGGTTGAGCAAGATGTAAAGGATTCTCTCTCTCCAGCATCCTCGATTGTATGTTGCTGACACAACATTAAATATTTAATGTCATCGGCTATTGCTTCAATTTTTTCCATTAATGTTGGGAGTAGTTCTAAAAATATATCAGTGCAAAATAAATATTTATACTTAAAAGTAGGTAAAGTTAATGTAAAATAATTTGCACTTTTCCACCTTAGTTTTTAATAAG
Source organism: Kuschelorhynchus macadamiae (assembly GCA_030620095.1). Classification (NCBI taxonomy): domain Eukaryota; kingdom Metazoa; phylum Arthropoda; class Insecta; order Coleoptera; family Curculionidae; genus Kuschelorhynchus; species Kuschelorhynchus macadamiae. The sequence goes on from JAUTXW010003469.1 coordinate 370,513, forward strand.
CAATGGTATGACATCAAGTTTAAATAAAACTCAGTGTTTTTCAACTTCCACTATTGCTCAGATTGTTATACTATTACTATATTTTAATTTTTCATACTTATAGTAGTCACTGGCTGTTAAAAGCATGACAAATAGTAACTTGTTATACTCATCAAAAGTGAAAATGAAAAACATTTTTATATAACTGTTTTAACAGAAAAAAGAATATCAAACATAGCTTATACTACTACTTACCTTCAGTTTTTTTACAACCATTACACAAAAATGTGTCATTTGATGCAAATGATCCACAGCCTCCATTATTATTATTAGGAGCATTTGGAATTGAATTTTTAATTTCTTCCATTATTGAAAGAGGCATATTATGAATTGGCAAATCAACTTCTTGAACATCTTCCTGGGGATGCCCAAATGATAGCTTCATATTTTTCTCATTATTGGCCTGCTTGGCACTTTAATAATTTCACTTTGAATATCTTTCTCAGATTGTGTATGATCATTATTTTTCTTCACTACTAATTTTGGTACAGATGGAAGTAATTCATCATCAGAACTTTCTGAATTATTAACATATTCAGATAATTTAATACAAGCTTTTGGGCGCCTTTTTCTATGCCTTCTGTATGTTCTTCATTCGGTTTGAGAAACACTGGTAATATCCTTAAGCATTTTCATTTTATCGACAGCCCGATGATAAATCTCTGAAATTATAAAAACTTATGAAAGGCATAATTATTAAAATGATGTTTCTATTTAAAATATGTGAATTAAGTGAAAAAAGACAGCAATGGAATATAAATGTCAACTGAAAATGTATATATTTTAATAAAAGCTATACAAGAAAATTTAATATTAAGTACAACAAGAATATTTAGTTTTTTATAAACTTTCTTTTACATTTTGAATTTGGTTTATAATCAAAACTTCCAAAAAAAAATAAATGCCAAACCATTTTTTTTTCTTAACACCGTATAACTAAGATTGAACATTATAAAAATTATTAGCTAGCAAAATATACCTACTTGACTTGTATTTAATAGATATTGGACATTTTAAACTGGTCTCCAGCTTAACTTCAGCATGTCTTTCAACAAGTTTTCGTAATTGATTGTCATTATGACACTTGGGCCAATAACAAAACAAATTATTAGAATCTTCTGAAATAATCCACTTGCTGGAAATGATTTAGGGACTTCATCTTCTTCTGCTTAATAAACTCCACAACGGCATAAAATAAACTACAACAAAACATTTTTTTTAAATTAAAATTTTAAATCTGGTGAATAAAAGTTATCTACTTAAGAAAATAGTGCAGAATAATATGAAAGTGTCTTTTTTTGGTAACCCTCAACCGTAAAAAAATTTTAAAAACAGAAACATAAACTTGTACAGAATTTATTTTTAGATTTTAAGATTATATGCAAAGTGCTTCATTGAAAATAAAAAAATTATTATTAAAAACGTCCTTAAAAAAATTGAATAAAACTTTTAGGTACATAAAATTACGGTATAACAACAACGGCTCATTGATGATGAAATTAAAATAACAATGTACTAATTGACTTATATGTCTTCTTGAAAGCTACCTACTATTTGGTTTATAGTTTTGAATCAGTCCACAAAAATTAGTGATCTCAGAGAATGTTTTAAGACAACCATTGAAAGATTTTTTTTATTTATATTTATAATATTTTATTCATCTTAATATTATAGAACAGTACTGTACAGACTTCGAAATAGATATGAACATGAAATAGGCTATATACATGTTTTAAACAATGTTTTTATAATTGTCAATAAAACTTTTGTAACAATACAACAAAGATATTAAGTTTTTGTGATATTGTAATAACTTTCTTTAGAAATTAAACATTGCTTAGAGAAAAAATAGAAACAAGGTATATACAAACCAAAACATATTACCTATTAGTATAAATACTGATAAAGTTAAAACACTAACACAGTTTCTAAATACCCTAAAAATAAGAAAAACCCAATATAAAAAATTACATCTAGAGGTACACATGCAATAGAGAAATATATATATATATATATATATATATATATATATATATATATATATACCCATATCTCACCTTTATTGTGTATTATATATATATATATATATATATATATATTGTAAAATATTGTTATCAAGAATATATATATATATATATGCTTGAAGTATATATATATATATATATATATATATATATACACAATAATTGTTTTTACCATCTGTTGAAAACACCAATATTTTTAAAATTGTTCCATTCTTTAAAAAAATACAATCATTGCCTTGTTTATTGAAAAAAATCCACTTATAATTATTTTTTTTGAAAAAATTGTGAGAAATGAAATATTAATGGTTTCTTGTACTCGTTAAAGACAATTTATCCAGGTTTGTAAATGGTGTAGATTTTTTCATACCCCTAAAAAAAAACCTATTTTGAATATCTTCGCACCACCTGGGCTAAGGCTTGGTTTCCTGAGAAGGCGTTTTTCCCCAAAAAATTTTCAAAGGCAAAACAGTTTATGTCATCAAGAGAATTAAAGTTTTTGGCATGAGCTGATAAATGAATTAATGAATGTGTATTGTATACACAGAACTGTTTGCCATAAATTTGAATGGAATGCTTGACAAAACATATTATTAGTTGTGAGGCATAATTATTAAAATCTTTGTTTAAATTTTTATGTAATAAAATAATTAAAGCATAGCTCAAAAGCATAAAATTTGCATATATGAATCTAGGAACATTTTCTTGTAAAATACAGGTCCTACATAAAGAAGGAATTGTTTAATTCTGTTGCCTTCCAGTGCTCTAATTCGGAGATTCCCTGAGGTTTTCTATTAAAATCACAAGGCCAATAAAACTTTAGTTTGGATATTTCCATATCAATTTGTTTTATGTTTTGAATTTAGCCTCTTCCATAATCTCTCCACAAAAAGAGCATTTGCATTACCCCCAAGCACACAGAATGCATATAATCTGCAGGAAAATGCGTAATTAGGCCAATTCCATTAATATGCTCTAATGGCATACTCGCCTTTATGATGAGATGTATTAATTTTGTTAGAAAATGACTGGTCACTGCGTAACTGTGCATCAAGACTACAAAAAGTCATTCGACTTTGAATATATTCACCTCTAACCAAGCATTGATCACACCCATAATAACTATTATGTTCTTTTATATTTTTAATAAAACTAATTGTATCACAGCAAAAGGCTTTAAGTTCAAAATTAAAATTTTTGTTGTCAACAGAAAGTCCATTTTGTAATAAATCATTTATGTCAATTACAAAAGCATTAAGAAAACTTTGCAATGGTGGTTTATGCTTTCCTAAGTAAAGTGATACAATAAAAGGATTTTCTTCTTTAAAATTGCCGACTTTACATAAAATTGGCCAGAATTGTTTATTGGATTTTTTATGCAAAGGAAGCCCATCAATATTAAAATATAAGTTTATAATATTGTAGCACTGATCAATGTACTTTTTAATAATGTTGGTTAATCCTTTTTTAAGGCCAAAATAGTGGAACTGACCTATATCTTGAGGATCATCTTTAACTTTCATATTTTCACATAATGTTGTTCTAGGGGTCATATATAAAGTCCTAGCATCTATAGGCATATCCATGCCAAGGTCCCTATTTAACCATTTTAAAAGCTGATTCATAGCACAATGTGGTATGTTGTAAGTTTTTCCCCAATTTCTTAAAAACAATTTTGAATTTTGTATTGTGTTTATATTATTTGACACAATATTTATGTCATTCTTTAAATCCATTCTATCTATATTCTCATTGCAATTTTCTGTTGAGGGCTTAGCTGTAGCACGTAAATTTAGGCCTGGCCTATTAATATCGCAATCTCTATATGTATCATCATAATTTTTGAAGAATCTATATTAATATTGCAATCATTATGTGTATCATCATAATTTTGTGAAGAATCTATGGAAATTGGATTTACTAAAAAAATGTTGGGGTCTACTTTCCGTATTTTGGGTTGACTCTGTTTATTTTCAATGTTTACGGTTTCTATAATATCACTAACTTTTCTCTTAATTTGCCTTCGTCTGTATCTTATCGAAAGACGTTTATAGGTTGGTTGCCCATCAAAAGTCCTATTTGAAAGCTGAATGCGATATGTACTGTAAAAGGATGAAAAATATTGTAGAAAAGTTATTCTGTACTTTGAGTTTATTCTATAAAAAAAAGGCTTTGTTCTCCCAAAATCAACGACATTGGACACAAAATTTAGAATTTCCCCAAGTTATTTTTAAGTTTAATTTGTATGAGTGAAGATTTCTCAAAAATTATAGGTAGTATTCTTTGCACTTATATTTGACAAAAAAGTTGATGTCTATTATACAGTGACCGACAGAAAGTTGCAACAAATGGGAACATTTGTTATTATTAGTTTCTCAGAAAATTGCATTCTTGATAAAAGTTGGTGCTTAAAAAGAAACTAATTTTGAGCATGTAAAATTTTAGGTCGGATGTACAGGGTGGTCAACAATTTTAAAAATATGATTTTATGAATTTGAAACCAAAATTTGAAAAAACTCACTACAGCAAAGTTATAGAGCTTCAAAAGTTAGAAATAAAAGTTAAGTTTTTTGATATCTTATTTAGTTAAAGAGAAAATTAGCCTTAAAAATATTTTTTTTTCATTTTTGAGTCTAATTTTCTATTTAACTAAACAAGATATCAAAAAACTTTACTTTACTTTTATTCCTAACTTTTAAAGCCCTATAACTTTGCTGTAGTTTTTTAAAATTTTGAACTTTACGAATTTATAGTTATATTTTTAAAAATTTTAACCACCCTGTACATCAAACCTAAAATTTTAGCTCAAAGTTAGTTTCTCTTTAAGCACCAACTTTTATCAAGAATGAAATTTTCTGAGAAACTAATAATAACAAATGTTCCCATTTGTTGCAAACTTTCTGCCGGTCACCGTATAATTAATCCCTGTATATGATTAAATAAAATTCATATCATGGTCATGTTGGCCCCACATTTTAATATTCATTATTGATTTATTTTTAAACAATACATATTTTTTTTAATCTTATTTTTATGCACTAGACTAGTGCAAAATTATTGCATAGTTTAATACACACACAACAATGACTAGCAAACTTTATTATTTAAAGGTCAGTTTTAAAAAATGAATTTAATTTGCCCTATAATTTTTTATGTTAATTTTATTCATTTGGTAAAATTGATATTTTAATAATAAAATGCTTGCTAATCATTGTCCTTTCCAGCCAATCATATCAAAATCACGTAATAATCTTAAACGAGTAAAAATTATTGAAAACCTGAATCTTAAGAACAAAAAGTAACCTTTTTTATTGTTACAAGGTGGTATGACATAACAATATTATTAATTTTTCTAACAAAAATATAACTTCTATAAATAAATTTTCTGTATTTTTTTACAAATATTCATTTCAGCAAGTGAAACTAAAAAATAAAAAGCACTCGTACACCAGTACCCTAAATTGTTGCAAATTAATTTGCATATTTTTACAATTGGTATATTATTATTATTGAATACTTTCCCCCATAATTTAGTAAATAATTATCTACAAAATTCTTGCTTGTATAAAAATACCCTTTACTGTCAATTGTAAAAAAATATTGATTGCTGGTCACACACCTGGAGAGTATACTTAATTACACCTTTATGCAACTAGCCATAACAGTGCTTTCCAATAAAATTTTATCAAGGTATATTAACCATCTCGTCAAAGTTGTACCCTAGCAATATTTTACCAAAATGCTCACGGTGAAAGTAAAGATTATAAACCCAAACATTTTACACTATTTTGCCCTACTTTGGAATATTGTAAATTAGACACTTTTAAATTTAATTGGGTATGAAATACCTATACCATTATTTAAATAAAAAATCGTTAAAAATGTGTAAAAAACTCATGTCGTAGTAGACAACTAAAGTAAAGTTTTGGTAAGATTAGTTTTTGTTGTGTTAGAACTAATAAATATTCCTAATTGATATGATTAGTTATGGTTGATTTTTTAGTTCTTTTTTTAAAGGAAAATAATAAATAATTGACTTTGGAACTCTATAGGTTTTCTAACCTCAAAAATGGGTTTGATTTGGTAAGATTGGTTAGTTCTGGTTGAATTTTTAGTGTTTTTAAAAGAAATTATACATTCTAATCTTAAGAAACCTCATAAATGGGTTTATATTTACCAGACCCCCTTTTTAAAATTAGGTAGCCTTTTTTCTGTTTCTTTTTGGTAATAGGTAGTATTATTTTTTGATTATGTAAACCGCGGCCACCTTTTGATGTTCGGAGCCTTTTAAATTATGCTTCAAGGGCGACCATTATTACTGATATTATTACCGTGGGCCATTTGATTACCTAGATAGTTTTTTTTAATATTTAAAAGCTAAAGTTACCAAAGTTACTTACCTTTCAACTGGTACCGATGCCGCCATAACGGAAACCACCACAGAAAAACAAAGGGTTAGCACTTTGCCACACAAAATAATCACTGTACACAGCAAATTTAGTCGTTAGTTTATGACAAAATAATCTACAAAAGCCAATAAATATCGTAGCGTCGCTTTTGGAAATGGCAAAAGCTTAAGCAAACGACAAACTTCCATTCCAAGTTAAAATGGCGGTTTGTGTAGCTCGTAGCTCGGGCCAGGCGGATGCACTGTCGGTTGACTTCGGCGCGATTTTTGAAACCGATCAGATTGAACCAATGAGGATAACAGATTTTCCCGCTTGATTTAAATATAAAGATGGGTGCTTTAGTGAAGTACATTAAAAGTTCAATTTAAGCACTGTAGAACTTGTTATGAAAATGTAGCACTTGCAAAGCACATACAAAGCACTAAAATGTATTTCAAGTGCTTGCTAAGTGCTTGACATAAAAATAACCAATATTCTGATCAAATTTATTACTTAAAAAGCGATTTTAAAGAATATTTTTAAAATGTTTTATTTTTAACTGTCGGCCGTAACAATTTTAGCAGTTTGTTCGCAGTTTGTGCTATCTGGGTGGAGTTGATAAAAAGGATGCGAGGGGGTAAAAAGGATGAAAGGGGTGTAAAAAATTAAAAAGATATGAAAAATATGAGTAATATACGATTTCTTTATACTACCAACTTTTTAGTTCAATACGATTTTATTTTTAAATTCAGCGCCAGTTCCATCAATAGCTATATACAATTAGGGGTAGCGGTAGGGGGAGGCAGTAAAATATAAAATATAATCTTCCACGTCATTTTATAAGTTTGAGGTCAAATAATTCATTTTCTGTGATATAATTTGCATATATACTTTTGTTGCCGTCTTAAGGCATTAAAGGGCATTTCTTTCGTTTCTATATCATAAAATGTATTCTACTGGTTGACAATGAAAATAAAAAAGTCTAGAAAGTTAAAAATATTTTTTTTAAATAAAAAATCAGCCTCCCTCAAATAAAACATAAGCTAAAAAGTAAAAAATTATTCAAACCAAAAATATTGCTGCCAAATTTCAGTTATTTACGTCGCTGCCGGACGGGTACGTTTTTTATACCTATATAGAGAAAAATAGTGGTTTTTCCTATTAAGGATATCTATTGATGGAATTAGGGCCGACTTTAAAAATTGCATCTGTCCAGCGCGGCGACGACGTAGTATAGCTTTTGGGATTTCTTACATTTCAACATCAGGGTTAATAAACTCAAGGCCAAGATCACCGAATGTTGGCAACATTTTTCCGATGATGCTCTTGTCGCATCCATGTCAATTGCAGTACATTGGCAGAGGAAACTCTAAGAATTGGTCAACTTTTAATCTAATGTTGTTCTGTGTAATAGAAAAATAATATTGTCAATATTCAAAAAGAATATTTTTTCCTAAATTGGAAAGAGACAAAAAATGCATTTTTTTACAACCAGCTCAAAAACTTGGATTTTTTGAAATCAAGATCTCCTGGGCCACCGAGGTCATTTCAAAATAAAAATTTTATTGAGAAATGTCGAATACACCTTTCATCAGAAAAATCATTAAAATCGGCTACAAACTAAAATGGTGTAAATAAGGGGATACTTTAACTTGGTTGACTGAGTATATCTTAAACTTTAATGTCTCGAAGTTGACGCCAAAATAGGTCTGTATTTTTTATCTAGGTTTGGTCAATCAGTTGAAAATGTCCGGTGTTTTTGCCATTTAAAATATATGGTATCTTGGCAGTGATCTTTAGCAAATTACTCTTGTACATACTTATTGTTCTAATAGAACAGGACAAAGTTTTTACTTTTTTACCGTAATTTGTATTTGGCAACATTGTTAAACTTGTTGTGCTCAAGCAAAATCTGCCCGCTCACGACGGCGACGCGACGCGCTTAGCCGCCGCAACAGGTTGCTGACAGTGTTGCAGTACAATCTACGGTCAAACAAGTAAAAAAGGCTAAACGATTATTAGATGTTTTTAAACCTAAATCGGTAAAACAAATACAGGGTTATATAATAAACATATATGGAAATAATGATTTGATTTGAATCGATTAAAGTAATTCCAAGAACTTCTTTAAAATTTCTTGGATGAAAATAATTCATGTGTACTCCACAAAAATTAAAATTAGGACCTTCTAGTTTTTATATAGTTTTAGACTGGTATATCAACCCATATTAAAATTGTCCATCAAATGGAACTCTTCTATCTGATTATAATTATGAATATACCTCGGAATATACTAAGAGGATATCTTGAAACACACCAAAATTTGAAGAAAATCCTGTCTAATTGCCTGCTATGAATTAGATCGGAATTTGACGACGGTATACAAAACAGGGTGTTACATTTAAAAAATAATAAATTTTCTAGTTATCTTTATATTATTAAGCTTACACATTATTACCATAACTGTGCATAAGGAATAAAAGGATTGTAGGAGCTTAACTTATTTATAGTGGCAATTTTGAAAGATAAAATACATTTTAATAAAAACAATAGAATATTTTTTAAATTTTACAAAATTTCATTTTGCAGCATGCAGCTAATGACAGCAAATGACATTTCTGATTTCACAGGGATAACACTTGATAATTTTAGGTCAAAATACATAAGTTCGAATCTGACGTAGAAATTACGGGCCAACATACTCCATTAATGTTTATGTTAGTTCCCTCTGCATTTAATAATTACCGATTTTTCATTTTCTCTTGTAATAAAATATCATAAAAATTAAAATAAATAATAATTTTATTATAAACGTACATCCCTACAGATAGATGTCCAGCTGGTGAATGGGTCGAATAAATTCACAACATCGTTTACAAGTAACTTTATTATCGTAGTGTTGGTATTCTCTCGCAGCAAGTTTGATAATTGGTTAGGAAAAAGGACGCCGATTCAATCGAAATTTATGTATTTAGTATGCCTATCGGCCATTATAAGTTGCCGTTTGGCTTAACAAATGCACCGGTAATTTTTCCAAGAGCAATAAACGCCGCTACCGGGTAACTTAAAACATATTAAAAACAAATTTCTTTTCTGGCACATTCCCAACTGAATAGAAATCTCTAATTTTAAACTGATTGAAGCCAAAGACAAAAATTGTTTTTAAACCTATAGTACGCGACAGATAATCTAAACACATTTATAAAAACATAAAGTCGCTCTAGTTTACATACTTATATCATGGACAATATTCAGAGTCTTTTAGAGAGATTGCTATAACTATTAATGGTGCCAGTTTTTATATCTGTGTTTAAAATTTTCATTGAGCTGAAATACTTTTTTAGGTTTCGGTCGCGGGTATTCTATGTATAAAGTTAACCTATGAAATGTTTTTGCAGATTTTGAAGATTCCTATATATAAAGAAATTACAGAACATTTTCAAAAATGCATTATATTAATTTTTTAAATATATCTGGGAAACAAAAAACTCTACACCGCGAGGAAAACATCATTCAACATTTAACCGTTCTCCTACTTTTTATAGTTTTCAAGATATTATTTATTTATTTAAATGACACACGTGATGTAATGTCGACTGGAAAACATATGATTATGTATGCTCGCTGACATACCGTGTGTCATTGTTCTGATTATATTAAGTTTAAATGTACCTAATTAAATTTGACTTAAAATATTTAGGATGCAGTGAAAAATGAAAAAGACGAATAATGTCATGCGTATTTTCTTTAAATATTCGTATTTAAATATATAAAAACAAATGCCAAGTATAGTTTGACAAACTAATCTTGACCCGCGACGTAAGAGGGAGGTTTGTCAAAAGCAGACCGTTTCCACGGATATACAAGAATCTAACGTATCAGCTGCGAGGAAAGCAGTGTCTCCATGGACACTCGCATTCTTTTCATAGCTCATGATAAACTTGCCAAACTTTACAAGCTAAATTATAAACCTTAATATTATAACAACAGCTGAAATAAATATCAACCTATATATTTCTAAAATAATGAGAAAAAACTATTTTATATAATCGAAAAATGTACAGGTTTAAAAAAGTAAGGTTGGCTTTCTTTTGACTTTCGATTATTCATTTTCTTATTTTAAAAAGTTTAAAAGACAAACCTGGTAAATCCTACAATTTGTATACTGTGTCAAAATATAATATATAATCCTGCGAAAAGGGTTGTCCTCGGCTAGTATTTAGAAAAACCGGAAGTGACAAAATTGATTCATGAGTAGTAAGTAAGTTCAGTTTTATACCACAATTTAATTTTTCTCTTGTAATAAACAAAAAAAAAGTATAAACACCCTCTAGAATCAATCTGTTCTAATTTTTCAGAGTTTAAAGGAAATGATACAATTCGTAATGTTGTTTATACTTTTAGAATTTAATTTTTGTTATTTGTTAAGCTCCACCCACTGCCTCTGCTGTCAGGATTTAGTTGTAAACTACAGTTCTTTGTGAATGTATCGTTTGTTGCTAGGAGACAACAACAAAGTCAAAATAAAAATAATCACGGAAGCCATATTTTAAAAATCCAAATAATACTTTGTGTTGATTATTCGAAATGTTATCATTGCTGCGTTAAACAATTGATCAACGAATTGTTATTTATTTTGAAAAATGAATTGAAACGCGACTATAAGCAGCGAGACGAGCAGTCGTTTTAAAAAGCTCAGATTATTCCGCGAATAAGGGAGTAAATTTAAAATGGGTATTTAAAACCTCGTCTTTTGTAAGGAAACCTAACGAACCATACCTTTAGGCAATATAAATCGTATTTATAAATGTGTGTGATTTCTATACAGTTTTGGAAAAATTGGTATTTGGCAGTGGCGGCACGTGAAGTATAAGAATGGCTGTGCGCCACAAAAAAATATCACCTACTTCATCGTGGCCTCGCAGAACTAATTCAAAAACACTTCAAAACTTTTGCATGATTTATTTAAAATATGTCGATTTTTTTGTGACGGTTTCGGTATGTCTTACAATTTCCATGCTATAGGCAGAGTTTAACAAATGTGTTATATTAACTTTACGGAATAACGCAAATTTTGCGAATGGGATTTCGATAATTCATGCCTTTTAATTTTTTCCTGTAAATGATTTAGTCAGTTACCCCTACGTGGCTAGCTTTTACCCATGCTTAAATTTAAGAAAACAAGCATGAAAAACAAAAAGAGTTTTAACGCATCTACAAATCCATTTGTTTTTTAGGTACATGTCTTTTTTAAAATACCTTTTTTTGGAGCAAGTTTGCCTTAATTTTAATTCTAGTGTCGGCTTTCCTAGTGTTTTAATTTCAGTTTTTTATTTAAATTTAAAGAGCATAATCTTGCAATGATGTTTTGGACAGAATTAAGTTCGGGATTCCTTGCACTAACACCTGAATCCGAACTAAGAACATCCTGAGACATAACGGACACACGCAGTTAATAGTACCATTAATTAATTCAAAAGTCATAAACAAAATGCCGAACACAACATCGACTAAAATCAAAATATCGTAATCAGTTATTAATCACGCCGAACCGCCCGTCAATAATAAGAAATCGACTTAAAAACTAAGAACAATTTATGCAAGTGTGCATGTAAATATTGGAATAGTACCCGCGCCGCCCTTCAATCGGGCAATATACCGAATACTTCCGACCACCCCAGTTCACACTTTGCTTAAATAGAAATAGGACATTAGGACAACTTTTTTACGCACATAAAACAAAGTGGATGACCTCGGAACTCGCGCAACATAAAATTGGCGACGCGACAGATGACGGTCGACCGACGCACGCGGTTGATGTTTTTTAGGTACATGTCTTTTTTAAAATACCTTTTTTTGGAGCAAGTTTGCCTTAATTTTAATTCTAGTGTCGGCTTTCCTAGTGTTTTAATTTCAGTTTTTTATTTAAATTTAAAGAGCATAATCTTGCAATGATGTTTTGGACAGAATTAAGTTCGGGATTCCTTGCATAACACCTGAATCCGAACTAAGAACATCCTGAGACATAACGGACACACGCAGTTAATAGTACCATTAATTAATTCAAAAGTCATAAACAAAATGCCGAACACAACATCGACTAAAATCAAAATATCGTAATCAGTTATTAATCACGCCGAACCGCCCGTCAATAATAAGAAATCGACTTAAAAACTAAGAACAATTTATGCAAGTGTGCATGTAAATATTGGAATAGTACACGCGCCGCCCTTCAATCGGGCAATATACCGAATACTTCCGACCACCCCAGTTCACACTTTGCTTAAATAGAAATAGGACATTAGGACAACTTTTTTACGCACATAAAACAAAGTGGATGACCTCGGAACTCGCGCAACATAAAATTGGCGACGCGACAGAACGAACGCACGCGGTTGATAACGGAGGGAATAATTTCGTTTTTTGCATTGATATCGCCCTGTGGTACTTTATAATTATTACAATTTTAATTTAGTGCAGTGGTAATAATCATTTGGGTTCTATGGATAAGTCTAATTATGTTAGTTGTATGCTGAAGTTTAATTTAATAATAAGTCCCTAACCCGGTAAACTTAATCTTAAACTCTGTAAAATATGTTTAATTTTTAATACAACACTTATTACAAATATCTACCTGTGTACTTTTGTTTAAATATAAAATCCAATATCAGAAATAATTTTATTTTAGGAAAATCACTCCATTGTTGTGTTCTAAAAACCATATCAACGCGACTGCAACAAAAAATCCCATACAATCTCTAAATTTGACGCGCAATGCACCAAAATATTAAAATAATTTAAGTATTGCAGTCGCTAGGAACAACCTGTTTTTGTAAAATAATATTTAATACGGGCACGGTCACAACGAACGGTTGTGGGAATCGACTACGCTCTCTCCCGTCGGCGTCGTGCCTTTTTCAAGGTCAGCTGGCAAAAGTTTTCGAGCCGAGTGGAAGAAATGAGTTTTTAATCCTAATATGTTATTTATAATGTGTTTCACCATGGCAACATTGTCGGGCTTCTTAGAATCGGTAGGCTATATACAAAACATGCACTCGGGCTACGTATAATCCACAAGATTTGCTGGGCCATGTAGTAGCCGTAGTACTTCTGAAGTGTATATACAAATTAAGCGTATCCCCTTCACTCCGCAAAACGTGGGCTGCCCTTGCCCGTAGTATAAACAGGGCATCGTAAAGGTTGTTGCCCATGTATATATATATATATATATATATATATATATATATATATATATATATATATATATATATATATATATATATATATATATATATATATATATATATTTATATATTTATATATATTATATATATATATATATATATATATATATATATATATATATATAACAATAGCAATTCGTTATAAAGAACATAAGTACTATTTCAAATAGATTCTTATTCTAATAACATAAAATATTATACTTTCAATGGAGAAATTATTATCATTAGTGGAATAAGATTGGAATAGAGTAAAATAGATAAAAAAAAATTTTAATATTTAAGTATACATTTCTTGTGTATAAATGTCTATAGGTTTTATTCTGTGTTTAAAGGATTTGAGTGGAAAGGAAGCCTTCAAAACAAGAGGAAGTTTATTAAACAATTTGTGTCAATAGAAAGTGTATCGGGCACTCGAGTTAGTGTTCGTAAAGATATTCTGGTTGTTTAACTGTTATTATGTTATTATCTTGCACCAGAAGCTGAGTTTAAATACGTTCGTCTAAATTTAGCCGAAAGTGAGTAGAGCATTTGGCAATATTCATTAAAATATCGTTAAAGCAGACGCATTATTGTTCAAAGTCATACCATTTAAGGCTTTATTAATATGATCGTCTTACAAGGAAATATGATTGGTATAGGTGTTCTGGACTGATCCGGAGTCAGTGTAGGAATAAATGCACAAGAAAAGCCTTTTTCTCGCCTTTGTACTGCCATATTTACTAAAATTTTTCAAACCGTTATACTTACCTTTAAAATTGTTGCGTTTTTCAATATTTCATATTTAATAGAAGTTTTGTGTTTAAATTTAATCATTATTTTTACATTTTTCGTTAACAATGGGAGCTGATGTTTTTATTACCTTGACCGTTTTCAAGAGAATGCTAAATAAAATTTAAAATAATACGTTGAAGTAAATATGTCGTTCTAACGAATATTACACAAGTCGCTAAGAAAATGTTGATAGTTAAATTATGAAAGATCCCTATAAGTTTTAAAGAATGGTCCAGGTTTTGTTTTTAAAATTTTTATTCTACAATTCTCTAAGTGATGATCCAGATATCATCCATTCTAAAGACACCATTTTCAGCACCGATAATCAAATCAAGAAAAATACTAGAGTTGGGAGCAATGCTTGTAGGTTCATTCATATATTGCTTGAGCCGTACTTCTCGAGAAATTTCATCATGAACATGTTATATCCTCTATTGGCTTCTCAAATATAAATAAATATAAAATATAAACTTTACCTTCTTTCAACTATAAAAAAAAATAAACGTATTATGACAGTTTTTAGAAAGGCTATCTTACGATACCGCCAAACTCACATTATAGTAAGCATCTTGAATAGTATTTTACAAGAACTAATTGGCGCATTACCGCGCGCTTTTTTTTACAACAAATCTAACCAATTCTGACCTAACAACAAATAAATTTATTGATATACCATTAAAAAAACTACAAACAATAGAAAAAGTTTCGGTAATTCTTTACACCATTGCCCATTTCCATGATTCTTCATCTGATCATAAATCCGAAGTCGTAATCATAAAAAGGGGTTCAAAGAAAAACTACATTAAAATAATTTAATAGCAAAAAGACCACGCAGGAAAAATAAACCTTGACCACAAAAAAAAAGTCATTTAACGTCATCAGCTCTCTGGATGCCGGATTCCATAATTAATGCACTTTGCTGTTGTTCGCCTTTTCTGTTAGGGCTTTAACCATGACGTCTACGGCGCTTAAGCTGGTGCTAACCAGGAACCAATCTACCTAGTGCGATCGCGCTTCTGCTGAGACCGATCTACGTATGTATTTAACAAAAGTTTCCACAATTATTTGTCGCAATTAATCTTATTCTTTAAAGTTGTAGCTCGATGGGTTTTTATGATGTCAAGATGCGAACTGAAAGGAAAATTTACTAGTCCAAAAATATGAAGTATGACTTTTTTTGAGTGTTCCCAACTTTTTAAATTAAAAAGGCAAGACAAACAAGAAGAGAGGTTATTTTACGTCTTTCTATAATTGTTTGTACTAGTTTCATACAGAAAATTCGCTACTTCCTTAAAAAAAGAACAAAAAAAAAATTGAGTTTAGGATATTTATGAGATTTAAGGATGAACAACTCAAAAACGAAACCCCAAATTCCATCTATATATTAAAAATCATCAAAATTGGCGATGGTGCAAATAATAACCAAAGTTTCAGGTATTCTGTGTTACATAATTTATATAAATATTTAAAAATACTTGCCAACATGCCATTCCCAACACATCAATTCTCTTCTTTATTTATCACTCACATAAATTATGTGTCAAGCGGCTATCAAACATGCTTAACGGTTTAGAATATCTAATATTAATTAGGTATTTTTAGTTAGAAATAGTTCATCATTCAAATCTGTAGTTCTTGTTCATTATATAAGTTCTAAGACAATAAACAAATGAACATCGAGAAGCACACTGTTTATTATATGCTCAATAAACAGTTCTCGTTACACTAACTCTAAGCATACTAGAGTTTGTATATCTATTTATGTTTAAAAAGTGGACAAGAAAATAAACAAATTCAATAACATAAGAAACAATAACGTGTTAGAGAGAGAATTAATTTTATATATATATATATATATATATATATATATATATATATATATATATATATATATAATTTTTATACTCTAACACAATATTTCTTATGGCATTGTATTTGTTTATTTTCTCGGTCATTTTTTAAGATGTATATGCAAACTCTGGTATACTTACAATCAGTAGATAAAAACTGTTGATTAAACGTAATATAATATAATATACGAGGTATTGCATTACATAAAAAGTTTTGGAATTTTTTAACAGCTTGCCGATGTTTATTTATTTTATCCGAAGGTAAATACTGGAGTGTCGTGATCAACCCTACAACTTTTATACAATAAGTTTTTTCTGGGCATACATGTTACGCAAGAAACCTTGTAGATCTTGGACAATATACAAGTAATTTCACTAAAAAAAAAAAATCTGTATATATTTCTATTTTCACGCAGCACATTAAAAACCAAATCACCTGCTTCTCATAGTCACTGCAAATTTCTTCGTTTTTTTTCTCTGTATATACAGCATCATCTTTTAGGACGTCTGAAAAATATAAAATATTTATATTACTTTTGTGCTGATGATGAATCTATCGAGTAGCCATTTCATCTGTAAATTGGTTTTATTATTGATAAAGGAGCCCGAAAAAAAAAATACTGCACAACTGATTATCATCAAAATGACTACTCAAACAAGAAGTAGAAGACAATCCTGAACTAGTCAGATCAAGTGTATTAACTGTAGTAATACCAGCAGTACCCGTACTAGCAATATTTTGGGAAGCTACACATACACGTGCTTGATTTGCACTAGAAAAAAAAGCTTACTGTCCTAGAAGTAATTCTTTTCTGTCTTTTCGACAAATTGGTTTAAGGGTACGCTTAGGTTTATATATTATTCGAACACTAAAGGTGAAGAATAATATAAAATAAAAATAGCATAAGAGTTAAATTGTGCAAATACCAATAGACAATTTATACATGCAATAAGATAAAATAACATAACAGATGCCCTTGAAGGTGGCCAAATTCCATGTTTTATTTATATTTTATCTGAAAACCGAACTGTGCAAGTAGTTATACGCACGCCTGACAGCGGCCTGTTTGATTGAAACTGCCAGAAAGTAACTTTTTGTTGGTCAGAGTTATTTTATTTTTATTTTATGCTATTTGTATGTATAAATCCAGCTTAAAAATTATATAGTAATAAATGGAATACTTATCTGCGCTTACTACGACCCCAAACTAAAGCACCAGTCGTTCACAATATAGTGGACTCGCAGCAAATAAAATCTAAATAAAACTTCTACATTTATAGTTAATGAAAAAAAATCTATCGAAAACCCTGCACAAAGTAACGCAAAATGGCAAGCAAAGAAATTTAGGTTAGTTCCAAAAACCAATCCAAATGATCGTGGTAGCGTCAGCATTTAACGCTTTTCGAATTGGGAGAGCCAATAGAATTTCAGCATATTGAAGGCGGGTTTTTCAAAACATCTATTGCTATAAATCAAGGATATAATATACATTTTGCTAATAATACATTTTTGAAACTTTTTTTTAAACATCCAATACAATTTAGGCACATCAAATTTGTTGTAATAAGATATCGTTTTCTAACACTAAAACATAACTTCTACAAAACTAAAATACATAACATTGATCTCTTTTTGATCACAGAGATGTTGGTGGTCACCTGGGTAACAGTCTTACGAGAAGCGTTTGTAACAATATTTCTTTATTGGTACCCTGCAAAACACATTCAGTTTTGAATTTAAAAACTTTATTTTTTTGTGTCTTTCTGAACTTTCACGTTATTATCTTCATCCAGCTCGTTATCACTTACGTCAGATGAGTATAAAATGCTTTAAACATTCTCATCCAATATAAATAATCTCAAACTTTTGTCTTCTAGCCACTTTAACTAGCCCTCTATAAACTCTGACTGTTTCTTTAGACTTCAGCGCACCCATCTAACTCCTTGACTTTATTTGTAAACATGCATCACAGCTGAGTCCGTTCGTCCTTGAAAACTTCCGTTTTGTCCATAACGGTCGCCACAATATTATTAATGGTCAATAAGTACGAATATTTGATCTCAACTAACATACTTTTATTTAACAAATTTCACAACATTTCTAAATTATCTCAATTTCTTTAACTACCAATATTTTTAAATAGGTATATCAAGATATCACAAAACATATACATGGTGGTAATAACACACCCTTTCGTTGTTTACATCGGTCATTTTATAATGGCGATAATAATATGCAGGTTTTGCTCAAGACATGTCAGTTCCAGATTCGTTTTAATCAGGCTGTTCACAATATTACGATGGCATAGTAGTGCCATGCAAGTAATATTTAAATCAGAGGGTTCATAAATAATATTTGGCAATTAACAGAAAAATAAAATATCTGTCATTATCAGAAACAATCTGTCAGTTGACGTTCCTCCGATGACTTGACGCGCGGGCAGTTGCTGGAAAGTCAAAGCTTTTGAGTTCCGGGGAAACTATAACTAAAAACTGAACCTTAAATTAATTGACGGACCAAGAGTGGAGCATGTGGCTTGGTTTGGTTCAATATCGGAAACCTTGCGGATATAGTATGGATTGGCAGATTGTGAGCTCTTCCTTGATTCTGTGGATATAGTCGTTCTTAGTTCGAGGAATGATATGTCTGGTTAATTCCGATAACAAACGAGGCTCTATCCTGCTAACAAGGCATATTTTACATCATATATATATAATAGTGAATTTTGTTTCACATAGGAAGGTAGGGAAGGAGAATTTAAAATTTACGTGAAAACTTTTATTATTATAATGTATGGATATTTGTGTGTTAAGTAAACTTATTTAGATCGTGGCCCCTCCCATAAGACACTAAAGTGAAAATATTGAATATCGACAACTATAATATTACACACGTCTAACCAAAATCTCATATTACTAACAGTTATTTGTCGCGTTTTTTCATTTATTGGAAAAACTACTATTTTCGTTCTTATAAGCTTATTAAAGAAGATGCAAAGAACAACCAATATTAAATTCGTAATTCCAAAACAGCTATTTTTAGCTTAACTATATGCAAATTTGACTTGTCATAGTTACTTAAGTATAATTTATAGTACTAAATAACGACAAGGAGTCCCTAAGTGTGCGTAGTGTTACAGATCAGGTGGCCATAAAATCTGAGGATTTAAATTTA